>CM042751.1:16490866-16495866 GCA_022496165.2 Catalaphyllia jardinei | reverse complement strand
TTACTGTTGTAATTGATCAAATTTTCATTGTCAAAATGACCGAGTCTTAGTGCTGTCTTGATTCTTACTAATAAATGCCCATAACTTTGATAAGCATATTTGCAATTATTCATGTTTTCATTGACGTTTTTAAAATCAAGTAAAATTTCGATTAACATCAAACCAGCCAGCGTAAGAATAGTCAAAACAGACCCTGAGACAAAGCGAAGCGATTCCGCCACCAGCAATCATGCTTGAAAATAACCTTGATCCATATTTTATCATTTTGTAGTGTTTATGAGCTTTTTTGTATAAAACCATTTTTGATGAAGGGTTTTGTAATAGCTTATTAGTTCATTAATTTGTCTTTCGTCTAAGTCTGGAGAAATATGATTGAAATCACAAATTTTTCTCGTCATATTTATAAACAATTACTAAAAATTATTTATAAAATAAAACATAGGGAAACACGTTTCTTACTACCCACGCACAGTCTGTTACATCAGACTTAGAAGGAAACGCGTTTCTTTACTACCCACGTATTTCTGAATAAATAAACGATGACTCATGTCTGTAGGGGATTCCCCTATTTTAAAAAGGTCACTTTTTGTCGCCCACGCGTTTAATTTATTCAGAAACGAGTTTAGCCACAGCTTTTTGAAGCCAAACAACTGTAGCTTCTAGTATCTCCACTTTATCTTTTAATTCTACAAGCTCAGATTTATCTGCTTTTAAACCTAAAGCTTTATTAACATTAGACTGATTAGCTTTTTTTTGTCAACTCATTCCTAACGTACGTTGTACCGGCTTTTGTTTTTAGTAAATCCGTGACGAATTTTTTAGTTGTAGCGTCATTGTTATCAACAGGAGCTGCAAGATTAGTCAACCGTTTACCTTTTAAATGGTAATGTCCATCAGCAGTCAACGAAAAACCGATGCCTTTTTCGCCTCTTTCTCTTATCCCTGCTTTCACTTCTGGTTCCTTTCCATTACTATAACCCATATATTATAACCAGAAATAATATTATTTAAATGATTGTTCCTTCACTCTTTTCTTATTCTTTGATATCTTCATAAGCTTCACTATCTCTATCATAGATATTTTTGGTTATTAAACCTCTCTTTATAGTAAAAGGAGAATCTGACACATTTATTTTTATCAATTCTACATTATGAATGTTTGGTATTCTTAATGATATTCCACTCAAATCAAATAATATTTTTTGGTTTGTGATTTCTAACCAAAATAATAATTGTTTTCCTTTAAAATGACTTTGAATATAAATAGGTGATGATATACCACTTTCATTAATTAAGGATTATATGAAATTTTAATTATAGCTTTTGAAATAAAAATAAAAATGGGTTTGGCAGGTGAAGTCCAATTTAATTCTATAAACATATTATCATCTGTAGATGAATCATGTACAAATGTCAAATAAAAAGTAATATTTCCTTTATTATTTACAGATGTTTGATATTGGTATGTATTTTGAGTTCTAATGCAATTAGAGTCAGAAAAATAAAGCTCTTTTATTAAAAATAATTTTGCATCATTTCTTATTAAATTTCTATATATAGCTTTAATTAAATCACTAGTTTTGTTAAATTGCGTTTGTGAATCTGTATGGATTGTTGCTATAGAACTTTGTAAATTAGAGACAGAAGTTTGATAAGATTTTTTAAAATCATTTAACTGTTTAAGATTGATAGCATCCTTATCTTCATTTCCATCAGCTTTTTAATTTGTCTATTATTCATATCAATAGGAGCTTCAAAAACTACTTTTTGGTTTTCAATATAATACATTCTATCCCAAATTCGTAGGTCTTCATCATTTTAAGTACCAGAAACACCATAAACCGCAACAAAGATTTGAGTATCATTTTCATAAGCTTCTCCAGCTCGGTTTTTTTGAGCGAAATCAATGTCTAAATCATCAAAACTAGGGTTAATGATAGCTTTGTAAAAATTAATGATTGACCGAGTGTGATCACTAGAAACTTTCATATTAATTTTACTGACTGATAGCGTGCCACTACTAGCAAATATTGTTATTTGATCCATCTTTATTTTATTAGAAGGATACATTTCAAAGGCAATGGTGTAGTAGCCTCTCGGTAAATAGACTAAATCAATAGATAATAATCGTGTACTGTAGTAACCGATTTCAGAATCATAGTCAATTCGAAAGAGAGAAGTCTTTTTGTTGACCTGATGAAAGTCTTTATCTACAACTCCTACTTTATGAATGTCATCATCATCTTCTTTAAAAAGGTCATCAGTCATCACTTTTAAAAAGAAATTTTCTTTCCGGTATGTCATTATTGATGCTTCTTCTGATTCTTTTATCTTAGTGTCAATGATACCTGAAATGATTGTGTTACTATCACAGTCTTATTGAGGAAATTAACTGATGCCGCAAATTACTATTAGATGGTAATGGATCTTTCAGACCAATAATACTCTTACTATTCACATTTAAATGACCTGTCATCGGATCAGAACCATCAAGAGATAATAATTTACTCATTTCAATTTCTAGATTGCGTTTTAATTCACCTCTATCATATTTATGTTTTTCAAAATTAACTGCTTGTAATTTGATTTGCTCATAATTAGGATGTTGATCATCAACTTCTACAATCGTTTTTAAATTGTTAATTAAATGACCTCCCATATCTAGATAACCTTGCATTGAACGATCACCTAATGATGGAAAATAAGTTTTTTTAGCACCACCAACAGTTAAAGCAGCATTACCTGCAGAAGAACTACGGATTCCAGTAATAGTGTGATTGCCCATTTTCAGATTACCAGTCATGGATTTAGTTCCATCTAATTTTAGGACATCTGTATCAGGTTTTGGTAATTTGCCAATTTCAGTGTCAACATATTTTCTTGAGACCAAATCATTTTCACCAAAAATACCATCATAATAAGGCTCACAGTTTTTGATTACCTTTTGCTTTAAATCATAATAATTTTCTTCTGGGTCTGTTTTAAGAAATTTATGATTTAGATATTCTTTATTGACGGCGCTTTTTAAATCTTTAGCGCGGTAATGAAGCGGGTCATCGACTTCGTAATCAGTTACATTTTCCAAAGAAAGAATATTTTTAGAACCTATATTTCAATTACCAGTCATCGCTCCGCTTCCATCAAGCTTTAAATATCTATTATCACCAAACCCAAGTGTCACAGGCTGCTGTGTTCCAGTAGGGTTTGGTAAACTATAAATTCGATTGTTATTCATATATATCGAGCTATTAGCATCATCTCGTATCGTCAATCTTCCACAATCAATGATTCTATTATTATTTATATCTAAGTTGCCTGCCATAGCTCTATTTCCATCACGAGGAAGCAATTTATCACCTCCATTATCCACATATGATTTACTAGCCTTATCAGCAATAGCAATATCTTGCTTTGCGTTTTTAGTATCAACATGTTTTTTATTAGTAGCATCATCATCATTTACTGGATCGCCTAAACCATTAATCTTATTATCATTTAAATTTAAATTTTCAAAATAGAGAATCTCATGGTTATCATCAACCTCACTTAAATTGAAAATATTATGGTGAAAATCTGTTGTCTCTCTGCCTTTTAAAACTCAAGAATAAAATAGAAATCTCACGTTTTTATTAAATTGAATACCAAAATATCTAAATTCAAATGTTATTGACCCTGCTCTGCCATCACTAGTGAATTGGATATAAGCTTTACTATATTGATTATCAATTTTAACATGACCAAAAGTTAAAATTTTATAATGACCATCTCCTTTTACTTCAAATATTAAATTATCGTCTACTCTAAATTCTCCAGCATCTCCAATAGAAAATATTTCAAATTTTGAAGTATAAACACCTGACTCTAATCCATCATTAGTAATTTTAATAGTAGACCAAGCCTGTCCATCAAAACCATTATCAAAACCTTCTTTTTCTACTCTATAAGAGTCACGATGATTAATATGATTTTGGAAAAAATGACTTGAATTTGTGTTTGGTGGGTTAGTTACAGTCAACTGACTCAGATCACCAAAGTTTTTATAAAATCGAAAACTCTTCTGTAAATGGTAATTATTTTGACTAAATTGTGTATGCTCCTTTAATACTTTTAGAGAGACAGCATCACCATCATCTGTAGAGTCAGCTAAGTGGACTATTTTCTAATTGTTTAAATCTAGATTAGCAGTCATAGTAATATTTAATTTTTTACTTAGATTGTCATCAATGTATTTCTTAGTTGTAGCGTCATTATCATCGACAGGTACTGCAACATCAGTTAACCTCTTTTCATCAATATCAAAATTACCATCATCAGTTAGTTTAAATCCAATGCCAGGAAGGCCTTGTTCTCCTTGTTCTCCTTTTTCACCTTTTCCACTCTCATTTTTTTCTTCTAGTACTCCATTACTATATCCCATATATAATCATATAATGTTAAATTTTTAAAAAGAATTTCATTGACTATGTGAAGATTGAGAAGGCTGTGAAGAATCATAACATTGAGAAGACTGTGAAGAATCATAAGATTGAGAAGAATCGGTCCATTGTGATGATTGAGAAGAATCTGTCCATTGTGATGACTGAGAAGATTCATTACTAGGATAATAATCACTATCATCAGAGTCACTACTCTCTAGGCTGTTGTTTAAGAGGAAGTCTTTGTAATCTGTCATATATTTTAATTAAATATTTAGATTATAATTAAATATTTTCATTAAACTTCTTTTTCATTGTTTTATTAATTTTGTCAATGTATGCAAAGCTATAAGGTTCTGCTGTAGCTTTTAGAAATTTGTCCTTATTAACATTGACTTCTTTACACATCCTTGAAGTCTCAGCTGAGGATGGGCTGTCAAAGATACAGAAATGTGAGCAACTAAGTCGTATATCTTTTGGGGTAAGATAATAAGACTGACTTAAATAGATGACGCTACAACATTTATGGCGCCCACCAATAAAATATTGGATCAGGGGTTTTTGATTCTTTTCACAAACGAAGTC
>CM042751.1:16475866-16485866 GCA_022496165.2 Catalaphyllia jardinei | reverse complement strand
TAATGTAACTATTCCATTAAATAGATACTCCTTTTTTGAAGAATTAGAAGGACGTATGTTACCACCTATGCAACTTGACTTCGAAATAGACTTTACATCTGATGCAGAAGTGCTATATGGAGCAGCTGATACATTTAAATTAGTCATTGATCGTTTTTACCTTTGGGTTCCTTGATTACAACCTAAAGAAATCACAGTTAAGAATATATGTTGGTGAAGAAAGCAGAAACAGAGGAAGAAGAAGAAGTTGATCACCTTTTAGAGATTGAACATATTATAGATCGTCTTTCTCGTTATTATTATGATCTTGTAAAACAATTTAATATTTTAGAAATAGATGATGATCTTTTAAATTATCATTTAAAAATTCTTGATAATGTTTTAGATAGTATTTCAAATTTTTATGATGATTTAAATAAAAAATTTAAAAATAAGATAAAGAATATTTAGAAAAAAAATATGATATTAATTCTATGCCTAGTCAAAAAGAAAGACAAAAAGAAAGTCAAATTGTCAATTTCCTCGATATTGATACGAGTGAGATAACTTTCGGAAAACCAAAAGCCAACAAATACAACGGAAGTCAAATCGGCATATTATATGGAGGAAAGAAGATGTACGTTAAATATCAGGGTGTAACTCCATTTGGTGTCAAAGAAAACTATGATAAAGATGGTAATTATCAGGGAACTACTATGCAAATTAATTGTGAGGGGGGATAGCTCGAAAAAGTTAAAGAATTAGCTCGATTTTTTATAGATGCTTTTTATGAGAATAAATGGTCTCTAAATAAAAAGATACCAAAGAGTAGTATTGAAGGTTATGGTGAACATGGTCAAGGCGCTTTATGGAAAAGAATTTGTAAAGCCCCTTACAAAGTTAATGGACTCTCTAAAGAGAGAGAGTATCTAGATTATCCATCAAAGATGGAATTTACTCTACAAGAATGATAAGCTAGAAACTAATTTTTTCGATTGGAATGGAAATACTGTTCCTAATTATTCAGAAATAGGACCAAGATCTACAGTAAAATTTATTGCAGCTTGGTTTTCTCTCTCTAGTGGAACATCTGGTTTAACACTAAAACCAAAATTATTGCAAGTACGGTTTCGACCAGAAGAGAATCATTTCCATACTTGTCTATTAGACAGTGATGAAGGTACTGATGGAGAATCTGATGAAGAGATTGAGAAATAACTCAATTTATGTAAGATTCTGCTAACTCTCTGAATAAATATTATTTATGATTTAGAGAATAAATCATAAATAATTTAAAATGACTGAATTGCATAAAATTAATGTCAGGCTCTCTGAAGGACAAAAGAGAAAACTAGCGAAAGCGTATAGAGATAATGAAGAAGTTTCAATTAGATTAGCTATGGATGCTCTCGCTGGTATTGGGTAATGATACTTTAATGGTTCCATCCAATACAGTTAGGAGACTTGCAAAGAGTAAATCATCTATTAAAGGATTGCAAATAAAAATTTCTAAAGGGAATGTTAGAAAACAAACTGGTGCAGGAATTTTTAGTAGGCTGTTGCCAGTCTTGAGAACTGTTGCTCCAGCTATTGGAAAACCATTAGGATTATCTGCTTTAGCTGGTTTAGCAAGTGAAGGAGCCAGTCAGATAGTCAAGAAAATAACCGGCGGCCAAATCTTTCGAGTACCAAATTAGGAACTTTTCAGACTTGCTATGACGATTCATCTCTTAAATAAATGGCAAATTCGAGATTTAGCTAATGCTCAACAATTAGGTAAAGACCTGTTATTTAAAATTACACAAAACAAGTAGGTAATGGCATAGGAAGTATTATTGCTAGTATTGGTATCCCTCTGATTTTAGATGCTATTAAAGGTCGTGGTGCGCCAAGGACCGGCAAGGGTAAATATGGTGGAGCTGGACCAAGAATAGGTCAACCTCCGCCATTCATAGGTACATGGCCTAGTACTAGTGGGCGAGGTAAAAAAAAGGACCAGAAAAAGAGGTCAAGGACTACTACTAGGCAAAAAAAGTCCTTTCAACAGTATTCCAATAATAGGAGACATACTCTAAAATTTAATAACACAGAACCTATGAGTAATTTCTCTAAGAATGGTGTCAATATTTAAAGATCCCTATCAATAACTTTTTGAGTCGAGATCAATATGAACCTCATAATCATCAAAGAGCTATTTTTATTTATAATTTAGAGCCATCGTATCTATCAGGGACGCATTGGACAAGTACTTTTGTAAAAAATAACGTGATTAATTATTTTGATAGTTTTGGTTTACCACCATTTCAAGAATTAGTAGATCATGCTAAGAGAAATAATTTAACATTATTCCATCAAAACCAACAAATACAAAATCTTTATACTTCTACTTGTGGATTTTTTTGTTTATATTTTTTAAATGAAATGAACAAAGGTCGTGATTATTTTGATTTGTTATAGGTTTGTTCTTTTAATACTATGGAAAATGAAAAATTTATCGAGAAATACTTTTAAAAAATTGAAAAGAAATAATCTATTATAATGTGTGAAACTACTCCAATTCCAAACGAATTTGATGATGCAAATGATTACTGGCGACATCCAATTTATGATAGATATGAATCTAATCGTGAAGGTATCGTTAGAAATATCATAAATAAGAATGATGTTGGAAATTTAAATAGTACAGGCTATCTTATTTTAAAAATAAAATATAATGGTAAACAAAAAAAATTAATGCAACATCACTTTATTTACGAATGTTTTTTTGGTGAAATAAAAGATAAGAAACTTGTGATCGATCATATCAATAATATCAAAACAGATAATAGACTAGAAAATTTACAATTAATCACACAAAGCGAAAACACAAAAAAGAACAAATAAAACTTAGACCTCGACCACCAATTAAAGTTAGAGCAATTAATTTAGAAACAAAAGAATCATTTGATTATCCTAGTATCAGTAAATGTGCTAAAATTTTAGACATTCATTTTGAATGTATACGTTATGTATTAAAAGGTAACACTAAATCAGCCAAGAGTAAGCTAGACGGAAATAAAAATTATTTTGAAAGAATTTAGATCGATAAATATTTTTTAAAAATTAGAATAATATTTAACAAGCATTTTTGCATTGTAATTCAATCATTTTTTGTAGTTCTAGTTTATATGTATCTCTACGATATTGTGCAATTTTCTTCTCTTTAGAGCAACATAAGAAAAATAATTTTGATACAGAATTTTGTAGTGTTTATACATAGCTTCTAACCTCTCAATTTCTTTCCCTATTTCAATACTATTCATTATATTTATATTTTAGAATATTTTTTTAATATAAATTATAGATGAAAAGTTATTGTGTCAAGCAGAGAAAACAAACTGAGTGTGTTCCTGGCAGTGAACAATATGTTAAGACTAAAAATGCCGAAACGCTTTGAAATGTAAATGTGCTGAATGCGGTATAACCAAGTTTAAATTTGTTAAGGGAAGTACAAAAGGTAGAGGACTCTTATTAGGTAAAAGATCTCCATTTAGAAATATTTCTCTTTTAGGTGCTATTTTATAAAGTGCGCAGGATCACTATCCTATTTAAAGATTAAAAGATTAATTATATATATAGATGCTAACATTTTGTGTTAAACAGAGAAAAAAGACTGCATGTGTTGGAGGATCAGAAGAATATGTAATCACTAAAAATGGTAGACCAGCAATGAAATGTATTTGCTTAGAGTACGGTATAACCAAGTTTAAATTTTTATCAAAAAAAGAAATACAAGGATCTGGATTTGATGAATTGATTGTTAAAGGTTTGGCTGCTGGAGCCAAAGGACTATTTAATTTAGGTAGACGAGGTGCTAGAGAAGCAATCAAATCAGATGCTGCTAAAAATAAATTCAAACAAATAGGACGAAGTATTTAGATCAAGTTATTGATTCTGTTACTGATGATGTATCCAAAAAGATAGCTGGTAAGGGAGTAAATATTCATAAAGCTATTGGTAAACTAGGAATGCCTGCCGGTAGAGTGCCAACGAGTAAACTGGCACTGTTGTGCGCCGAGAGAAAATTAATAAATAAACAGAGTACAGACAATATTTTTTTGGTTTTTCTTTGGTTTTCCAACTGTTATTTTGATATCCACGTGAAAAATCGAAATTAGTCACACCACTCACAACATACACAATACAAGAAGCATTTATAAATTTTCGTGAGCTGTTACTTCGGTGCGCGCACTTCAGCAAGTAGACTTTGGACCTGAGCACTTCTGATCGGATAATTTTCAAGCGAGCCCCCCGAAACTTTGGAATAAGAAGACTATTCGAACTGATTTGCTAAGTTCCCTGAGGCTTGACAGATAGTGGCTTCCTGGCAAACAGAGCTTAGACCTTTTTTTCACTTTTGTGAACGCTAATGGATACTGAGCACAAAAAGACGGCACAAACTATTAAACAGCAAGACTGTTGTGTTGGTACGCTCGCTGTGACTATCAAATTTGTATTTGAGCACACTAGCTAGATAAAATGAGGCTTTGTACGCCCTCTGATTGAGTTTATAGTGATCATGTTCAAGTAGTTTTGTTTTTTGTTTCTTAAACAGCACGCTGACCGATCTTGTCGAGGCAATTGATTGTTTTGGCAAGCTAGCCGTGACTGTGGTACTACCACTCGCCGTTTTCTAGCTGATCTCGATAACTGCCTCACTGGGCGATTTTTCGGCCTCCTAGTTGTCAGATTTGTGACACTCTGGCTCCCAAAAACACTAAATCAAGGTACACGCAAGAAGACAGCGCTCAAGCTCACGAGTGAATATTAATATTTCCACTCACCTTTTCCTGTCGGATCACTCGAAAACAATCACCTATGACGTCACTCTTACATTACCTTATATTACCTTACGTACATTTCCATTCGAGATTTCATCTCCCTGTACCAAAATCAACTCACGCACATACGCACACGGCTTTATAATGCTGCCGCCTCGCCAGCCTCGCGTCTTCGCTCGGCTGGCTTGTTGGCAATTACCAAAACCGAGAGGTGGATGGACTTTGCCTGGACACAAATATACAGGACCCTACAATGATTTAGATAAGCAAGTCATATATGATAAAAATACAGGTGAAATATTAGAAATCTATGACCAGCCAACTGGTAAAACAGATGCAATAGCTATGCAGCATGATTTTGATTACAGTATCTGTGGAGATGATAAGGAGTGTAAACATAGAGCAGATAAAAAATGGTGAAAGCTGTTGATACTATTCCATGGAGTGAGCGTCAATGGGGTAGATGGCTGGCTCGAAATACAATTAATACAAAAAGAAAGTTAGGTCTAGGAACAGGTAAAAAAAACGACCAAAATTTAAGGTGGGAAGAAAAATTGGCTGATGAGTTGCATAAACCTATTAAACGTTATTTTACTAAGAGAAGAGTAATTGTTCATCGTGTAGATGATATTTGGTGTTCAGACTTAGTTGATGTGCAAAAATTGAGTAAATGGAATAAAGGTTATAAATATCTTCTAATGGTATTAGACCTTTTCAGTAAATATGGTTGGATAGTACCTTTAAAAACAAAAACAGGTTTAGAAGTCTCTAAAGCTTTCGAAAGCATCCTTCGGGAGGCTAAACCCAAAAAGTTATGGGTTGATAAGGGAAAAGAATATTATAACAAAAATGTGCTAGATCTCTTAGCTAAAAATAATATCGAAATCTATTCTACTGAAAATGAAGAAAAGTCATCTGTCTGTGAGAGATGGAACAGAACAATTAAAGAAAAAATGTATAAGAGATTTACTATGCAAAATAACACTGTCGACATCGACATTTTACTCTGTAGATATTCATAAAGCTATTGGTAAATTACCAAAACCGAGAGGTAGATGGACTTTGCCTGGACACAAATATATAGGACCCTACAATGATTAGGTAAGCAAGTCAAATATGATAATCGTGATTTATCGTGGAGAAGACTCTATTAGTAAATTGTTTGTTGAAGTCGAACATTGCCAAAAAATAATGGGAGAGAATTTCAAAAAACCATTACATATGAGAAAAAGAGATGAAATCAAATTCAAAAGAGCTACTCATTGCCATATTTGTGATAGAAAATATAATAGGTGATGATAGTCCAAATAATAAGTTAGAGATCACTGTCATATTACTGGTAAATATCGTGGCTCAGCGCATAAAAATGCAATTTAAAATTGCAAATCTCTGCTGAAAAGATTAAAATACCTGTGATCTTTCATAATGTCAAAAACTATGATAGCCATTTAATTATTCAAAAAATAGGTGATTTGATTGGCGATGGTCAAAATATTTCAATTGATATTATTCCATCAAATACAGATAAATATATGGCTTTCTATATCAATAATAAACTCCGTTTTATTGACAGCTTTCAATTCATGGGTAGTAGCTTAGAAAAATTAGTATCTAATCTCTCTGAAGAATATTTCACTTCAGAAAATCAATTCAAATTAATGAAAATGAAGGGTGTTTACCCTTATGACTATACGGATAGCTTCGATAAGTTTAAAGATACTGAATTACCAAAAAGAGAAGATTTTTATAGCTTATTAACTGATGAAGAGATTAGTGATGATGATTACAGTCATGCGCAAGACGTTTGGAGTACTTTCAAGTTGAAAAACATGGGTGAGTATCATGATTTATATCTTAAGACTGATGTACTATTGTTAGCTGATGTTTTTGAAAATTCTAGAGAGACTCGCCTAGAATATTAAAAATTAGATCCTTGTCATTATGTCTCTTTACCAGGTTTATCTTGGGATGCAATGCTAAAGATGACTAAAGTTAACCTAGAATTAATTACTGATATTAATCAAATGCTTTTTATTGAAAAAGGCTTGAGGGGTGGTATTTCTTATATTGCACATGGTCATGCTGAAGCCAATGATCCATATATGAAAAACTATAATCTTGAGAGAGAAAATAGTTATATTATGTATTTAGATGCTAATAATCTTTATGGATGGGCTATGTCACAACCATTGCCTTATGGTAATTTCAAATGGGTAAGTGCAGAATGTATTATCCCTAAAAGAAAAGGTATTGGCCATATTTATGAAGTTGATCGTTTAGAATATCCTGAAGAATTGCACGATTTGCATAATGATTATCCATGTGCAGCTGAAAAAATTAATGTTACTAATGATATGCTTTCTGATTATTGTAAAGGTATCAAAGATCAACATAAAATTAGTACTGGTAAAGTTAAGAAATTAATACCAACACTCTGTAAAAAAGAAAAATATGTTCTTCATGAAAAAAATTTAGAGCTCTATTTGAGTTTAGGTTTTAAGTTAAAGAGAGTGCATCGCGTTTTAGAATTCAGTGAAAAACCATGGTTAAAACAATACATTGATTTTAATACAGAAAAGAGAAAAGAAGCCAAAAAAGACTATTTTAAATTGATGAATAACAGTGTCTTCGGAAAAACTATGGAGAATGTCAGCAAACGCTGCAATGTTAAATTAGAAACTGATCAGGAGCATTTAGAACGCCAAATAGCTAAACCAACTTATGTACCTCATAAAATTTGTCATGAAAATTTAGGAGCGGTCGATATGAAACCTAAACGTCTAACTCTAGATAAACCATCATATGTTGGATTTAGCATTTTGGATTTGAGTAAAGTTCATATGTATGATTTTCATTATAATTTCATCAAAAGGAAGTTCAACGAAAGAGCAAAATTATTATTCACTGATACAGATTCATTATGCTATCATATCCAGACAGATGATGTCTATCGAGATTTAGACCAGCACAGAGAGCTATTTGACAATAGTGACTATCAGAAATCTTCTAAGTTCTATTTTGATGGTAATAAAAAAGTAATTGGTAAATTTACAGATGAAGCTGCTGGTCAGCCTATCATTAAATTTGTTGGTTTAAAAAGCAAAATGTACACTTATAAAACAGAGACCAAAAAAAACAAGACAGCAAAAGGCGTCAAAAAGAATATCATTAAAAGAGACTTAGATTATGATGATTACTTAAATTGCCTTCTAGAAGATATGTTGATGCGTCACCAAATGAAGTCCATTCGATCAGACCATCATCAAATCTCCAGTTACAAGCTAAATAAAACTAGCTTATCTTGTTATGATGATAAAGGTTACATTCTAGATGATAAAATATCTAGTTATGCTTATGGCCATTACCAAACTCAAAAAATAGAAAAACAAACAATTTTAGAGGCTGCGGCCCTTTTCTTTGCCTTTTTTTTTTTACCTTTTGTGCGATCACACTAAATCCCTTCTGACTGAAGGTGTGCTGGTACCCCTATTTTCTATACTACTAAAGTTGCTCTGAAGGCGACAAAAAAATTCGTGGGTGTCGCGGTCTACTGGGAAGAGTAATACCTGAAACATTTCGCTTGTAAAGGTGGGCTATCTTTAACCCTCTTGAGAGGGAACCTACTTGCTTGTAAACAGGGCCTAAGGACCTGATTACATGGCGAATCAAAATGGCGCCGAGAACACGAATCGTAAAAATAGGCGCATTGCGTCTCTTGCAGTTTGGCCTTTTGGCGGCACTCAATTTTCAACTTTTTGGGATGCTAACAGCCTACAAGATCATGGAACTCAAGCGAAACCTGTCTTTGGCTGCATATCTCTCAGCTAAGAAAGACGTATTTGCAAAGAAAGCGAAGATATCTTCAAGCTCGCCGAGTTCATGGCTTTCCTGACATCCTCGTACTGTTTAACCTCACCTGAATTGAAGTCGATGTTCTCACGCTCTATCTGAGCTTTGAAATTGGAGGGACAATGAATACGATTCTCTATTTTATTGCCATGATTCCACTGAAATCGGATCTGCTTCCTAGCGGCAGCCATATTGTTTCCTGCATTTCAGCCTGGGCTGAGATTTTTTCAGATTTCCAGGCCCATTTGGCCAGGCTGAATAGACCAGTTCACGCTCTAAGGAGCATTATGGGTAATCAGGGCAAATTTACAAAGAAGCAAATTTACAAAGAAGCAAAGCCGTAAAACAAATGTTTTTCTAGTGTGGACAGAGAAAACGATGCTATCTGAAAACGGTGACGTCATTCAAATAGACACGACCGGTCGCCAGACCACTCGACCGTAAATATCCAAAATGGCGGACAGACGCTATCATGTGGCTTCTCTCTTTTGAAAAGGGATACGGCGTTGTAGTGTAGCCGGGCGGTAACGATACGAAAACGATAAGTGTGGAGGCAAATCTTTTTTGAAAACGGAGCAAAACTGCTCCGTTTTGGTTTGAAAACGGATTAGTGTGGACAGGGCCTTAGGCCTTGTTTACAAGGGGGTAGGGTAGCCCTACTGCCAGGGTAACCCTAGCAAGAGGGTTAAAAGATAGCCCGGGTTTATAAGCAAAATTTACAGGTATGGTAACCCTACTGCCCGAGACAACTTTACGCTTGTTACGCTTCGGTAACCTTGCAAGTAAAACACGAACAGATAAAAAAATGGAAAATAATTTATTTCCAAAGCAAAAATATGACAAATTTTGAAAGAACTTGATGTTTTCTGGGTCATAATTCGCTGTTTTTGTCGGTATTGTGATCATAAGTTGCTTTTGGGAGCCAAAACAGAGTTTTCCCGGGTAGGCGAGCTGTCCCTAGCAGAGCATTTACCAGGCGCTAGGGTTACCCTAGTGCCAGGGTAACCCTAGCAGTTAGCTAGGGTTACCCTAGCGCTAGGGTAACCCTAGCTGACTTGTAAATGCATCGTTGAAAATAAGAAGAAATGTGCGAGTGCTAGGGTAACCCTCTTGCTAGCGTAACCCTAGCACTAGGGTTACCCTACCTGCTCATGCTTGTAAACAGGGCCTTAGCCCCTCGAGCCATAGGTAACCCAGGCTCACTGTGTGTGATACGTGACATAACACGAGTAAATTATAGAGAACATATAGGGCGAAGTTTAGGTCTGAAAATTTGTTAGAAAATAGAAACAAAAATCGATTAAACTTACCATGTGGCGAGTCCTTGTAGTCCTTAATACATACACGAAGTT
>CM042751.1:16447775-16462700 GCA_022496165.2 Catalaphyllia jardinei | reverse complement strand
CATCTTATTCCGTTAGTCTCCTTTCCAGTTGTTATTTGTATGGTGCAGACTCCTAACTTTACTTTCCATTTGCAAGTCGCGGCTATTCATGTATACAAAAAAACTGCTTAAAACTTTGCTGGATTGTAAAATTTTGTTTCTTACATAGACTTCTATGGCAACACTCATGTTTGGGTAGAAACGAAGCGGAAATTAATACTCAACGTTCGTAAGCAGGATCTACATATTAGAAACACCCTTTTGTAACAGACAATGCCAAACAACACAAAACGTTAAGAAATCTGAAAGGCATCGTTAATATCACAGTTGATATTTCTTGAAGAAACGTAAATGGTTCGTATGTAGAACAAAACAAGACGTTGATAAAATCAGCAAGTCACCGTTGTTATCACAGTCTCCAAGCAATAATAAGTAGCAGTACACTGATAGAGGTGTTTGGTTATATCGTGTTCAGTTTTACACGAGGAGTCACAGAACACTACAACCCACAAGAACCTGAATACACGGCAGGGCCTTTTGGCTACGATCCTCTACAAAGCACAGGTCGAGAATGGTATTATCATCCTGTTGACGAGCTTGTTTATCAAGAATATAGCGACAGAGAAGCCACAATTTTGGACTACCTACCGTCTAACCACCCAGATATAAGGGTTATAAACGCGTGTTCGACAGATGAGAACGAAGGAGCACAGGAAGATCAACAAGATGAAGATACAGCTATGGCTTGGAAGCGACTCAGACCATCCGCTCTCCGAACAGTTTGTAAATCAATGTACTTTGGAGCTTTGATTTCTTTACTACCTGCCACCATCATAGGTTCAGTATACATGTTTATCTCCTACTTATGTAATAAAACTATAAACAACTGTGAATTTCATCCAACGAAGTCCATGCCATTAAATGTACAATGGATGAGATCAATTTCGACTGCGATCAGTTGTTTCATTTTTCAACTTTCGTCCTTTATGATTATGCTGTTTCTTTTTCGTCCATATCAGTTAGTGGGCGTTAAGACGAAACTGATGTTGGTTTCCTGCTTTGGAGGTTGTTTTGAAGCAACTTATATTATAGCTCTGCAAGCCCTGGGAATATCTCATTCCAAGCCATCTTTTTTACAACTGATTCCAAGCAACGTTATTGCTGTTATAAGTCTTTGTTTTCAAGTTTATTTTCTAACTAATCATTTCTGTATACGACAGACAAGGAGAAGGCATGTCAAGTTTTTCTTTCAAATGACAGTTGCCTTAATTTCTCTTTTAATTATTACCATTGCTGTGGCTCGAATTATTTACCCAGCGTATAACAAACAAGGCAAGGATGGTAAACTTCTAATCGCACTTTTCTCTCCTCTCATTGGCGTCCTTCTCAAAGTAATCTCGCGAGTTTGTGTCCAGCAGTTATATTCGAAATGTGTTCATCCGGGATATTCCTATATCTTACTAATACCGCTGTATTGTTGCTCAGCGGTCCTTTTTCGAGTTTTACAAGCGGATCTTGGCAGTTTGCAATCTATTGCTGTTCTTGGAATAATTCACGGCGCTACAGAAGTCATAGAACTAAGTACTATGGTTGTCATTGATCACATTTGTTATGTTATTTGGAAAGGAAAATCAGCTCCTTGGGGACGTTTTCGTACTCCTCGCTGTGAGAGACTAATGGCTGATGTCGCTGTCATGAGCATGTTGTATGAATCAAGTGCTATAGTGTCTGTTAACGGATTTTTGTACTTGTATAAATTTATTTACTTAAAAGACGATTCCCTTTTAGAACTGCTACAATCTTTTGCTATCACAACCTCAATTCAGCTGGTGATCGAGTGGTTTTTCACCAGCGTCTCTCTAGCGATCGAGAGTCGCTATAAGAATACAGCTGTCATGGCTGTTTGGCGAACACGATGGAAAAGACACTTTTTAACAGCAGCAATAACTTCTTCTGTAGTAGCGTTATGGAGTACCAAATATTTTTTACCAATTGTACACGTTCGTTTTAGCAAGTTCTCAAATCAGACTTGTAAAATGCCTTTTACTTGAAGTTAAAAAAAACGCTCGAACAAATCCTCAATAGAGCGCGGAACAGGACACTACAATACAATACAGCTAAGTAGATTTTTATCTTCAAAAACCTGAATTTCCTCTGACCACTTTATTAATAATGGTAATAGGACTGAGCGAAGTTCAATTAGGTCTGTAATCGTACGAGTGATTAACAAAATCGGACGACCGCGAAGCGGGAGTCTGATTTGTTCATCACGAGTATGATTACAGACTGAATTGCACCACACATTGTCCTGTAAAAGTTTCATTTGAAAGAGAGCTTTCAATAGTCATTTTTAAATTTAAGTCATAATATTAAAAATATGAAGAATAGCTTGCAAAATGGCTATTAAGTTCTTTTCATAACAGTCACTGGAAACTAAACATCCTCAATTTTACAAAGTCAGTCTCTTGATTTGGATACTATAGTGATGGGAATTATCAATTAATGTTGTGGTTTGTGGATTTAGTGGAGAGGACCTTAAATGATTGGCTCATGTAACTGTCCTATTACCGGTGTCCGATTACAGCCAACTGTCCGGTTACACCGGCTGATTACAACTTTGGAGATGAATTAGAGCAAAATTCAGCAGTTTATGCACCAATCACATCAGTTTAAGGAAATTGTAATTGTTATGATTTATGTTGAAATGAACTCTGCGTTTTAAAAATGAATTGCCTTAAATGCGTGGAGGCCTTCCCCGCTGAAACATTTCATTTAGGTTAAAATCAAAATATGCCATGCTTAAGCTCTATAAACATATCAATGAAAAGGAAAACAAAACTAAGTTGCACCCTCATCAGATGAACATCAAGCTAAGGCTCTAAAATAATGTAATGACATCAAATAAATAACAACCAAAACAGTCGGGGATTATTTTAAAATCACAGTGTTATTTTTCTTCAACAGCCATGTAAGTAAATATTAGTTTTGCAATTGAAAGAATTAAAATGAAGTGTTTTTCCATCACGTGTTTTTGTGGTTTTGTTTGGTTACTTTTTTCTGTTTATTTTTTTCATCATAATATCCTTTCGCTATTTACTACACAAATACACAACGTCTAGCGTGCCATCTACACCTTTAGGTACGATCCTATTTTACCAAGAGATTATCAAGGTACTTGCCTAGATAATCTCTTGATTTTACCTGCTACGTGCAAAGCAGATCTCCAGTCACTACGGGCTTCGATGGGATAAACAATGCAAAGAAAACAGCCTGAGTGCTAGCGAACTCGTTTCTTAGATTTGGAGCCATTAAGGTGGCTTAAAACAATTTCCAGCAGGTAGATTTTGATGGGTCATTGTCACCACTCTTGATCACCTTGATGCAGCGAGACAATCTCAGATAGTGCAGAGTGCAATTGATAGCTCTGGCACAGTAGTCCCATAAGTACACACCCCTGCTCGGTTCACTTCCGATTTGGTTCTCCCTTGGTAGTCTGCTAGGGCTTTTTCCCTTAGCAGTGTGTATGTTTCAAGGTCCAAAAATTACGTACAATTAATGTTTTTCACGACAGCTTTTAAATTTTACTCTGGTGTTTTGCGATGACTTTCGGCCATTGCAAATTCAATAAAAATATCATTTGTCCTATTTCAGATGAACAAAATGTGCGGTTCCTCGTCGAATTGAACCCGGAACTCTCTAGTTAATTATTAGAAAATGCCAAAGCAACTTAAGCATTGTCTTTATTTTTGTTAGCTGGGAAGAAAAAGGCTATCGTGTTGTTTCGGTAGGACAGCTAAGTTTTGACCGCAGCTCGTATTGCGGGCTCAGCCGCCGTATGCAAGGAATAGGCTGAACAAACATGCCGGACAATTTAGCTCTTCGCGCCAACTTTGTAACTCGGGGAAATGGGAGAGAAACGTTTTCGTTTTTTCTCAAAACGCAAATTTTCTTATCACCGATGAACAAGAACATTTTAATTATTATGGAATACATTTGTTTGATACAAAAGGGAAGCATTTCAAAGGCAAGTATTGGAGGTAAACAGCGCTATTGGGAGATATTATCCTGCATCGATGAACAAGTCTCCTCAAAGACGGATTAAATTAATTTTAGTGCAAGAAAGCAACCTTTTCAGGGAAAATTTCATATTTTGTCCCTCGAAAGCAAATATTTGGAGACTTAAAAAAACATCTCTTACAATAAAAATGACCTTAAACAATGCATAAACACATGGCAGTTACAGAGGTGTCAACTCGGCGAGACGAAATGCCGATAACAGCGGAAACCATGTAGACCTATAACCTCTAAAAATTTGCTCTATCACGGTCTTGCGGGTCAACTCTACTTAAAATTCCTCCTTATAACAAAACACGAGTAAAGCAACAAAAAGGTCGAGAGACCGAACAGAGAACGGCAAAAATACAAATGTCACGAGCCGTAGGAGCTTGTCAACCCCATTTTACACCGATCATGAACATTTCGATGGGATTGATCACTTGACAAAGATACCGCGATGCCATTGGCTAACTCGAAAACAATCACCGATGATGTCACTCTTACATGACTTTTTCTTTCCAGATTTCTTCAGCCAATACAAAAATTAACTCGCGCGTCGCGGTTATAATGCTGCCGCCTGGTTACCCTTGCAAGGGTGACTCGTTGGCAATAACGTCGAACACGTCTCGATCCACAAGCAAGAAAAAAATATCTTTGCCGTTACTCAGCCATCTCGATCTCACGATTGATCAAAAACCCATGATTATTTAGTCCAAGTTCCTTTCGAAACTATGTTATCATCTTATTCCGGCAGTCGACTTCGCAGTAGTACACGGTTTTCGTTCGGGTTTGCAAGGCGCTATCCACATACAAAAAAACTACTCAAGCGTTTGTGTATTGCTAAAATAATTCTCATCCATAATCTATCGCAGGACGCATCAGTGCTTGGGTACAAACCAGGCGGAAATTAATATTTCAAGGTTCGTAGGCAGGATCTACATGTCAATGTTAAAACAGATTAAAAACACCCTTTTGTAGCAGACACTGTCTTACAGCATAAGACATTGGTAAAATCTGAAAGTCATCGTTACTATCACAGTCTGATATTTCTCTTTGAGGAAACCTAAAACTATTCGTTTAGGTCTCCAGACAATAATGAGTAGCAAAACAGCCATCTTAGCCTCACGCTGCGTCAAAAACCCGCGTTTATTGATTCGAAATTCCTCTTGAAACTTAAAACCAAATCATGCGCTGTGATTGGTTAACCAAGCAGACAAGATGGCTTTTTATTATATGGCTACAATAGTTCGCACGCTCTGATTGGCTGCTGGGCGGGCATTATTTTCTTGTAATGACCGGGCATTATAAACATTTTTCTCGGCTCGACGACTCTTTCGAGTTGTGAGTAAACACTACGAGCACGTAGGCGAAAAAAACAAAAAAGATGGACAAATTGCAACTATATTTTCCATAACTAAAAGAAAATCTAGCCTACAGATACTTCTTTAGTATGAGCAACGAAGAAAGCCATAGCGCGCGCAAACGCGTGTAAAATCACTTCCGGTGTTTTTAATTTCTTGTATTCTTTTTAAGAATAGCGCTAAAAGGCCATATAATAAATAACTTATTAACCTCGTCCGTTCTGTCATTACAGGGAAATCTCGATCTCGCTATCGCATGGTCAATACATCAAGCCCTCGGTCTGAGATTTACCTGTAATGACCTCACTCTCGGTTAACAAGTGGTATATCTTGTCCGATCGGGATTACCCGCTGTATCCCGCAACAAAATGGTGCAAGCGTGTCCCTTCATGTCAACTCGATATTGTTTAATACACATAACGTTGAAGGCGTCTCGATCCATAAACAAGAAAAAACTTTTTGCCTGATATACAGATCTATTTGTTGATTCCAAATTCCTTTCGAAACTATGTTATCATCTTATTCCGTTAGTCTCCTTCCCAGTGTTACAAGATAATTTTGTATATTTTTGTATTCGTTTTTATTCTTATAGGTTTTAGTCAATTCCACGTGTTAAATGTATCACGAATAACTTTACTATGAGTCATTATCCAACAGTTAAACATGATCTATACTTTTGTACCTGTAAACGGTTATTAAGCGAACTAACCAGATTGTCACTTGGCAACACACACGTGCCGAAATTTAAGCCAGCACTTATACACACGTTCTTAGGATCGATTTGCATAGTGTTTTCGAAGGTTAAAAATAGTTCTTTGAAAACGTTTCCACACACTAACCCCTCGTCTTTTGTTTTCGTTCCTTGCTGTGCATATTCCAGATTGATTTAATTACTTTTCAGTTAATCCAAATAATTAATTTACGATCACGTAAACAACTATAACAATCTGTCAAATCTTCGTCGTCCTGGCGCGTGTTCCACCGGCACCAACTTAAGTTTGCTTTCTTTCATAAATAATCGTTCCAGGGTAAATTATTGTTGGAACGAAAAGTTCTTGCGTGAAAACTTCCACAGCTCAATTTAATTAAGTTAGCAAAAACAATACAGATAGAGTCTTTTGTTTTGAATGAGTTTGTTTACAAGAAAGCGACACGTAACTGTTTGTACTTTCTTCGTCGAGTCTGTGACCGTTGTGATTGGTGTTAAAAGATGCCCCTAACTGTGTTTAGGTTGTTTTAGGGTGGTTCGTTAGGGCTCATAGCTCGGGAAAAGTTATTCAGTTCCTTTCGTCGATGTTCTAATTCGAAGTCAGTAATCCCTTAATAGAAACCGCCAGCGTTTGAGTTGCGCCGCAACACGTAGGCGATTTGTTATAGCCAATCACAGTGCGTTACGTCGACAAAAAAGACGCTTCTAATAGCTTAGTTTGTGAGTTTACAGCAGAGTTCGGTAGTTGACACGACCGCAACAACAACAAGAATAGAACTTCCTAGCGATAACCAAGACTCCAGTCATCAGTCTAGGACTTAGACTTGTACTCTGGACTTGAACTTTTAATCCTGGAGCTGGGACAGTTTATTAAAGCCACTTGACGTGAAATTGACCGAGAGTTGAAGAGTTAATTCCCCGTAGAGGCAAAGACGCCATGTAACAGAAAAAACTACTGTTACACCAGTCGTTATTTGTATGGTGTAGACTCCTAACTTTACTTTCCACCTACAAGGGGCTATCCATGTATACAAGAAACTGCTCAAACCTTTGCTGGATTGTAAACTTTTTTTCTAACATGGCTTTCTATCGCAACCCTTATGTTTGGGTAGAATCGAAGCGGAAATTAATATTTCAACGTTCGTAAGCAGGATCTTCATTTCCGAGTCAAACGTATTAGAAACACCCACTTGTAACAGACAATGCCAAACAACACAAAACGTTAAGAAATCTGAAAGGCATCGTTAATATCACAGTTGATATTTCTTGAAGAAACGTAAAAGGTTCGTAAGCAGAACAACACAAGACGTTGAGAAAATCAGAAAGTCATCGTGGTTATCACAATTTGATATTTTCTTGACGAAACCTAAAACTATTTGTTTGGGTCTCCAAGCAATAATGAGTAGCAGTACACTGATATATAGAGGTGTTTGGATCGTGTTCAGTTTTACACGAGGAGTCACAGAGCACTACAACCCACAACCTGAATGCACGGCAGGGCCTTTTGGCTACGATCCTCTACAAAGCACAGGTCGAGAATGATATTATCATCCTGTTGGCGAGCTTATTTATCAAGAAAACAGCCACAGAGAAGCCACAATTTTGGACTACCTACTGTGTAACCACCCAGATATAACGGTCATAAACGCGTGCTCAACCAGGAAGAGAACGAAGAAACGCTGCAGGAAGATCAACAAGATGAAGATACAGCAATGGCTTGGAAGCGACTCAGACCATCCACTCTCCGAACAGTTTGGAAATCAATGTACTTTGGAGCTTTGATATCTGTACTAACTGCCACCATCATAAGTTCAGTGTACATGTTTATCTCCTACTTATGTAATAAAACTATAAAAAGCTGTGAATTTCATCCAAAGAAGTTCATTCCATTACATGTACAATGGATGAGATCAATTTTGACTGTGATCAGTTGTTCCTCTTTGTGATTATCCTATTTCTTTTTCGTCCATATCAGTTAGTGGGCGTGAAAACAAAACTGATGTTGGTTTCCTGCTTTGGAAGTTGCTTGCAAGCATTTTATTTCATAGCTCTGCAAGCCCTGGGAATATCTCATTCCAAGCCATCTTTTTTACAACTGATTCCAAGCAACGTTATTGCTGTTATAAGTCTATGTTTTCAAGTTTATTTTATAACGAATCATTTCTGTATACAACAGACAAGGAGAAGGCATGTCAAGTATTTCTTTCAAATGACAGTTACCGTCATTTCTTTTTTTTAATAGGCTTGCCATTGCAAACAAGGCAAGGCTGGTAAACTTCTAATCGAACTTTTCTCTCCTCTCACTGGAGTCCTTCTCAAAGTAATCTCGCGAATATGTGTCCAGCGGTTATATTCGAAATGTCTTCATCAGGGATACTCCTATATCTTTTTTTTCCCTTGTTTAAACATGCGCTTAGTATCTATATTTTTTTCACACTACTTACAGTACTTCTTACTTATAATACTAACACGTTATACTACTCACAATACAATACGCCCACTTACTCTGCTAACAATACTAATACTTGTACTACTTACAATATTAACAAAAATAATTAGATCACTTACCCTACTTACAAAACTTGCACAGCGAAAATCAAACTTTTTTTTTTACGGTACTAATACTTTAATTGCATTTACACTTACAATTTTTTTAAAGAAAATATTCGTACTCTGGCACTGGGTGGTTACACAATGACTGTATCACGGTTATCATTACATTCGCTGAAGCAATACACACGCACGCACACAGTACAGATACTAGACTATAGCAAAACAGCCCACGTTTCTTTAAATTGATCAAGCTCTTTGTTTTTAACAGCCAACGAGCGAATAATACCGAGTTTGTCCTTTAGGCGTAAAAGAAAGCTATCAAAGTCTAAGGAGCCAACGCGCATGCTTAAAGCGAAAATATGATATTTTGCAATTATTAGAGAGTAGTTAAGGGCTATAAAGTTAACTGAGCTACTGTTTTGAAGCCAACCGTATAGGATTTCTTTTTCTGATAAGACTATATTTTGGTAAAAAGTTATCCGCCACCAGCGAGTAAAAAGGTCCGAAAAATTTATGGACTCACAGCATGTGATCAGCAGGTGGGGCAATGATTGGCTTTCTAAGTTACATAGAGGACATGTATCAAAGTCCGTCAAACCAGCGCGAAACAAACTGGGTTGTGTGGGTAAAATGCCCTGGATGATTTTGAGTTGAAACATTATGAGTTTTGCTTCTTTTAAGATACGAAATGGTAGCAAGTAAACCTCCTGGATGTCTTCTTTAGTAAAACCGTGATTTAGAATTCTGGGTTCCGCTGTCGGTGATAGGTATCTTTTTTCAAGTAGTCTTGAATATGCTAACTTTGTGGAAAAATGCTGTGTAGAAGTTGGGGCTCCAGGCATTAATCTGTTGGCGGGGGTTGCGGTTCGGAGAGATGATTTCAAAGTTTTTGGAATGGCATTTATGAGGCCATAGTATATTGTAAACGGGCATTGCACACGGAAGTTTTCCTTAAATTCTTTTAGGGACAAAAATTTAAAGTCAGCATTAAGCAGATCTTGGATGTAGATGATGCCTTTGCTATACTATTCGTTAATAGATTGTCTTTCCATCCAGCCGAATGTTCCGATTATTCCAGATTAATTATTTGATCATATACGGGTATTTCTTCGCTGTCAGATGAATACTTGAATTCTTGCCAATAACATAAGACCGTGCGATAGAATTCTGGGAGTTGTTCTAAGTTGAGTGCCTTTACGTCGTAGTCGCAATTAATAAGGAAATCAATCCCCCCAACCTGCCTAACTGCGTAGTTAGGGATACTCCTATATCTTACTAACACCGCTGTATTGTTGCTCAGCGGGAAAACGCTCGAACAAAACCTCAATAGAGCGCGGCACAGTTCACTGCGATACATTACAGCTAAGTCGATTGTTATCTTAAAAGAACCTGAATTTTTATCTGACCACTTTATTAATAATGGTAATAGGACTGAGTGAAGTTCAATTAGGTCTGTAATCATACGAGTGATTAACAAAATCGGACGACCGCGAAGCGGGAGTCTGATTTGTTAATCACGAGTATGATTACAGACTGAATTGCACCACACATTGTTACCAATTAATCGTAACAATTACAATATTTTATAAAAGTAAAAGTTTCATTTGAAAGAGAGCTTTCAATAGTCATTTTTAAACACAAGTTATAATATCAAAAATATGCAGAACAGCTCTCAAAATGGCTATTAAGTTCTTTTCATTATAGTCACTGGCGAGTAAACATTCATTATTCTCTTGATTTGGTTACTATGGTGATTGGAATTATCAATTAATGTTGTGGTTTGTGGATTTAGTGAATAGGTTACTCTATTTCACACTTTTCGTCCTTTGTGGGTATGCTGTTTCTTTTTCGTCCATATCAGTTAATGGGCGTGAAAAGGAAAGTCATCTTGATTTGCTACTTTGGATATTCCTTGGAGGCATTTTATATCATAGCTCTACAAGCCTTGGGAATAATTCACGGCGCTGCAGAAGTCATAGAAAGAAGTACTATGGTTGGCATTGATCACACTTGTCACGTGTTTTGGAAAATAACATCAGCTCCTTGGGAAAGTTTTCGTACTCCTCGCTGTGAGAGAGTAATGGCTGACATCGCTATCATGAACATGTTGTATATGAATCAACTGCTATAGTGTCTGTTAACGGATTAGACGATTCCCCTTTAGAACTGCTACAATCTTTTGCTATCACAGCTTCAGTTCAGCTGGTGATCGAGTGGTTTTTCACCAGCGTTTCTCTAGCGATCCAGACTTGTTATCAGAATATAGCTGTCATGGCTGTTTGGCGAACACAATGGAAATAACACATTTTAACAGCAACTATAACTTCTTCTGTAGTAGCGTTATGGTGTACCAAATACCGTTTACCAGTTGTACACGATCGTTTTCACAAGTTCTCAAATCAGATTTGCAAAATGCCTTTTACTTGAAGTTGGGAAAACGCTCGAACAAAACCTCAATAGAGCGCGGCACAGGACACTACAATGCAACACAGCTGAGTCGATTCTTATCTTAAAAAAAATGAATTTCATCTGACCACTTAGTTATTAATGTCGAAATGAACTCCGCGTGGAGGCCTTCCCCGCTGAAACATTTCATCTAAGTTAAAATCAAACTATGTCATGCTTAAGCTCTATAAACATATCAATGAAAAGGAAAACAAAACTAAGTTGCACCCTCATCAGATGAACATCAAGCTAAGGCTCTAAAATAATGTAATGACATCAAATAAATAACAACCACAACAGTCGGGGATTATTTTAAAATCATCATCGCAATAAATGTTATTTTTATTTAACAGCGATGTAAGTAATTATTTTCTTTGCAAATAAAAAAATAAACTAAAAAACATTTCTCCATAGTGTTTTCGTGGTTTGCTTTGTTTATATTTTCCCGTTAACTCTTTGTTTTCATACTATCCTTTCACTCTTTACCACACAAGTACAGAACGTCTAGCGTGCCAACTACACCTTTAGGTACGATCCTCTTGTATTTTACCAAGAGGTTATTAAGTTACTTACCTTGATAATCTCTTGATTAAACTGGCGAGACAATCTCAGATAGTGCAGAGTGCAACTAATAGCTCTGGCAAAGTAGTCCCATAGGTACTCAGCCCTGCCCGGTTCACTTCTGGTTTGTATCTGCTAGGGCTTTTTCTCTTAGCAGTGTGTATGTTTCAAGGTTGTATTTTCATTAAAGGTCCAAAAACTGCGTACAATTACTGTTTTCCCCGACAGCGTTTTTCCCGACAGCGTTTAAATTTTACTCCGGTAACCTACTAACTTCTTCGTTTCTGTAACTCTGTTGATTTTGTTGTCCAGGCTCACTCACTACGCAGCAATTAAGGATAACAAAAGCGTAAAAAACCCTGCAACAAGCGTAAAAACAGCAATCTACACATCTGGGAAAACCTCAACTCCGAAAATTCTTCAACGCGAGAGAACACATTAAAAGCAGCGCATGCTAATTTTTCCATTCGCGCATAATCACAATTCCTTGCGCCTTTGATCTTACCACCACCACAATTCCTTGCGTTCCGCAAAATATGATATGAGAATCAACATACTGTACTTGCACACAGTTCTAATCAAACAGCAACAAAGCAACATGTTTATGGCAAATTTCATATTTTGTCCCTCGAAACCAAATGTTTGGAGACTTATAAAAACATCTATTGCAATAAAATGAGCGTAAACAATGCATAAACACCTGGCAGTTACAGAGGTGTCAACTCGGCGAGACGAAATGCCGATAACAGCGGAAACCATGTAGACCTATGACATCTAAAAATTGCTATTATCGAGTCAACTCTAATTAAAATTCCCCCTTAAAACAAAACACGAGTAAAGCAACAAAAAGGTAGAGAGACCGAACAAAGAACGGCAAACATACAAATGTCACGAACCGTAAGAGCTTGTGAACCCCATTTTACACCGATCATGAACCTCCTGATGTGATTGGTCATTTGATAAAGATACCGCGATGCCATTGGCTAACTCGAAAACAATCACCGATGATGTCACTCTTACATGACTCTTACTTCTTATTTCTTCAGCCAATAAAAAAATTAACTCGCCCGTCGTCGTTATAATGCTGCTGCCACCAGGTCACCATCACAAGGGTGACTCGTTGGCAATAACGTCGAACACGTCTCGATCCACAAGCAAGAAAAAAATATCTTCGCCGTTACTCAGCCATCTCGATCTCACAATTGGTCAAAAACCCATGAGTATTGAGTCCAAGTTCCTTTCTGAAACTATGTTACGACCTTATTCCGTCAGTCTCCTTCGCAGTAGTAAACGGTTTTCGTTCGCGTTTCCAAAGCGCTATGTACGTACAAGAAACTACTCAAACGTTTGCTGCATTGCTAAAATAATTCTCATCCAAAATCTATCGAAGGACTCGGCAGTGCTTGGGTAGAAACAAAGCGGGAATTAATATTTCAAGGTTCGTAAGCAGGATCTACATGTTAATGTTAAAACAGATTAAAAACACCCTTTTGTAGCAGACACTGCCTTACAGCATAAGACATTGGTAAAATCTGAAAGTCATCGTTACTATCACAGTCTGATATCTCTCTTTGAGGAAACCTAAAACTATTCGTTTAGGTCTCCAGACAATAATGAGTAGCAGTACAGCCATCTTGCCCTCGCGCTGCTTCAAAAACCAACATTTATTAATTCCAAATTCCTCTCGAAACTTAAAACCAAATCCTGCGCTGTGATTGGTTAACCAAGCGGGCAAGATGTCTTTTTATTATATGGCTACAATAGTACGACATGGCATCAAGGCCTCGGTCTGAGATTTCCCTGTAATGACCTCACTCTCGGCTAGTAAGTGGTATATCTTGCCCGATCGGGATTACCCACTGTATCCCGCAACAAAATGGTGCAAGCGTGCCCCTCCATGACAACTCGATATTGTTTAACAACGTTGAAGGCGTCTTGATTTAAACAAGAAAAAACTTCTTGCTGATATACAGGAATCATCTCGGCCTCACAATTGAGCAAAACCCCTATTTATTGATTCTAAATTCCTTTCAAAACTATGTTATCATTAATCTCCTTCACAGTCGTTATCTGTATGGTGCAGACTCCTAACTTTAGTTTCCGTTTTCCGTCGCTATTCATGTATACCAGAAACTGCTCAAGACTTTGCTGGATTGCAAAATTTTTTTTTCTCAAATAGCCTTCTATCGCAACACTCATATTTTGGTAGTAACGAAGCGGAAATTAATATTTCAGGGTTCGAAAGCAGGATCTACATTTCCGTGTCAAGCATATTAGAAACACCTTTTGTAACAGACAATGCCAAACAACACAAAACGTTAAGAAATCTGAAAGGCATCGTTAATATCACAGTTGATATTTCTTGAAGAAACGTAAAAGGGTCGTAAGCAGAACAACACAAGACGTTGATAAAATCAGAAAGTCATCGTTGTCACAGTTTGATATTTCTTGAGGCAACCTAAAACTCTTCGTTAAGGTATCCAAGCAATAATTAAGAATTTATTTTTACTTACTTTACAAAATTAAATTATTTACACCACTCACATTACAATACTCAATTTGCAATACACTATTTACATCCTTGCAAAAACAATAATAATAATAATAAAACATATAACGAAATTAACATGTTCCATTAACTAAGACTCTAGCTTCTACTTAATCCTCCTATTTACACGGCTATTGGCTATACAAAAGTTGGTTAAGAGTTACACTGAAGATCGGCTTTAAATTCAAGCAAATATTAATTGCAGCTAAAAACAAAGGAGAAGATTATGCTAAAACTGGATTGTACAAAAGAACAGCAATGGTAGAGGGAAAAAAGAATAGGGAGGTAGAGAAAGGGGAAGACAAATAACTAAGTTAATATGTATAATTGTTGACCCTGTAACCAGTGCCTTTCATTCCTGTTAACATCATTGTTTCGGCTACTCAGAGAGATTTTCAAAAATATATTTATGCTTAAGATTAACTATAAATTCGTTTATCGATATCTCGTCATGTCTTAATTTCTGATTGTACAAATAATATTTGGCATATAAAAAGTTGAAGTTTAACTTTCTGATAATGTTTGTTTCTTTGCTTGCAGTGTCTACTTTCATACCAAAAATCAATTCAGTTGGTGAAAGACTGACGGAGGTGACATTTTCTTTGTTGAACCATTTTATTACCTCTAAGAAGAATAATTGGCTCCAATTACAGCTATGGAAAGTGTGAATTATGGAATCATTCATTTCACAATATGGACACTTTGCGTCCTCC
>CM042751.1:16430922-16443174 GCA_022496165.2 Catalaphyllia jardinei | reverse complement strand
CCAACCGCGTACTTTTCGTTTCGTTTAGCTCTTTCTTCGACTTTTATCATGGCGGTCAGCAAGGACGACGTTTCTGAGCTTATCTCCACTAACAACGAGAAGTTAATGTCAGATTTCAAGGAACTTCTCAAAGACACCGTTGACCAGATAAAACGTGCCAACGACGCTTCTGCGGAGCTCCAAATGCAAGAAATTAAGAAGATCAAGTATCAAGAACCGCACAAATTTAAACGAAGAGCGAACGAGGATCAATATAAGTTTAATCTCAAGCTTGCAGAAACTTTGGACAGTGCCAAGTCGGCCGCGGATAAATCCCGGCTTGAGAAAGTCAAACTTGACCTCGAGGAAGGTGAGAAGCTACTTAGCGAACGCCAGAAACATATACTCTTAGCCGACAAGTCAGAGTTTGGCTGGTGCACTGTAGATGAGTATAAACAACACGACTTAGCGGACGACTCGGAGGACGAAAAGCGCATCTATAGCGCCGAGAGACGCGCTCGTGTTTCTCTTTCTGCTCGTAAGAAGAAGAAGGCTTCGAATACGCCGTCGGCCAAGAAGTTCTCGCCGCCTGACAGATCCACTTCAAACGCCCAGCCACAAGCCCAGTCCTTCCAGTCTGGTGTTGTTAATCCTGGTTTCCAGCCTCGTCGCCCGAGTACTGGCACCTGTTTCGCTTGTGGTAAGCCCGGACACTGGCGTGCTTGTTGCCCAGCATTGCCCAAGCAGTCTGTCTCATCTTCGAAGTGACTGGATGACGTTCAGGACTTATCAGGTGTAGTCTCTTCTTGTTTTACAAGTGATTCTAGTGATTTGATTTCCGAAGCGTTGATTGATCAGAATCACCCCGATTTCAACCATGATTTTGTTTCTTGCACTGATTTTCCACAATACTCTGTTGCTTTTGATTCTCCTGTTCAGCCCACAGTTCGCGGAAGACTCCGTAAGTGTATTGAGTTTTGGCGTTCGTTGGAAGTGTCGCAGTTTATTTTGCATATTATTAGCGAAGGGTACAAGATTCCCTTTTTTCAACTCCCTACGCCTTTCTTCAAAAGTAACAATGCTTCTGCGCGTGTTAACAGTAACTTTGTGTCTTCAGCTGTTAATGACCTGCTTAATTCCGATCTTGTGGAGGAAATTTTTTGCGTTCCAGACATTATTAACCCACTCACAGTTTCCACCCGTAGTTCTGGCAAACAAAGGCTTATTTTGGATCTTCGTCATATAAACACCTTCATTTACAAGCAAAAGCTCAAGTGCGAAGATTTGTCTGTGGCCACGCAGATATTCGACAAGGGTTATTATTTATTTAAATTCGATCTGAAGTCGGGGTACCACCATATTGAAATTTTTCCAGAGCACCGCAAATTCCTCGCATTCGCTTGGGACTTTGGTACCGGTGTTTTCAGATATTTTCAATTTTGCGTTCTTCCGTTTGGCCTGTCTTCGGCACCATTTGTTTTCACCAAGATTCTCAAACCGCTTCAAAAATCCTGGAGGAGTCGGGGTATTCCTATTGCTATTTTCCTGGACGACGGCCTAGGGGGGGGAATTGATCAAGTTTCCGCTAAAATTAACAGTCTAACTGTTCATTCTGATCTACTCAAGTCTGGTTTCGTCCCCAACCAGGAAAAGTCTTTATGGGAACCCGTCCAAATTATCACTTGGCTTGGAGTTATTCTTAACACTATTGAAGGTACTGTTAAGGCCACCGCCGAACGCATTGCAAAATTGTCTTCCGATCTCGTGTTTTTGCAGTCTTTGTCTTCGCAACAGTCTCTTCGCCAGGTTCACGTTAAAAGTGTCGCTAGTCTCGCAGGCCAGATAATTTCACTTTCCAGTTGCGTGGGGTCAGTGGCACGTATTATGACCAGGCATCTCTTTTCAGTGGTGAACTCTGCTCTTTCCTGGGATAGCGAAGTTTTCTTGTCGGATGATGCCGTTGCGGAAATTAACTTTTGGGCTGCCAATGTTGATTCCCTCAACGGGAGGGTTTATTGGCGAGCACAAACGCTACCGGTTAAAGTGAGTTTCTCCGATGCTTCTGATTCAGCCTGTGGTGCATTTGTCGAGTCTGACCCCGAACTGGTTTTTCATCAGAATTGGTCTCCCGAAGAAAAAGTTCTTAGTTCGACTTGGAGAGAGCTTAAGGCCGTTTGCCTCGCTTTGGAGTCCTTTGCCGATCGTTTGTCCGACACTAAGGTCATCTGGTATTCAGACAACCAGAACGTTGAGTCTGTTCTTCTCAACGGAAGCAAGAAATTGGATCTGCAGGCGTTAGCTCTTCAAGCCTTCCAGATTTGCCTGGAGTATCACATCTCTCTCGATGCTAGGTGGATTCCTAGGGACCTTAATGTCAAAGCTGACATTATTAGCAAGATTGTTGATTTTGACGACTATGCTATTAATGATTCTATTTTTCAGACCATTGACGACCTTTGGGGCCCGCATTCTGTCGATAGGTTCGCCTGCAGTTACAACGCCAAACTACCTAGGTTTAATTCCCGGTTTTTTCAGCCCGGATGCGAGGCAGTTGATGCTTTTGCGCAAGACTGGGGATACGATAACAATTGGCTCTGTCCCCCGGTTTGTCTTATTGTTAGAGTTTTAAAGCACATGGAAGTGTGTCTTGCTAAGGGAACTATAGTTATTCCGCTATGGAAGTCTTCCTTCTTCTGGAGCATTTGCGCAAGAGACGGCGTCCACTGGAATTACTTTGTTGTGGACTGGGTGTACCTGCCAAAGTTTAAGGGGTTATTTGTCCCAGGGAAAGCCCGTAACTCCCTTTTTGGCACCAGATGCTTAGACTTTGAGGTTGCTGCCATTCGGGTCGACTTTCGTCGTCCCAGGCCCCCTTCCCTTCTAGCGGGGTTTTGCACTATGGCTAACGGGAAGTGTGACTCTTGTAGTTAGAGGCGCCCCCATTTTTCGTTATGTATGGACATGCCTATGCTGCTTGTATTATTCTTGTTCTTTAGGGTGGCATACCCCATTGTCTATAAAGCGTTTATATTACTAGTTGTATCCTTCCTTATGCTTTTCCCCTTTAATCTGCTCTTCTCAGGGCTTTTCGTCTATTTTTGATACTTTTTAGATGTCTTCCGGTCCGGCTTTTGGGACTTCGACCAGAACGTGCTCCCAGACAGTCCAGTCTCAGGATTAACGGACAGATTGAAAGTGACAGTCCTTTCCTCAAAGGCCAACAGTACGTCTTTACTGTACCACCGTGCATACCGCAAGTGGAAGGAGTTCGCCATTAGTATGTTTAATGGGAACGTTTTCCCCGCAAATCCCTTTCATGTTGCATTGTATCTGCAACACCTCATTGAACAGTCTCAATCCCCCAGCGTGGTAGATTCTGCCTTTTACGGCATTAAATGGGCTCATAGTATGGCTGGTATCCCCTCCCCCACCGATAACCCTGTTGTGGAGGCAGTCAGGTCTGCTTCTAAAAGAATCCTTGGTACCGGTGTTGTTAACCGCAAAGAACCCGTTTCACCTAGTTTGATTCATGATATTATTGGCAGGTCTAACCTTGATAACCCTGTTGAATTGCGCAACATCACTATGTATGTTTTGTCATTTGCTGGCTTCCTTAGGTTTGATGACGTTTCAAGAATTAGGAGAAATGACATTTTCTTCAACGACGGTTTCATGGTTATTAAGATTCCTAAAAGTAAGAACGACCAACTTCGTAGAGGCGATGAAGTCGTCATTTCTGAGCTTTCTAGTTACGCTTGTCCTGTTAAACTGCTTAGAAGGTATCTTACTAATTTTCAAATCTCTCCCGAGTCCAGGGAACTGATTTTTAGATCCATTTCTAGAGGTAAGGGGGCTTGTAGGCTAGTGGCCCCCGACAAGCCTATCAGTTACACCACTATAAGGGAAGCTTTTAGACGGGATTTGAAGTCCATAGGGGCTGACCCCTCCAGGTTCGGGCTGCACTCTCTCCGCTCAGGAGGCGCTACTATGGCTGCTAACAATGGTGTCAACGACAGAGTGTTTCAGCGTCACGGACGCTGGAAGTCAGTCCAGGCCAAAGACATTTACGTCGACGATGATCTGGAGCAAAGGCTCACAGTCTCCAAATTTCTTGGGCTTTGAGAATCAATTTTTCACCCCTTCCCCAATACTTTGTCTGTCTATATACTGTTTGGGTTGGTTCTTGGCAGGCCCTTCCAAAATAAACTTATTTGGTTCAGCTTTGCGTGTGTTGTTTTCTGTTGTGGAGTGGAGACAAAATATGTTGTTTCTGACGAGTGAGCGTGCGAACAAGGCTGAAATAACTATTTTGTCGGCACGGGATACAACAACGCCTGGGTTCCAGGCGGGGGCATCATGGGTAATTGTGTTAGGGTATAAAAGACAGAGCATAACACGTGGTTGTCATCTAGGCTTCAGAACCAACCGCGTACTTTTCGTTTCGTTTAGTTTAACTTTTTTCTTGTTTAGTATTTTTCTTTTGCAGATGCTTTCAGTCTGACAGGATCGACTGTTCCTATTTTTTCTATTGATTTTTTACTTTTGTAAAGCCTTCGTAGGATGGGCTAATAATCACTTGGAGCATGAGCCTTGGTTCCTACCCAGATTTCCTGCACATTTTTTCCCCACAGGGGTTTTTTCTGGCAGGTTTTTTCTGGCCTCCGCGTTAACCGCATTTGTTTTGTTAGCGGTTGCTCAGCTCTACTAGGTTTACTTTATGATTTTTTATTGTTTTTCTATGTACTTCTTTGGTCTTTTCTATATTTTTTGTTCATGTTTCCCCAGCCCGAGAGCTTATTTGGCAACGCAGGCCTGGTGGACAATCTTTAGTATAAGACGGCCCGTCTAGCTTATAGTCTAATGTAATGTAGAAGTTGTTGTTCCCCAGCCTAACTGGCAGCCTACCTGGCACTGAGCTTGAGAGCTTATTTGGGGAAGTAGGTCAAGTGCATGACCTACAGTATCAGATGGCCTGTTTAGCTTATATTCTTGTGTAATGTCGGAGTTGTTGTTTCCCAGCCTAACTGGTACTATAAGCTTGTGAGCTTATTAGGGGAAGTACCCCATGTAGATCGTGATTTAATAATAGAGTTGCGGTTTAAGCCTTTCTGATACTAAGCCTGTGTGCTTGGAGATCTAGTTTGTAGTTTTATGAAGGAGTTGTTATGTAGTTTCTAAGTAGTTATAGATATACTGTTTGGGTTGGTTCTTGGCAGGCCCTTCCAAAATAAACTTATTTGGTTCAGCTTTGCGTGTGTTGTTTTCTGTTGTGGAGTGGAGACAAAATTTACTGTTTTAACTTTTCACAAGCCGAAGAATAAGAGCTTTTATTATGCTTCAGAAGCTGTGACGTGAGAAACTGAACTCAGAAAGGCTGACCGTACGGTTTGTTAACATCGTTTATTAGACAACACATATTTATATATCATAGATATAAATCGCTCTTAAACACCTTCAAATACGGAACACAGCTTGTGTGGCCGTGGGCCTTTGGTTTTCAACCAATCCACCACGAATACGCAATCTTTTCCTTTGAATTCATCAAAGTTTGTCTCGGCCGTCTCCGCCACGATTTATCGACCCACGTGGGATCAGCGCGACTTGTAACATGAAATCAAGGCTAGTGATCAGATTCCCCACCCCCTGAGTGGTGATCAAATGCCCTCTCTCCCAGGCAGGAAGAGGCGTCAAATGCCCGGGGTATGCGAGGGGGGGGGGGGGATGTTGAAGCTTCGATTTGACTGGTACATTATGTCCAGGTTAGGGGAGCGGGAGTGAGAATAACAACGAAGAAAAAAGACGAAAGCTTGTAGGTTAGGCTCGATTTCCAGCCGTTTTTGGAGTCCGGTTGCGCACAGAACGGGCCTACTCGTAGGTTGAATGCGGAAGAAAGGGGAATGTTGAAAAAACTGACCCCCACGGACTACCCTAAATAAGCAACCAAATTTACGTTTAGCGGGGAAAGAGACACAAGAAGCCTACCTGGTCAACCTACAGGATCATAACTGTATGAAAAACAACCGCCATTTTCTTTTCGCCGACTTCTGCGACCCAGTTTTTTTTTTCATTTTAATTTCGCCCCATTTCTTCATCGGCCACCAACCAAAATGCTGTTTCGATCGGTAAGCGCTGTTGACTGATATCAATCTCTTTAATCTGCCTCAAGTGTTTGCCATCGACATTAACATTTACTAAAAAATATCATGAAATTAATTTAGTTCACCTATATGGCCTATATAATGTCGGGGCATCATCTTCGATGATCTCAATTTCTCTAGATGTAAGGAAGGTTCAAAAGAGCTGCTTTTCAGCAAATGTCAATGTCGATGGCAAACACTTGAAGCAGATTAAAACGAAAGTATTCAACAATCCATTCAGAAAATGGGGTTTTGGCATGTGGCCGACGAAGAATGGGATAAAATGAAAAAAAGACTGGGTCAAGAAAGTCGGTGAAAAGAAAATGGTGATTGTTTTTCATACAGTTATGATCGTGTAGTTGGAGCAGGTAGGCTTCTTGTTTATCCTCTCATTAAAGTAAATTTGGTTGTTTATTGACGGTAGTCCGTGGGGGTAGTCCATAGGGTAGTCCGCGGAGTGTGGTAGGTGGGTACTCCGCGGAGCGGGAGTCAGTCTTTTCAACTTTCCCCGGAAGAAAGTCTATTTGCAAACTCGCCTCAAGCCTCTCGCCCACCGTGTTTGCGCTGACTTGGAATTGCTTCCTGTGCCGCGCTTCAAGCTCCGTCCTCTCAAATTCCTGGTCTACAGGCGAGTCTTTCTTAAACCCTTGTTCAAAAGTATTTCTAGTCTAGCTTATCCTCAACAAACAGTACCGGCGCCTGGAAAGTGCTATCGCCAACGAATAAGCAATCAGATATATCATCAACCTCGTTCCCAGGACCTTTTCCCTGCCAGGGACAAGCCTGCGAACGAGGTTGAACGAAATATCGCGTGGATTTCGGAGTTAGATAACTGCAGCAGGAAGACGTAGAAAAATCAACATCAATGATAACTGAGCTAACACGTGAAGTTGGAAACTCAACTGGCAGATCCTTTATTGAAGCAAAAACATTATTACCAGGTACCGTGCTACATCTAGCTCGGAAAATCAGCGTGTAGATGTTACTACCTGTGCTGAAGGCAAAAATATGACGTGACATCTTCTGGAAAGCTTAAGCGATAGAGTACTTTTCCGTGTTTACATAACCTCATCTTAAGATTCCAAACACAAGGAATGTTGGGAAAATTCGAGAAAGTTATGCAAGTCCGCTACGCAGTCGAGGGTTTCGATAACTTTCGAAAATTCTCCCAACCCAGCTTCCGAGTGTTAAGATGAGCCTATAACGCGGAAAATGTACTTTACTGTTTTTAAGAAATATTACTCAAAAATACGCGCGAATCCAAAACGTCACAGCCGTATTTACATACTCTCATTTAAATACACCTATAGACCAGTGAGGGGGCGGATAGCATCAACCTCGTTCCCAGGGTGAGAGACCCTGGGAACGAGGTTGGCATAGCATCCGTTTAAAAAACAAAAAATAGAAAAAATATTCAGACGTGCAGGCATTGAAAGCATAACAATATTTTCAGATTTTAATCTCGTATTTTATTCCTTTCAGTTGCTAGAGGATAAAATCCTCGTTTGTTTTTCATTTTCATCAGTTAAAACATTTCAGTTGTACATTACATAATGTGGAATCTGTTTCGTTTGGATTCTTGATCATAGTTTTTCGGTTTCAACTTAACAACTTTGACGAGTAAAACAAGCCGTCATTTTGATAATCTTTTACCTTATCTTTTTCGATTTGAAAATTTCTGGGCAAACACCAATTTTTAACAGTCGTTTTAAATAATTACAACAACTTCAAGATTTATGGAGACGTTTTTGACAGCCGTTGCTTTACAGCCAGCAGATTGAAAATAGTACAATAAAAAATTAAATGCACATTTCATTTGAAGTCTAAAATAGTAATAAAAACTCGATTAAATGAAATAACTTAATTAAATGCCTTGTTAGGAATATATTAGCCAGTAACATTTGTTGTCGTACGTTTTCATTCTTAAACCGTGACACTTCTGCGTAACATCATTGTCACATTCGACCATTGTCACGCAACCGCTCCATTTGTACATCCTTGTGCTCCTAAATTTCCAAGGTCTCCCTTGTTTCAGTGCTCTAATAATTGCTTATCCGTAACCATCTCGACTGGGACTTAACGGATCCTGGACGGTGAGGGATATAGAGGGGTGACACGCCCGGGGGACACGATGAGAGGCAACTTCAATCCCGTGGCGAAAAGAGCCGTCAAGCGCATACGCGAGAGATAGACTTGATTTTGTTTGTTTTTCAGTTATATCCTTCAATTAGTGGTGGGTAAAAAGAGGCCATCTTCAACGTCAAAATCATTTTTGAAGAAAATTTTCATTCCAACTATTAAACAAATCTATTTTCACTCCTCTCTAGTTAACGCTGAACGCTAGAATAAACGTAAACTATGTGTGAACAGTAACACAACGAAACTTTCTCGCACTTTCCTCTCTCATTAGGATCCTTCATCGCTTTCCACTTTCAGCTCCTCGTTTTCTGGGACTTTAGGAAGTGACGTTCTCCACGCGTGACTTAAAGTAAAGCGTATTTCAGGACACGACACGGAGCGCGGGCGCATTTGAGGTTTCTCCACTCGTCTGACTTCGGGTGATCCGGGAGGTTTTGGTTTACTGTCAGCGTTTATCTTTTGTAAATGCGCTGCAAAAGTATGCATACTGTCCTGTACCGCCGCGAAAGGATTGCTTTTCCTCTTCGGTCTCGGCGACCTAATGCCATTTGTAGCCTTCATAGAGATTTTATGCTCCTTGAGCTTTCTTCTTAGTTCTATCACATTTTCTAGCAGTTCTTCTCTCGTCTTTTCGTGGCTTATCTGAAGCGATTCCTGCGCGAGATCGCAAAGAAATGTCTCCACGTCTGTGTGTTAAAGGCAAATAAAGCAATTGAGAAATACGACAGAGAAAATAAGCAATAAATCTTCCCCTTGTCTATGTTTTGTCTATTTGCACGGAAATGCTCCCAAGACACTTGTTCACATGGTTATAACATAGTCTGGATTCTCTGCGCGCTCTTATGGGCTAAAAAATCACGCACCATTTTTGTCAAGTCAAACCAACCCTGTTGGCTTTTTCTTGCCATTCATGGTGAAATTTCAGTAGAGCCTCGCTTGCCTAGCAGATTATCTGAGCAAAACATCCCTAAGGGCCAGCCGAGCGCCTGCGGAAAACTAGAGCAACAACGGAGAACACGCTCACGATTAGGTCACGCGCGCGAGTGTCGAAGCGGCGAATGCCTCGCGCGTGCAACCAAATCGAACGCCTGCTATTAGCGGAGCTGTCCGCAAGGGCGACGCTCGAATTCCTAATGTTATGTTGTGTTTCGTAAATGCCGTTATAATGCAGTAACTGCCTCTTACCATGTACAAGATTTTCAATATGTGCCCACTTAAAATATAGGCCGTAAAGAACCTCATAAATCCTCATATATTATCATTCTGGTTTAGGGTTTGAACAAGTGGTGACATATAAAGAAAAAATATCGTCCAGTCCAGAAAACGCTTTATTTCTTGAAGACTAAATCAAATCATTTTCACAGTAAAAAAATTCTTTTTTTCGAAACTCTATATCAATCGTTATATTATCACTAGAAAGCGTTTCCTGTGATAAATCCTACAGGAATATCATGCTGACAATAAACTCTTGACATTATCAGTGAATTCAATCGATATCGTACCTGATATTTTCCATGAACACTAAATATTAATATACGGTATGCACGATTTACAACAAAATAACATCAGCAGAGGTTGACGGTGCTAGTTCATCAAATAACTTTCAGTGGCCCCTTATTGTCTATCTCAGTCACAGACATCCAAAATAACACGTCATCGAGGTCCCCGAAAACGTTGACCTTGTCATGTTAGTATCAGTTAATTGTCCGTCATAGCTATCTCACGTGCAGAAAAACATGCATTAAGAACCTGGAGGGAAGTTGGTATCTTTTTTTTCTGCCTGGAAAGATTGTTGGTTTCTATTACCAATTTCGGTATTATTTCAGTTTCTAAAACTTACTTTTTACCGAAGACAAAACTTGGCAGCTTTAGGCAAAACAAACAAAAAAAACAAGGTGTATTTGTATGAAAATAAACTGAGCAAAGCGCCAGGAAAGCGACTTATAGCCGTATCATTCGGTTAATTTTTTGTGCAAACTTTCAAGAGTTCCCTCGCAATCACCTTCGCAATCTCCTTAAAAATATGATAATTTTATTTTTAATCATTTGTTTCATTTTAAAAAAGAAAGAAGCCACATGACCACTCGCCAAGATTTCCTCGAAACCAGAGACCACGCGCTCCAAACAAACGCTATGTGAGTGTATCGGTCTTGGCACCGGAAAAAGAGAACCACTTTGAATGCATGCGTTTATTTCATCTGACAACTCAGAATTGAATTTGCATACAAAAATTCAAATATCCGTCATCTGTCAGAGAAAGGCGAAATTTTTCCTTTCACAGTTTTCTGGCTTCCGTTAACGAACAATAACTCTCGCGGCACGTATAAACATTTGACACATATCACGATTACAGACTAAAACAGAATTTTTTCCTTATAACAAATACGCTAAAAATAGAGTTTAGACAGCATTTATAAATAACAGTGTGCTAGATTGAAAAATATCTGGCCAATTTTGTCATTGCTATGATAATATCCTCATATTACCTTTTTGAGGAATATCACTTTGCTGTTTATATCGAGGAAGAACGGCATACCTTTACCAAAGGACGCTGTATTCGATCACATTATTGCGAATTCATTCACATTTAACAGGCTGCGGTATAAACTGGACTAAGAATTATTTTATTCATACTTCCTATTTACGTTCTGCAGTTTCGCTCGTTCCCAGTTGTATCTTGATAAGAGAAGAAAAGGAAAATCAATATAACTATTAGCTAATTTTCCGTCGCCTGCTGTTTTCATTGTGTCACTTACGATTTTAAACATCAGGGAGTAACGCAAAATGATTTTTCGAATAATAATAAAGAATTTGACTTTTTACATAACCTAATAAACATCACATGCTAACTATACAAAACGATTCAGAATATTCACCAACGAGTACAACGGAAATTAAACAGAAGGATTGACCCATGAATAAATCTTCGACCATAACTGCTCAAAAGTTTACTTTCTAGTATTCGTGCAAGCTATCCCGAATTTTTCATCAAAGCCAAGTGACAAGAGAGTGTTAAAATTGCGCTTTCAGTGGCTTGCTTGTCTCCCTTACTCTAGAGCAGAGAAAAAGATTTAATCCTGAATGAAATATATTTATTTGCCATGAACAACACGTTTGTTTACTATTTTAAAAGTTTGACGCACGCATAAAATTGGAAAATCTGTTCGCCAGCACGACAAAACAAACTATAAATCCATTACTTTCCTCGATGGAAATTAACGTCCTTCGTCGAACTGACCATCAATATATATGTATTTAGCAGGATTTCAAACGGTCACGTACCTTGAAGAGTTGAGAAGATTTCATCATGGAAATGGTGATATTCGTTGTCATCTCCAAACGGGTGATTCATGCTCAATAAGTTAAAATTTCCCTGAGAAATGAAGTCCTCTATGCAGAAAGTTTCCTCTGTGGCATACTCCTCTTGTAGATCGGCTTAATTCTAGGCAATCAGTTGCTCAATGAATAGTAGTAGCTTTGTGAGTCTAATTTCCGTTCGCCTCTCGTCTTGATTTCAAGTTCAAATGTTTAATAGTCCAACATTTATCGCCCAATACTGTAAGGTTGCGGCTGATAACTTGGTGACGATGCAACAAAATGATAGCCGTATAGTTACGAAGCCTTTTGGATTCGGCAAGAAAGCGAAATTCAAATTAAAACGTCTCCAGTTGCATCACAGACGAAAGGAAATGACAAAATTCCGCTGTCGGAATGACATAATTCTTCACGTTGCCAGTCAAAAATTGAAACGGAACAGCAATTTAAATTGCAAAATACTTTCGCCGCTTTGTCACGCCTGATGACTTCCACGTCACCTTGTACTTACGGAGTCCCCCAAGAGGAAATCTGATCTACTGGTAACTCAGTCTAAACAGACTTTCCGTCGCAAAAATAATTGCCAGAAGAGTTCGGAAAGAGCGATGACGAAAAGCTAGGGATCACCTGTGCTAGTCATAGTCTCCAGGAAAATAAATTAAGTGCAAGCAAATTGATGTTT
>CM042751.1:16419409-16425522 GCA_022496165.2 Catalaphyllia jardinei | reverse complement strand
AGAGTTAATTCTCTGTTACATCATTTGTGCTTATAGTGCTACGCGGCACAACATTCATATGTACCCTTACTTTCTCTTCGCCGCGATTCACCATCTAAATCGACCCCGACTTTCTCTGTCCGACCTCGTAGCTCAGTCGGCAGAGTGACGGTAGATCTATTCCGGAGGTCGTGGGTTCGATTCCCACCGAGGTCAAAAGATTTTTTCTTTACCTCGTGTGGTTCCCTGATTCCCTTTACTAGGGCTAACGCCCAGTGGGTTATTCATGGGTTAAATTAGCACTAAAATTTAAACTTCAGAGTTAATTCTCTGTTACATCATTTGTGTTCATAGTGCTACGCGGCACAACATTCATATAATCCATAAACTGCCCAGCGAAAGTCCTGACTCTGACGTTCTTGATCTTGTTAAATGGAAACCTTTAGGTTATATTTACAAGCGTAGGCTCGCTTCTATAATGTATCAGGTTCTCCACAATAGTTTACCTGACCAACTCACAGCCCTATTCGAAACTTGCAACACCGACAATAATTATAACTTAAGGCGTATTAATGACTTCTCACATGTACGGTACAATTGTAACCTAGGCAGAAATAGTGTAAGGTACAGAGGACCCATAGTTTGGAATTTAATACCTAAAGCCATCAGGGATGCTTCCTCCCAACAGCTCTTTAAACAAAAACTTAGACAGGCCTCAAGAATACTGGATCAAATTCAATTTGAAAAAGAAGCCTGTCAGATAACATCAAAACAAACGGGCTTTCTGTATTTTTAATTTTCTGTAAATTTTTGTAACTTCATGTTAAGTTAAAATTTTTTTTAATTTTTTGTAAATTTTTGCAACTTAAGTATTAAGTTTCTAGCAGGTCCCCCACCAACCTTTAGGTTGCCGCAAACCAACCTGCCTTAACAAAAAGTATATGTATGTATGTATGTATGTATGTATGTATGTCCCAAAGTTCATAAGACTGGCTGTCCTTTCCGCCCTATCGTTTCATCGGTTAACACCTATAACTACAATCTCGCTTCTTACCTTGTTTCTATACTTCAGCCAATCTCGACCAACCAATACACTGTCAAAGACTCTTTTAGCTTCGCGGATTGGGCCAAAAAGTACAAGCATAACAATGGAATAATGTGCTCTTTAGATGTCTCCTCCCTATTTACAAATGTGCCACTCGAGGAAACACTAAACATTTGTCTAGACAAATTGTATTCTCTTGCTGATCCTCCGGCTTTACCCAGGGCTGTTTTACGCAAGCTATTGGAATTTGCCACCAAGAAGAGCCACTTTCTTTTTGACGGTAAATGCTACGACCAAATCGATGGTGTTGCCATGGGTTCTCCATTGGGCCCTGTCTTAGCCAACATTTTTATGTGTGATTTTTGAACGCCAAAACTAGTCCTTCATTCTAGAATCGGTACGTTGATGACACGTTCACCATGTTTCACAACAAAGACAGTGCAAATTAGTTTTTGCACTATTTAAACAGCTGTCATAGCAATATTAAATTTACCATTGAATTTGAACAGAACAATGCAATTCCGTTTTTGGACATTCTTGTCGCACGTAATCAAAACAACACTTTCACGACATCCATCTACCGGAAGAAAACTTTCACAGGCCTCTACACTAAATGGGATTCCTTCACTCCACGAAAGTACAAAATAAATCTCATCCGCTCCCTCACTTATCGCTACTACCGTTTTGTTCATCTGGCTCATTGCTACAATCTGCATTCAATGATCATCGAAAACTCCTTCTTCAGAACGGCTACCCACAAGGCATAATCAACTATCATATCAACGATGTTTTGAACAAAAACAGACATCAGCATAGCAACCCTGTTATCCTACTCCCCTACTTAGGTTTGCAAAGCAACCAAGTCGCTAAACGCCTGAAATCTTGTGTGTACAAATTCTACTCTTGTGTTAACCTGAAGATCGTTTTTCAGAGCACTCGGTGCATAAAATCTTTCTTTCCTTACAAGGACCGTATTTATCGTTCACAACAATCCAGAGTTATTTACAGAGCAAATTGCTGGGATTGTAATGCTTTTTACATTGGCAAGACTAAACGAAGGCTTCACGATAGAAAAACCGAACATTTTAAGGCCCTCGCTAAAAATGACAATACTTCAGCCATTGCTGACCACGTCAAGGCCACTGGACATAACATCAAGTGGGATCATTTTGATATTTTAGCTCAGGGCAAAACAGACTACCATTGTAAAATAAAAGAAACCTTATTTATTCAAGAACTTGAGCCAGCTTTCAACGTCAACGTCGAAGTGAAAAGCTGATGCTTTATTAATCTGTACTAGTTTTATATTTTACTGTTAAGTATTTGCTTAATCTAGGTTCCAGTCCCCTTACCTTTATTATATATAAATAGCTGTTTTAAATTTAAACGGTTACTTTTGAAAATGTATGTAGAGTACATACGAAACGTCAAGTCATAAAATGTACAAATTCAACATGTTTATCACTGCTGTTTGTGTCTTATTTTTGATCAAATTACGATGGCCCAAGAACAAAAGTATTTATCATGACCATATTTGGATAGTGTTACAATTTGTTGAATAATAAAACGTCATATAAGGAATCGCTGAACCAATCAGATTGCTGGAAACTCTTTGTTCAGCTCTCATTATACTAATTTCAAATACTGGCGAACGGAGCTCGCGATATGCTGGGCTAGTCGAACATTTGTCAATCAAAGGTCTTAAAGTTCTGAGTGCCGGAAAGAACGTTGGAAGCTCGTTCACAAAAAGCGTTAACTTTTCTCACGAAACGAGTATTTAGTCGTGAGCTTCGACAGTACGGTAGGAATCCTGTAGTGCAATGCCGACGCTTTGGTATTTCAAAGCCTGACTATTACTGCAGATGCAATTGCGACACAATCTGCAGTTGTTCCTTTAATTCTAACATCACTTTCTTGAATGCCACATGCGCCAAGGGCAAGATAAATAAACCGCGGGACAGAAAATTCGCACTACTGCGTGGGAAAACTGAGTGATTTCGTCCGGCTTGTTTCATGGCATGCTTTCGGATTTTATCATGTAGGTACTCTGACATTTCATTAGAAGCATTTTTGTTGAGAGAATTTAGAACCTCTGGGTACAATTCTGAATGATTCGTTAACGGTTATAGTGAGCTGCAGCATGCCAGTTTTTATTACATACTTGCCTTACCAAACATTTAGTCTTCTCGAGCACAAGGATTATATGTAAAACGCGACATGAATACTTCTCACAGATTTCTGCAGTAAAACTTCACCCTTGCGGTCCTTCCTTTAGACGGATTGAGTAGAAATATAGCTCGATTATAAATTACCAAACTTAACTTCGAAAGCCTGCATTGGTCGCCCGGAGTCATCAAGATGCTCTTTGCTTCAGACACATTTTACATCTTAAAGTTTGTTTTCGTTCAAAGTTCACTACCGCTACGAAAGGCCGAAGATTTAATTTGATGAGTGGCTTTGCCGCTCACGATCACAGGTTCCTCACTAAAATACGAAAAAAGAAACTCTGGCACATAGGGTAACCTTGTATGATTGTTATTAGACGGAAAAATAACGTGATCCAAGATTTCGAATCTTGCGAGCACAAGGATTACAAACGCGACTTGAATGCTTGATGATGACAGCATGAAATCAGTGAGACATGAAAAGCCAAGTGGGCGGCTTTGAAAATCACAATGCTTGGCAGCAAGCATTTCCTTTGCGTCCTTCCTTGATAAGCTACTGTGTAATTATGATCACGTGACAGCCATTATATTTTTCCAGCAGATTTAACTAGGTCTGTTTATTTTCATTTACTTTTTCATTGTCATTACTTTCGTTATTACTTCTAAAGATGTATGCTGGAGCATACGAAACATCAAGTTCATAAATGAAAGTTTTTACAACATGCGTTGTCTCGTTATGTTTATAACCGCAGTTTGTTTGTTATTTATACACTCATTAGTAGTTTTAATTGAGAGCCTTGTCTAGTAAAACTTAGAACAAAAAGTGTTCGTACTGATTTAGTTAAAGTAATCTTGTCAAAGCGCATATATAAATTTACTGACACATGCACCAGGAGCCCATCACTTGGAGCCTGAAACTACCCCATATTTCTGTCACGGCGTTTTCACAGACCGATCTATTTATGAATTTATCTTGAATTCAGATCCCCACGGGAACCTCAGTAACCAATTGCAATCACAAGCACGGACTAATGTCGGCATGTCAAAATGATTTCGACATGTTCATGCGTGAGGCCGCATTGTTTTATCCTCACCGAAGCGTGCTCACGTAGACTTGAACTGGCCTATTTCGCGGGAAAAACATCCAAAAATAGACTGGTCCGTAAAAATGCCGTTGCACTGGCTTATATGCCCTAGTAATGGGCTCCTGATGCACCGATTAAAGCTGATCCACCGCCTCAGCGCGTCCCGTGGGGAACTCCTGTGTGATTCCCAGCCAACAGCTCCCACATATGCATGTGTTGTGTCAGCCTCCTGATTGTGTGGAGTTGGCGCTTAAAGAGGTGCTTTGCACCTGCCACGGAAGTAAAGGTCAGCTAACATGGAGCTAACAGATGAGGCCTAACAAGGCTCAGGTGCAGATCTAGGGGGAGGGTGCAGGGGGTGTGCACCTCCCCCCTTCCCCTGAGATGACCTGTGGCTTTCTAATACAACTGGTATTCTGCAAAAAAAACTGTGATTTATTGGCGTTGAAGTAGGTGCGCCCTCTCCTAAAAAAATCCTGGATCCGCCCCTGAGGCTGAAACAGCTGTCCAGGGCGGCTATTTCCTGGGTGATATGGCTGTGCACATTCGTAAGGTACTGGCCAGACCGTTGGTTAGTATCCGAGTGTGTCACTTGCTTTTATTGTTTGACAGGTGATAGGCATGATATTTTAACACTTCACATTACACTCTGCAGCTCTTCAGGGTCCCCAAGTCAATAAGGAACAGTTGCCTGGACCTTGACGAAGACCCAAGAGGCATGGCTCGTGATACGCATTCGTGCATAGCATCTGTCAAGATTCTGATGCGGTGGTACAAGACTCGGGTGACTTGAGATAAAACAGCAAACGTCACAAGGAAACAAGCAACGGAAGGTAGCAGGCCAAGCAAGACAATCTCGATCCACAGAAAAGCATGAAGAAGGCTTTTACTTGGTCCCGTGGGCTCTATTCCCTCGGAGATATACGTGCCCCTCCCAGATATTCGCTTTATGGTCGTGGAATGGCCTTGCTGTAAGATGATGCAGCAGAACTAGAAACCATGAAAAATCCAGGCAGACGAAGCGTATCATGGGATCTGTGGAGAAAGTATGGATGGTCAGAAAGATCAACCTTCGGCCAGTCAGTACACTTTCCCAGTATAATGCTCCATGTTCGCCATCAGAGGAAGGTCGAAATGGATCATGAAGAACCTTTTTGATTTCCTCTGCATCGTCGCGAGAATTCACTCCAGGCGAGTAAGATAGGTTTCTATTTGGTCCCTTCTTGCAGTATCTAAAGGGCCAGATAAGAAGAAAAGGCAAAGGGAATGCACAAGATACCAAGAATTCCTTGGCTGACACTTTGTCTTTGGAAAGCATCAGTGATCCCCAGAAAAGGACTAAAACCAGGGGTATGGCAAACACCACTATGAAGACAATCAACAGATATTGCCACCACTGCCAACATTGAATGTTCCCATCCATAAACAGACGCCACTCCTGGCCAATAGAAACGCAGTGCATGAGCTTGAGAGTTGTATCCGCAAGTGTTTCGTATCCAAGTAATAATGTTTCCAACGCCACAGCCAGATACAATGGCAGTGATGGGTCGGTAAGTAAAACGATTTGCTAATGAATCGATGAATGGCGTATATGAAACCAATAAAAAGCAAAGTTGCCAAAAACTTTAAACATATGAACAGTTCTTTGGTGAAGGCATCGAGACCAGGAAATGGACAGCCAATTCTACCATCCATCCATAGTTTTCACTTGGCAATTAAAAAATGCAATCACTGGTGGAATGAAGGAAACCATGTGAAGAGTATTCTCGGGGGACCTAACCATGACCAACTCTGCAACTTGATAAAAATAGAAGACGATCTTCAGGTATCCAGCATCGT
>CM042751.1:16381909-16414409 GCA_022496165.2 Catalaphyllia jardinei | reverse complement strand
TTCGCAGGCTAGCGATCGACGCATTTTCTATACTGTAAACACTCTAGACTTAATGCGTACTTCTACAGAATTTATAACTGAAATTTCTGCTCCTACAATTTCCACATCTTTCAAATTTCATCTTCTGGATTTTCTGGTAAAGTTGGGGGCGGGGTAGATGTGTATCCTGTGTGTGTGTGTGTGTGTATGTGTCTGTGCTTTATTGTCTCGATCCCTTGTCACGCCTCGCCATCGATTCGTCATGATGCATGAGGTTGATACATACAAGGACAGATTTTTACACACCACGACATGACACGACTTAAAGAAATAAAGGTTATAATGTAAGACTTGGAACGCGCAGATAGATCAAAGACTACGTAAAATATGTCATTATAAACAGAATGTGCCGCAGCATTGCTATCTTTTAGGTACCCTAGTTTAAAGGTAATTTTGTACGTGGCCAAAATATCAAATGACTGACCTCATTTAGTCTTAATTTCTCAAGCAACGACATAAAGGGCAGTAGATTAGGTTAACTCAGTTAATTCCCGCACAAGTAAGAAAATTATTGCTGCATAGCGAGCACAGCGAGCAAACAGCAACATGATTCGGATTTAAGAATTATATTTAAAAGGGGGTACGAATTCTAGAATTCCCCGCCTTTTACCAGAATAGATTGCATTTAACCAGAGTGCACTGTGCCACTTTTTACCAGAGTGCACTGGGCTACGAACACTACGAGGATGTTATACGGTCGAGCAGTCGTCATTTTTCGCGTGGATTCCATTGATAAAAGTTAGTGATAAGGTTTTGCTCTGATTTACCCCTAAAACGATATGAAGGAAGTCGTGTTTGACTCAGTTCACAACTCTTGCTTTTGGTCTTAATGCAGCATGTGAAAGTTTGTAAATCTGGACGATAATTGTGACATCTTAATGATTTTAAACTTGGTAACTTAGCAATCTCGCCCCCTAGTCGAATTCTAAAGTGAAGAGAACTCGTCGTTATTTGAGTTTGTAGAATAACTGAAACCGTAGAACAGGCTAATTTCATATATGCTGCGATCTATTCCTTTCCATCAAAACATATATTATTTAAGCTACAGCTTTAGCACTTTTACTCATCGCGATGGAAGCGTCCTCGACATAGTGTGTCAACATTCCAGAGATATTTAATGCGTACCAGTACAGAATTTAAGTTAAATTTCTGCTCCTACAATTTCCACATTTTTCGATTATCGTGATCTGGAAAAGGGGAGGTTTATGTGTATCGTCTTATGTCCAAACATAGTTCAGATTGCTAAGTGCTTTTTGGCACGATCCCTTGTCACACCTCGCCATCGATGCGTCATCTTGCGTGAAGTTGATGGATACGATTTCCCGGCTTGTGTTTTTTTCTTGCAGACAAGTCGCGTTTTGCATGTGACATTGGCCAATTGGCAGATTTTTGGATTTGAGTTTCATCTGAGGTCATCACCATCTCAGTGAGTGTATGAATATCAGTCGACCAGCTGATTACTTCATAGCTTGCTACACCGTGCTGATGAGACCCAACAAGGTCGAAACAGCTGTCCACGGTTGCAATTGTTGGCTTTCAGTTTGGACTCTATCATGTCGTTGTCCCGTTAAGCTTTTTACGCAGTATCAGCCTTGCATCATTGTTTGTGAAAAGAAAGCCTATTTTTGTTACCGTAAAAGGAAACCAACATTTCGTGGCGTTAAATTCTGCGGGAAATACTTCCGCATGGAATATATAGCGACTGTCCTTATTCTAGCCTGTGTCACAGCCGTCTCTCCCGGGGAGAGGCGGCTGTGACACAGGCTATCCTTATTCAAAAATAACGACTTTATTTATTAATATAGGAAACCGGTCTGTTTGAGAGACAATAAGGGATCAATTGTAAGCTTTGAGCAGATCGGAATTTTCATGATCAGCAATTTCCATGAGTGGCCACCGCAGGAAAGTTCTAAATAGTAGGTGAACCGGACAATTAATCCTTAATTGTTTCTCAAACAGACCGATTTCCTATACAGCAAATGTTTGCATCGGAAGATGACAATTAACGACACACACTGTTACTCACCAGTTTGCTTCATAAGAAGAAGAAACAAAGAAAGGAAATTTATCAAATGGAGGCCCAGCAGCGAATTCATCTTCATATGACGTTATTACATCATATCTTTGTTGCTCTGTAGCCTCTTCCAATTTATATTACTTTAGGTGAACACGGAAGCCACTTTGAATACATTGAAACAGGGTTGTGAAATGCGTAATTCCGAATATCCCACTCAGTTGCAGGAAATCAGTACACTTGTTTATTTGGTTTCTCCTCCGACTGACTCGGTACCCTGATTGTCGTGAGCAAGGAAAGTAGCTAAGGAACGGCTCCAAGTTACAAAGTGTAAAAAAAAATCAGAAGGATCGTGAACAAAAGGTTTTCAAATGATATTCCTTGGACGGAGTTGCGGGTTGACAGAGTGGTCCAACACAAGTAATAATAGATGTCTACGGGCAGAATACAATTAGTCTCAGGCAATGAATACTGATCTTCTTTTTTCACATAAAAGTGTTGGGTAACCGAAACGAGAAATAATATCCAAACATTTTGCTTCGGTATTCAGATTTTCCCATGAACGGGTATTCGAAGGGTTGTAGATATATAAGAGTTTTGTCAAGAGAATACAGTAGATACTGAACGTTAAACAACATTAACTGATGCCGTCTCTTGCGCTTGATTAAGGAACTGCTGAATGGTATAGTGACAGAAGCCCAGGAAAAGGGTTTCATATCATAGTCGGTTTACCCTTGTAGTAAGCTTTGGTATGCGGCACTTCTTTGCGGCGCTTAAAGCCATTAAAGTTATTTAATGTTAAAGCCGACATTTACCTTTTTTCTTGACTTTGTAAGAAAATAGTGAAATCCAAGATGGCGAGTCAAATGCCGTTTTGAAATCATATGACGTCATAATTAACAGAAATGGTATCACCTTGTAGATCAATCTCAGGGGTATCTAAGCTATGTAAATTCACTTCTTTGTGCCTTACCAAAACGAAAACCCAGCGAAAGGGTCAATTCAATCAAACCACCCCCCCCCCCCCCTCCTCCATTGAGAATTGAATTATTTTCCCATTTAAGGTGGTTGCAATTAACGCTCTCAAGAGATTGAAGCTTTCTGTACGACTTTGTAAGCTGCTGAACTATCTGAACTGGAACTTGGGAAGAGCTCAGATCGACGACGAGGAGGCCATCTGAGATGTTAGAGCTCAGTCAGGTCAGTAACGAGCCGTATGCGAGGGGCCTAAGACCAAGAAACATCACACCGACCCCAGGCGGCCTGGAGACAACAGAAACAAACATTTTAGAAACAGAAAAATTTTAAAACGTACATTTAAATAAACCAATTAAGGACGGTGCTTCTTAATACAAAGGTTTTTGCTCTAGATCAGGACCACACGGAAAAACTAGATCTTTGCAAGGGCTATTGGATCCACAAAAATCGGGTTTTTTATAAATGGCCATAATGTCAAACCCAGCGCGCGCGTAGCGTTTAAAGCAGGGCGAAAAGAGGTTTAAACTATGCCGTGCGTGATGCACTTAATGCGTGCGCACCAACGAAAGTAGGATACATTACCCGAAATATGGCACTTTTACTCATGATTATTCTAACTGAATACTTTCACCGTTCTTAAGGATGTTCGCGCTAAGATTTTTTCTGACCATCCTCAACGCAAATTCACGCTCCACGCTATGCATTTCCAAACGAAACTCCACTCTTTCCTTCTCGATATTCTTAAGAAGCATGATGACTATATCGATATTTCCCAAATTACCTCTGTTCTAAAAACGTACAAACTTGAGTTCTTTATTCAAACATACCTCGTATGAGTCATTGAACTTGTAATTTATGTAACGATTTAACATGTTTAACACTGATTTAAGTTGATACAATCTGTGTAATGTGAAGTATATATGAAATAATTCATATTTGAACTGCGGTTGTAGATGCAAGTGAAGAATAATCATCGCAGTTAATTTTCCAATTTAAGCAACTGGAAAGAAGAAGCCTGAAAAAAATCAGGGCTTCAACGGGATTCGAACCCATGACCTCCGCGATACCGGTGCGATGCTTTACCAACTGAGCTAATTGACCTCGCTCCCAATGTGTGGCTTCATCTCGAATTGCATTATCCAATGATCCAGTTTTTAATAATAAAATATAGCCTAAAACTAGCAGTAATCAAAGATTATCAGAGTGCGTTCGACGCCGTATAAACTTTTATACAGACACCTTAAGTGATTTCCCTAGCTGACTTTCAACCTCTAAAACCCAACCTTTTTTCATCAACAACCAGGGTTTTACAAAAAGATATTTCAGTGACAAAGTTCATGCCATTCTGATTGAAGAGGTCCCGATACAAACTACGTTGTGTGACGGCCCCAGTTTCTGTAGACTCACAAGTTTAATAGGACTCAGTTTAATAGGATTCAGATCTGAATAGGACTAAAATATTTATATCAGCCTTCAGATTTCGTGCTAAATGTTTTCACATTAACTTGTAATGTTTAAGTGCAAAAGCTAATTTGTAGAAGTATATTTTTTACGAACATTATTCTAGGGAGGAAGCTCAAATATAACTAAATATTTGCAATCGAGTGCTCGTTCATCCTAAACAAACTCCGTGCCGACCGTGCGACTGATTCGAATACTTCCCCTAGCCTGATTAACAAAGTACACAGTGCAAGTGAAGTATGATCCTCGCAGTAAATTTTCCAATCTAACCGCAGTTCAAATATGAATTATTTCATATACACTTTACATCATTTCACTCCTTACGGGAGATATGAACTCACTAAATTGACCTTGCTCCCAATGTGTGGCTTCATAGCTCAGTTAGTAGAGCATCGCACCGGTATCGCGGAGGTCATGGGTTCGAATCCCGTTGAAGCCCTGATTTTTTTTTTTTCAGGCTTCTTCTTTCCAATTGCTTAGATTGGAAAATTTACTGCGAGGATCATACTTCACTTGCATCTATAACCGCAGTTCAAATATGAATTATTTCATATACACTTTACATCAAAGTACACAGTATTTTAATACATTTCCATTCCCTGGTTCAGCTTCACTCTTATGGATCTTGCCCTCAGAGTACTCTTTCACCCAAATAATATTCCACCGAATACGACTGACCTTTTCTGTCGCAAATTGGAACTAAATCAACAAATGCAATCAAACACAGCCGTAGTCTTCTTCGCAGCCGTTTTTTGGGATGTCACGCAACGCTCCCGGGAATTACAGCTGTTTCCACGGTTAACATCCCAAAGCCTAGGCGATCGTGTTCGTATACATATAAAATAAACAAGCTCTTCATGAGCCCGAACGAACTTTTAAATAACATCATACTATTGAATATAATACTACTCAGCCTCAAAATTCCTCGGCAAAAGTATCCAACGCTACCTCTGGCTGCGATCGAGAGCATATGGAAAGAAAGTCTACATGGCCTACTCACGTGCTCACATGTTCGTCACATGTATTATCGCGTGTCTCAGTTACGGTACCAGTTTGCTGGCCGTGACCATAGCTATAATAACAAGCAGGTCGACACGTGAAAGAAAACGTGAGACAGACAAAGCACATGGTCGATTGCAATGACGTCATTTGCATCTTTAGAATTTGCCCCTGAAGAATTTTTCGGGGGCGCCAAATTTGTAACGACGAATACACGTCCAAAAATTCCAAGAATGTCGATTTCGACTGCATTATGAAAGCGTTCTTTGACGAAGGCAACCATAGACCTCATTTCGAAGCTCTGGGGAATAAATACAGAGTTTGTGGGGTTTATTCCTCAGAGCCTCGTTCTGAGGTCTTTTGTTTGAAGCTGAATTTCAATATATCGAAATTGGTCTATTGATATAGCTTTGCCTGGATCATCTTGGACGGTTTGGTGACTCCTATTTTTCGCTTTTGATGAATCATTTTCTCTACCGATTTTCTACGTTAAGTGAAAAAATAAAAAAAATCTATCGATTAGAAGTTTGAATTTTTTGCAACTTGCAAAATTTGATGGTGTATTTGAAGTACACCATCGAATTCCGTTGTTTTTAGCTCTTCGTTTATCTCTGCGGTGCTTTCAAATGCCTCTTGAAGGACTGAGTTTTGTCAAGTTGGCAACATTTAACAATTATTGGAGAAGGTTGAACAAAATATCGTGATTCTAAGTGGCGAGAAAGATCAATTATTCGCCGAAGGCGAAGACTGAGGCAAATTATTGATCTGCGAGTCACTAACAAATCACGATCTGTAATCGAGTTCAATAATTGTTTTATCACTTGATCACCAAGATTGTTTTCATATTTTTATCACTTCCTGGCAGCTTAGTAAAGCGATCTGCCATTTTTAAGTTCTCTCCAGAACGTGGTTCCAATTACGCACGAGCAGAATATTATTTAAAGCAAAACAAGTTCAGACGGTACTACGCATGAGCAGACCATTATTTGTAGGCAGTTATTTGCAGATCACGTGGTGAGCTCTCGAACAATGGAAAGAAAAAAATGCATCGAATGATAATGTGAATTTGCCACCGTAAAGACATTCAAAAGCTGACGTTTCGAGCGTTAGTCCTTCTTCGGAGCAAATCTCTTTACGGTGTCAATTCACATTATCAACCCAGTAAAAAAAAACAAATTATCTTGTAATACATCGTATAATCCTTACCGACGCAGCACCACAGTTTGTTTAGAACCTTACCCCCTTTGTTTTTAACTCAGTATTAACACTTGTAGACCATGCTGAGTTGCGTTCGCCAATTTTTCAAATTCACGGTGGCACAATCGACAAAAGCCTAAATCCCCTGTATAACAATTTCTCCAGCATGATCATTACCTACAAATATGTTCCATCTTTTCATGGTATGATGTAAAGCCAAAGACCTGCGCAGTTTCAATTGCGCTGTTATAAACTACACACTATGACAGTAGAAAGATAACGGACCCAAAAAAAATTGAAAGAAAAATATTTCTTCATCTTTTTTCTGCTTTTTTTTTGGCTTACTTTTGTTAGCAGCTTCTTTCAACTGCAGCGTTTCTCAAATAAAAACCAATCAGCCTCAAGTCAGGAAATTATAATAATAATAATAATTAAAATTTAATAAACGCTTTTTATAGATTATGGCACCAACTTTTTAGAACACTTTGGTCGGCAACTCAAACAAGCGTTTTCCGAGTCGTAGAACTAAACTCCTCTTGTCTTGCACCCGATTAACACAAAGTATGGCTTACTGTAGTCTAGAACATAGTAAGTAGTATAGGCAACACAACCGTAAATGTTTTGCTTTATAAGTCTACCTTTTTACTACTTATAGTAGCTAGCAGTGATGTCTTAGAACAATGGACTAGAGATAAGTTAAACTTAACATTAAAGTTCTACCGCATCATATTCATCTGTAGGTTAATCGGGTGTTTATCGTGATGTTATCAGTCTTTGTACTTATGTCCTTGGTCGGCAACACGCTCGTTATTCTAACGGTCCTTACCAACAAATATATGCAGACGACGCTCAATTATCTACTGGTCAATCTTGCTGTCGCCGATATGGTCTTCGTCTTGGATATCCTTGTAAGGTACTTAACACTTCCATTAATAATTCTACCCGAAGGACAGACCGGGCGGTTTCTTTGTACAGTTGTCACAGGCGGAACTTTAAGGTGGATTGGTGCCGCTGAATCCATTTTGTGTTTGGTGTACATTGCTGTTGAACGCTACTGTGCCATTATTCATCCGCTTCGTAAACGTGTCAGATTTACTCGGCGTCGTTTAAAAATCTTCATCGTTACTGGTTGGATTTTTGCCTTACTGGTTAGCATTCCGGACTTTCTTCCTGTTAAGAATTACCACACCGACCTACGTGTGTGCAAAAGCCACAGCAACTTAGACTATGCCTACATATCAGTCAAAGTTAACACTCTGGTTTGGTTGATTCTAGCAGGCATAAACCCTGTGAGCCTCATGGTATACCTGTACTCCAGAGTAGTGCATTACCTGTGGTTCAAATCATTCCAAAACTTACAAGCTTCCCAGAGGGCCGCGCTACGCTATCGAAAGCAAGTTACCATAACACTGATTGCGGTCAGTGTCATTTACGCGGTCTGTTGGATTCCGAACTTGACAGATTATTTAATGGAGTATTGGAGTGAGGCGATGCCATGGATGGATAAGACTGGTACAGTATTGCTGACCTTCAACTGTTGTGTCAATCCTGTGTTGTAGAGCATGCGGATGAAGAGCTTCCGTGAACATATCTGTGATATGTTGTATTGCAAGAAAAGGGGACAAGCCAGAGTACAGACAGCTAACGTGAGTGCACGTCTCACAACAGGGAGAGCTGTGGAATTAACCGTAACACAGTGATACCAACGCCATTACCCTATTTGACTGCATTCAAAGAAAGAGATGATCACGACAAAAACGTTTCCTTAACGCCGCGTCTGCAATCAGAGCAAACAGAGGAAGTGTAGATAAAAAGAACATGCGCAGAAGTAAGCAACTGGAAATGTAGGCACTGATTTTTCGAGAAGTGCCGCAAAATATGAAAACTGAGGAAGAAGGGTACGTTAATAACTATCAGAGCTTTGGACGCTAATGTATAGACCAGTAATGTAATAGCAGTATCTGGGCAACTGCGCACCTACCCCTCCCCTAACCCAACATGTTATAATAAGTTAATAAGTGTTACTTTTGGGTTAGGCGAGGGGTAGGTGTGCAGTTGCCCAGATACTGATATTGATCCTAATGTAGTCACTCAGGGAAATTGTAGAAACGTGTATAAATGTAGATGTTATTCAGGCCTCCGACTTACAATTAGACACAGCAAAAACAGTGAATATTCTACCCCGTAAAAGACAGCTTCTGGAAACCTCGTTGGAAGCCACTTCCAACAACAAAAGACAATCGTTAAATAGAGCCTGAGGCGTCTGAAACAAACTGGTCTCAAGATTTTGACATCGCCAAGGTTGTAAGATAAACATGGTTCCTGTATAATAAAATACGTGTGGCTACATACAGTGAAAGGGTTTCAAGAACCCCAGACCTTTGAGCCTGCAGGTGATCTCGCGGCCTTAGTTCTGATGCGACGATTCAGTTAAGTTGCTTCTGCCAACGCAAATATGTCAGTGTTGTGTGTGGAGACTGAGAGATCAAGGCCTGCATTAAAGCTGAGAACTGGAAGGAGCTTTCATTTAATACAAAATTAACATCTCTTAGTAGAGATGATTAAAATCGCGTTTGCTAAAGGATAATGTGCTTTGCGTCAAGGATATCATAGTACAAGAAAGGAAAAGTTTAAATCCAAACGTTTTCCCGAACTAGTGCAGTGTATTACTCTAAATCTAATCTCTTTTTTTTCTCTAGTTTCCTATTTCAAAATTTCAAAGCGGAACCTCATTCTCATTGTCAGCATCTGGAAGGGCATTAGCATGTGGCAGCCAGGGCTTGGCAGTGTCGTCTACAATACAATTGTAATTAGATTTAAAGTTAAGTGCTATTGTGAAAAGAATCTTCCTTTCATTGGGTAACCTCTTTACTTGTCTGGCTTTGAACACGCAAGGCAGTGAAGCAACTCTGGTGGTACAAAAAGCAGTGGGAAACTATGCATTAAACTTGGAATTAATTAAGTTATCAGTCAAAAGCTTATGTAGGATGTGACAATAAAATATTAGTACTGAATTTAAAGCAGTTGTTTGTTGGCAATATTTTTGATAATCGCATACTTCTGTTCGGCTTCAATTTTTCCCATCTTCGAAACAATCGTTTTAGATACGAGAAGACTGTTGTCATTTCTTAGCTTCCCGGGCTTTGAAATAAAGTTCAAACCATATTTTATTCACCGTCTCGGTAGTTTTTATCAATATATGCATTTGAAAGGTATAATATGCGGAGAACGGCCTCTTTGTCATGTTAAAATGACAATTCCAATTATATAATATGCGGAGAACGGCCTCTTTGTCATGTTAAAATGACAATTCCAATTATCTTAACTCTGTATGCCTCCAAAGTAATAATAAAAAATGCTTAATTATAACGGAAAAATGACACAGAGAAATCACACGTTAAACTTAAGAGGTTTGTGAAACAATTTTTACAAAGAAAAAGTGGTGCATGATCTATGTTTAAGTTGTCTTGCCGTTTATCGCTCTTTTTTTACAACAAAAACACCTGTTACGGTAAAAACTCAATTTTTAGAAACGCCCTATGTAAAATAGCTGCCCACGGATAATGCCTTTAAAACAAGTTCATAAAAAGATCTCCTCATGTTGTAATTTAAAGCAGTGCACCTGTCAAGGTGTGTAGGGCATTTTCGTTCGCCTTATCGTAAAAAGATGTTTACTTAGCCTAACACAATAGAAGATTTCCAAAAGAGATCAAACATCATGCAGCAGTGAATCCACTACTCACTCGATAAAGGCAAATATCACTGAAAAGTTTAGGTTATACTAACCACACATTGATTTCCGGCAAAGGAATAGTAAGTTAATTATATCAGGAAATGTTTTTTCTCTAGAATAAAGCAACATGTGTATGTATAATGTACTGCTCAGGGCTTCTTTGTGCAGAATAGCCCCAGCTGGAAAATAACCAAGGCTAAACATACTAACTCTTTGCTTTTTCCCTTAGTCGTTGATGAAAGTGTTGTTTTTAAACTGTCATTGAAATGATGTTCAATGTGGTGTTATCAATCCTTGTACTTATATCTCTGGTCGGCAACACGCTGGTTATTTTAACCATCCTTATCAACAAACCTATGCAGACTACGCTCAATTATCTACTGGTGAACCTAGCTGTCGCTGACATGATATCCGCCCTGTGCATAGGCATCAGGTACGTTATAACGCCATTTATAACCTACCCAGAAGGAGAGATAGGTCGGTATCTTTGCATGTTTCTTATAGACAGTGACCTAGCCTGGGTTGGTGCAGCTGAATCTATTTTGTGTCTCGTGTACATTGCTGTTGAACGCTACTTTGCCATTGTTCGTCCGCTTCATCAACGCGGAAGATTTACAAAGAGACGTCTCAAAGTTTTCATCGTTCTCGGATGGAGTTTCGCTATTTTTATGAGAGTTCCTACCTCTCTGGAAGCCAGATATTATCACTCCGACTTAGGTGTGTGTAAAAGTAACGATGACATAGTGGGTAACATGGTAGTCAAAGTGCACAGCCTGGTTTGGATGATTCTAGCAGGCATAGTCCCTGTCAGCATCATGGTGTACCTGTACTCCAGATTAGTACATCACCTGTGGTTCAAACCAGTCCAGAGGTTAGAAGCTTCCCAGAGGGCGGCTCAACGCTATCGCAAACAAGTTATCAGAACACTGATTATGGTCAGTATCATTTACGCGGTCTGTTGGATTCCGATATTAGCAGGCTACTTCGTGGATTCCTGGGGTGAAGAGATCCCGTGGTTCGATAAGACTGGTAAAGCATTGCTTACCTTCAACTCTAGTGTCAATCCAGTCCTATACAGCATGCAGATAAAACAATTCCGGAAACATCTTCGCTCTTGTGTAAAAAACGGAAAAGATGTGGAGGACAGTCGGCTGAAGTGTGTTGGGGTCCTACAGTAAGGAAACCAATCAATGGATCTGAGGAATGCGCGCGGAACCCAGTAGCAGCAACATTACTCTCATTGCCAGCGGCGTTTAAACAAGAGGTGTTCACGACAGGAAATTAAATAATTCCCTTTCGATAATTACGAGACCTATCGTCGACAAAGGAGATTTCGAGACAGCCGAATGCACAACAGAACAGTCGCAGACCAAGAAGGAAAGACACAGGAACTGATGATAAAGAATGATAGGAAAGAATGATAAACAGGAAATAAACTATTGCTTTATAACAGCTATCCAGACATTGAAGACTTTGGTAAGCTCAGAAACAGAGATAATTGTTATAAACACAGGAACGGCGCTGTGAAAAACAATGAAATTTGTTGAAGCGTAACTAAGAGCTTCATTCACTGGCTCAACAGCAACTGAAACGGCAAAGTCTTTGCATGGAATAAGGACAAGTTCAGGAAAATCGTTTCAGAAGTAGAGTTGAAGGAACTTGAAGGATCCCATGTGAATTGAAACAGTAAAACTAACCTGAAAGGATGAGTAAAAAGTCGATGAATCCAAACTTTGTTATGTCCTATTAGGTGAGGGTGTAGGATAAATGGGGTACCACTGTACAAAAATTCATTTAGATGTCAGGGCCTTTGTTTGACATTACAGCAGAGCACATGGTAAACACCAAATATTGCAACTCTGGCGACCACTACACTACTACAATGGCTTTAGTTTAAAAATATTTTTAAAAATATTTTTTAGTTCTTTACGCTAGCGTGAGCAAGAGATACAATAGATAAAGAAGAAACAAGGGAAACCAGAGTGCTGGTGCCTATGAGAAAGACTATTTGGCTCCAAGGTGGCTACAAGACCACAGTAAACTTGTGAGCGGTTTTTGAATAATCATGCCAAAGAATTATGTAACCAAAAACACTCAGATTGGTTTGAGCCACTGCAATGGGTCGCCAATTGGTTTATCTAGTTCTCCAGCAACATTTCAGCGCATTCTGGATCAACTGCTTCAAGAAGTAAAGTTTTGAGTTAGTCGTTCGGATGACACCTGTCGCCGGCCACTTATCTTAGGTGAAATTTGAAAACATGCTGGGGAACCTATTGAAGGCCTCAGAAGAACATAGCATTTGATTGAATCCTGTCTTAAATGGAGCTAGATTTCCAAGAAGTCAGAAGGCATTCTATGGTTTCCTATTTTTATTCGTACAACGCTTCGCATACAATATTATCTACACTTAGAAAGTGAAAATTTAATGTATTGGCAACTTGGTTCCCTTTCTTAGCTTGTAAGCCCCGACATGCCACTTAAACCAAAGTCAATTTTTAAACAGAGTTCTCAAATGCATTAATTATTCATGCAGCTCCTACGCAACCAGAGCATCTTAATCTGGTCAGGTGAATGGGCTTAGAAACCTAATGAAAAACGAGTTGAAAACACGGCCGTGTTTGAAATTATTTCAAACACGGATGCAAATTTTCTTAATCTGCATATTGATAAAGCAACAAAAACACGTGGTGATAAACAACTTTATTTACTCACACATTTTATGAAAAAACTTCAAACCAAAATTATTTACTGCTACCGTTGAATGTGACGGTATAGTTATTAAACTACCCGAAACAGAAAAGGCCATTCTTTCTCTAAATTTAAATTCTCGCTCAATGGTGGCGACCTCGTGTTTTGGTTCACTTTCAACCTTGCTGTACACTTCCGACCTAAAGAGGCACCGACGTTAAGGGGGCGAAATACGAGATACAAAAGCCCTCAACTTGTCGCGCAACATTGTTTCGTTGCAAGTTTTCGTTGATGTTTCCCGTTTTTCACCTTGCGTGATCAACTTGACCCGCAACAAAAACATTTGTTGCGGGTTGAAGAAATGCGGCGCGCTGATTGGTTGATTTACAGGGCACGAGCAAATCTGTTGCGCGACAAGTTGTGAGTTTGATGAAAAACGAGCAACAAAGCCAAAATTTATTGCTCAAAGTAGACCCGCGCTCTACTTTTCGCACCAACTTTCTTCAACCCCGCAACAAATGTTTTTGTTGCGCGACAAGTTGATCACACAAGGTGAAAAACGGCAAACATCGACGAAAACTTGCAACGAAACAATGTTGCGCGACAAGTTGAGGGTTTTTGTATCTCGTATTTCGCCGCCTTTAGAGATTTTATCAGACTAAATGTAAACCTAACCTCGGAATAGCGCTGGCCACGCAATTTTCCTCTTTGCTAGTTTTAGGAGGTCTAAATCTGCACTCTGCCAGTTTCTTTGCGAAGCAACGTGTTCGCTCAGCACTGACTAACAGCTAGGTAACAACGACATCATGTCTTTATTTACTTACTTATCCTCTTCTTCCCTGGTGAGAAATAAGGCTGCGACTCGGTGGTCCTTAGCAAGTTTAATCGCTTCGCCCCAGGTCAAGCCCATCTCTTTAAGCTCCGTCTCGGCTGTCCTACGCCACGTTATTTTGGGCCTTCCGGGCTTACGCTTACTAACAGGGGTCCATTGTAACGCTGTTTTGGGGATCCGTCCCTGTTCCATCCTTAGAACGTGACCAAGCCAGCTAATTCGGCGTTGTTTGACCACTAGCAAGATGTTTTTACAACCGGTTTTTTGGTAGAGCTCTTCGTTTGACACCTTTTGGGGCCAGAAGATGCGGCATATCTTCCGAAGACATCCATTATGGAAGGCACTGATCTTGTCCATGTCCGATTTCACAACACGCCAGCACTCCGACCCATAGAGTAGGACAGATTTAACATTGCTGTTTTATAGTCTCAGCTTGGTCTTAAGGCTGCACTGCTTGGATTTCCAAATGGGTTGGAGTCGTGCAAAGGCCCCCTGCGCCTTGCCTAGCCTCGACTGGATATCCTTCATTGCTCCATTATCCTTGCTGATTAAACTGCCCAGATAAGTGAAGTCCTCCACAGGATCCAGCACTTTGTATTTGACAGTTATGGGTGTAGGGTTGACTGAGTTGATTGACATGACTTTGGTCTCCATTGTATTGATGTTTAGTCCGGTTTGACTGGAGAACTTATCTAGTCGATCCGTCTTCACCTGAAGATGGTCACTCCTGGAGGACAAAAGTGCCAAGTCATCAGCAAAGTCTAGATCCTCAAGGTGGGAGAAAAGCGTCCACTGGATACCTCTTGCCTTGTCTGATGTGGTTTGTCGCATTACCCAGTGGATGGTAATTAGAAAGAGCAAAGGGGAAAGGATGCAGCCTTTTCATACGCCAGATTTGACTGGGAATGGTTCAGATGTTTTGCTACCGATGATGACGCTGCACTCGAAGTTCCTATAGAAAAGGTTGATCATCGTAATGATCTTGTCCGGGATCCCGTATGACTCTACGATCTTCCAGAGAGTCTCCCTGTGTACACTGTGTGCAGGGGGTCGTTCCATTCCAGGCACTGCTCAATAATGTTCCTCAGTGCAAAGATCTGGTCGATGCATCCTCTACCCTTGCGAAAGCCGGCTTGTTCCTGCCTGAGCCTGCTGTCGATGGCTGAATCAAACCGTTGAAGAAGAACCCTACAGAATATCTTGCTTGGCGTAGAGAGAAGGGTTATACCACGCCAATTGTCATAATTTTGCAGGTTGCCTTTCTTAGGTATTATAACTATGAGACCATTTGCCCAGTCACATGGGATGGTGTTGGTGTCCCATATATAGCTGAAGAGGTCCACTAACACGGTTGTAGAGATATCAAGTTCAGCTTGTAACATTTCAGCATGGATGGAGTCAGGTCCGGGCGCTCTGCCACTCTTTGTAGCTTTGATTGCTTTTCTGACCTCTAAAGACGTAGGTGGACTTACGTCACTATCAAGGGTATCTTGAGGAGGGTCAGGGCTTGCTGGTTCATCTGGCTCAGGTTGGTTGAGAACCTCCTGAAAATGCTGGATCCACCTGGCTGTCTGCTCTCGCTCAGATGTCAAAGGAGAACCATCCTTGGCTCTAACTGGTGGTGAGTGGCTGGTATAGTTGCCACAGAGCTGCTTAGTGACTTTATAGACTGTGCTCAGCTCTCTTCTCGAAGCAGCGAGCTCCGCTTTGGATGCCAATTCATCAATGAAATGGCGCTTATCCTTCCTGGCACTCTTCTTCAGTTCTGTCTCTAAACGCATATGACTGTTGGGCCTGCTATTGTAGCCTCGGCGATTTTGCGTTGAGCATCTTAATTTTAAGGTGCTTCCGTTCTTCAATTTTCTCCCATGTCTCAGGTGTGAGCCATTGCTTGTTATTTTTCTTCTTGTATCCTACGGTGCTAGCTGCTGCCTCGTTGAAGGTGTTCTTGATCCTATTCCACCAAGTCTCAACTGGTGTGTCGTCTTCGTTGGCGCCTGCAAGAACTTCGAAGCGGTTTTTAACTTCCAGGACAAACTGCTTTTGGATCTTAGGGGATCTAAGCTTCGTGATATCAAACCGCTTTCTTTGCTGTTCTTGCCTCATTGCCTTGCAAAGTTTCAGCTTCACTGTTGCTACAACTAAGTTGTGGTCACTTGCTGCGTAGGCTCCCCGAAATACTCTAACGTTTTCAAGCGACCGCCGCCACTTTCCATTGATGATAATCAATCTGGTTAAGGGATCTTCCGTTAGGCGACCTCCAAGTGAGCTTATGGATGTTCTTGTGGGGGAAGATCGTACCTCCAATTACAAGGTCATTGTTGAGACAGAAATCGGCTAGACGCTCGCCGTTGTGATTCATAGTGCCACAGCCGTGTTTGCCCATGGCTCTTTCATAGTTAACATTGTCAGCTCCGACCTTGGCATTCAAGTCGCCGATGACTAGAAGCATGTCATGGCGAGGAACTTGGATAACACTTGAATTAGATGGTCATACCAGTCATCTTTCATCGCATCATCTGCTTCGTTTGTTGGTGCGTAGCACTGAATGATCGTGAGTTTGCAACGCTTGGAGTCAAATCTCGCTCTCAGTATACGGTCGCTGATTGGCTCCCATTCTAGCAAGGTGTTAACACTCTTGCAATAATCAGTACCACGCCATTGATCTGAGTATCTTCATGGCCAGAGTACAATATGATCGAACCATAGGCTGATCTTTGGCGCCCGGATCCAGTCCAACGGCACTCGCTTACGCCAAGGATGTCCAAATTATACTTACTCATTCTCTTAATACCTGGACTGATTTCGATGTTTCATACATGGTGCGAACGTTCCATGCTCCTATTCTAATCTGTGCCTTCGACCCGAGTAGACTACATCTCGCAGCTCTAACTTCCCCACTGAGGCTTTCATTAGAGTTGGTCATTCTGCCGCTGGTCGCTCGGCTGAAGTCTCTACCCGGGCCCGTCGATGGTTTACTTGTCGTCGTTGTTGCAGTTTCCGTAACATGTTCCTTTTTACGAGGTGGGGTTGTTGGCCCCACGCTCAACCCCCAACATGGAGGACCAGGGGATCACTCTTCGTCTGGCCCCTACCTTTCGACCTGTTCGGCATGGGTGACCCTACCAGGAGTTCAAAAAAACGCCCGCCGACATAGCTCTAGAGGTCATTGGGACACGCAAACCACCCCAACACAATAAGGTGGTGACCCCAAGAGGTGGACGACATCATGTCAGTTGATGAATATTCAAAAATGTCACTGCGCAGCAATTAGGTGTTAAACTTCGTATACAGCGCATTTAAGAAGGCGCACTGTTCTGGCAAAATGTCTCGAATGCTCGTCTCGAATGATATCTTACTAATTATCAACTTGGGACGCAGAATGAAGGCTATTAATAGAGTTATTAATCAAGACAAAGAGCGGTGGTGACAATAATTGCGAAAATATTTTATACGCAGTGCTCCTCGACGATGTCCCTTAAAGAGCATACAAATATCCTTAGGTTCAAGTTTTCTACAGCTTAAGCGAGCATTATTGATGTCTAAACAGAATCTAGTAGCTCTAATTGAGTATTGCGTAAAATCTTAGACTTAACTAGACTACGTTACTTAGTTACAGACCAAGAGTCACATCTTGTCTAGGTTTAGTAATCCTCATTATTCCACTTAATTGTCAGAGAAGAAGACTTCCCAAGCGAATAATACTAGATTTTTAATCAAAACAAAAACCTGCAAAATCTCATACAATATCAATGATCTCTAACAAAGCATCTATTGATGAGCGAGTTATTGAATAGCTCCTTTCGGATCGTGAGAGTGTAAAATTGTGGCCACGTTCTTCGAGTGTTTTCCATTTTTGCTAAAGCAGATTGTATCTATTACTGTATTTTTCTCATATATAATTAATGGCAATGTGTAAATATAAAACTTCTAATAAAAGGGATGTCTGCCTTGTGGAATTAAAAGCAATATGCATTAACAGGTTTCTCATCTTTTCGGATCAGTTTGTAACACAGAATAGTGTTCCGCTGCATGCTTGCAAGCTTGGTCGAAAATTCCTTTGTTTTATGAGATCCAGAAACGTCTGTGGATTGTCCTCTTTTAAAAGATATTCCATCCCTACTTTGATAAGATATGTAGGGCGCTTTCTTTCGTCTTTATATATATTACACATGTCTAGTTGTCAACATTGTTACAAAAGATAAATGACTACTGCTAGGGTAATAAAGAATCCCAATAGTCTCCACTGGTGTACCGCATTTTCGTTTACTTTACTGGAGGCTGTAGACATTATTTTAAAAACCTATCAACCTCAAGACAATTTGTATTACCAGATGAACAACTTTATGAAGTGGTTTTCGAATATTTAACCTAGGCATCAGCTGAAGACAAAGCTTTACTAAATGATCCTCTTTTACCGATAACATCGTGAATCTAATCCTTACTGCACCAGTTATAAGGGGAAATGTCTCCCGCATATAATACCCTAACATAATCCCTTCTTGTCGCAACCTTACGTTTAAGTTTTAAGCGTTTGATTAACTTTTCGAGGAAGCTAGTACTGATGTCCTCCAGTTGCATTGGTGCATTGGTGCATCCTAAGCTAGTGCATGTTCTTAGTTAAACATTAAAGGTGCAAGTGTTCCTGGATTGTCGATGAGATGATTTCCATCGTGGTGTTATCAACCCTTTTACTTATATCTCTGTTCGGCAACACGGTCGTCATTCTTACGGTCTTTATCAACAAACCTATGCAGACAACGCTCAATTATCTTCTGGTGTACTTAGCTGACGCCGACCTCGTCTTTGCGCTGTTTATCTATAGGAATTACTCATGATTATGTTGTGATGCCACATCTAGCCCACCCTGAAGGACATACAGACCGTTATCAGTGTATCCTTTTTGCAGGTGGAGGTGTAGGACGGATTGGTGGCGCTGTATCCAGTCTGTGTTTGGTGTACATTACTGTTGAACGCTACTCTACTATTATTCATTCGCTTCGTCACGGCGGATTTACCGAGCGACGTCTAGCTACGTCTAAAGCCTTTTCGTCGTTACAAGTTGGGTTTTAGCCACTCTTATCTACATTCCAGCAACTTTACTGTCTTGTGATCATACTACTTTACACTATAGTGCAATAACCTATACATAAAAAAACAAAGTAAACAGCCTGGTGTGTATTATTCGATCAGTCATCATAGTCCCTCTCAGAATCATGGTATACTTGAATATTTGTACTTTGGAGTAGTGCATTACCTGTGGTTCAAGTTAACCCAGAACTTAGCAGCTTCCCAGAGGGCCAAAGCACATTACCATAACAATGATTGCGGTCATTGTAACCTATGCAGTCTGTTGGATTGCAAACTGGACAGCTTACCTTACTAAATTCTACGTAATTTGGAGAACGCGAACCGCAATGGCTTATTTTTCGTATCTTATTTTTGAATTGAATGCTGTCGATGCATGTTTACCCTGAGCAAGTTTTTAGACAGATAGGCATAGTGAACAGATTTGCACAGCTGCGACATTCAAAGGTACAATATAAAATCGCTCTTTACAAGGCGTCGTCCCCGCCGCCGCCGCCGTCACTGCTAAAACTCCATAAGGTTAAAACTGTGGCACCAACGCCTTTGCCGTTTACATCTGAATTCAAGCAACAAATAGTCACGACAAAGGCTTGACATTACGTCGCGTCCTGGTCCCCGAAAAAAGGCACTTGTCATAAAGCTTAGCTTAGTTCCTCCCCCCGGGTGGGGGATGGGGCCGGAGTCGTTATAAAGAGTGCTGTCATATTAGTTCTAATGTGCGATCATCTTATAAAACGCACTGCTATCATTAAGAAATCGGCATTAGTCGTACTCCGTCGGTGAAAATTACTCACACAAACTGGGTGAAAGGGAATTTAGCGATAGGACTTTGGTCAAAGTATATTATAGAACGTTCAGTGTAGTAGAAGAGATTACTGTTTTATTGGGAAACTTCCTAGATTTATGAAACAAATTAGGCAAACCATCCTAGGGTTGCGGAAAGAAATACTGATAAAAAATATATATATCGAAGGTAGGTGCTTGCAATGACGGTTAAAAAAAATCGTGCGCAGCCTTTTCTTGAAAATTATTTTTGATGTTACAACAAAAGGTAAATAAACTTTTTTCCACCCGTTCAAACTCTGTTTGCGGACTTGGCGACTGCAAGAGTTTTTTTCCGAACATAACTGATAAGAGGGTAAATAAGAAAACCTCGTAATTATTAAAAAGTCTCCTTGTATACTAATACGTCTGCGAGAGGATTTTTTAGGGACGAAAATACCGTTTTAAGCTCGGGGGATGGTTAACCGTTGCTTTACAAATACTACACAGGCTTGTTGACACAAAAAAACGTTTCAACTGAGCCTTCAAATACGTTCCATCGTCTCATGGTACGATGTAAAGGCAAGCACTTGCTCATTTTCAATTGCACTGTTATAAATTACACTTTTTCTCAATTTTCATATTTTGCGGCACTTCTCGAAAAATCAGTGCCTACATCTCCAGTTGCTTACTTCTCCCCATGTTCTTTTTTATCTACACTTCCTCTGTTTGCACACGCGGCGTTAAGGAAACGTTTTTGTCGTGATCATCTCTTTCTTTGAATGCAGTCAAATAGGGTAATGGCGTTGGTATCACTGTGTTACGGTTAATTCCACAGCTCTTCCTGTTGTGAGACGGGCACTCACGTTAGCTGTCTGTACTCTGGCTTGTCCCCTTTTCTTGCAATACAACATACCACGGAGATGTTCACGGAAGCTCTTCATCCGCATGCTGTACAACACAGGGTTAACACAACAGTTGAAGGTCAGCAATACTGTACCAGTCTTATCCATCCATGGCATCGCCTCACTCCAATACTCCATTAGATAATCTGTCAAGTTCGGAATCCAACAGACCGCGTAGATGACACTGACCGCAATCAGTGTTATGGTAACTTGCTTTCGATAGCGTAGCGCGGCCCTCTGGGAAGCTTGTAAGTTTTGGAATGATTTGAACCACAGGTAATACACTACTATGGAGTACAGGTATACCATGAGGCTCACAGGGACTATCCCTGCTAGAATCAACCAAACCAGAGTGTTAACTTTGACTGATATGTAGGCATAGTCTAAGTTGCTGTGGCTTTTGCACACACGTAGGTCGGTGTGGTAATTCTTAACAGGAAGAAAGTCCGGAATGCTAACCAGTAAGGCAAAAATCCAACCAGTAACGATGAAAATTTTTAAACGACGCTGAGTAAATCTGACACGTTGACGAAGCGGATGAATAATGGCACAGTAGCGTTCAACAGCAATGTACAGCAAACACAGAATGGATTCAGCAGCACCAATCCACCCTATACCTCCGCCTCCCAGAAATGTACAAAGAAACCGCCCGGTCTGTCCTTCGGGTAGAATTATTAATGGAAGTGTTAAGTACCTTACAAGGATATCCAAGGCGAAGACCATATCGGCGACAGCAAGATTGACCAGTAGATAATTGAGCGTCGTCTGCATAGGTTTGTTGGTAAGGACCGTTAGAATAACGAGCGTGTTGCCGACCAAGGACATAAGTACAAAGACTGATAACACCACGATAAACATCATATTAACCTACAGATGAATATGATGCGGTGAAACTTAATGTTAAGTATATTCAGTTGCTCTAAGAAAACACTGGCACCGTAGCGACTACAAGTACTAAAAAAGGCACTTTTTTATTATAGAGCAAAACATTACACTACTTACTATTTTGTAGAATCCCGCCTAAAGTAGCCACACTTTGTGTTAATTGGGTACAGGACAAGAGGAGTTTAGTTCCACGGCTCGGAAAACGTTAGATTGGGTTGCCAATCACCATCAGTGTTCCAAAAGTTGTTGCCATAATCTATAAAAAGCATTTATTCAGAAATTTTAATCATTATTATGATAACTAGACTTAAAGTTGATGGGTTTTTATTTGAAAAGCCCTACTGTTGACTCAAGCTGTTAACAAAAGTAAACAAAAAGCAGAAAACATATGAAGAAATAGTTTTTCGTTAATCTTTTTTAAGGGCCGGACGTAATCTGTCATATTGTAGGGTATGTTTATAGTCACTCAGGGAAATTGTAGAACCGTGTAGAAATGTAGATGTTATTCAGGCCTCCGTTACAATTAGGCACAGCAAGAAAAGTGAATATTTTACCCCGTGAAAGACAGCTTCTGGAAACCTCGTTGGAAGTCACTTCCAACAACAAAAAGACAATCGTTAAATAGAGCCTGAGGCATCTGAAACAAACTGGTCTGAAGATTTTGACATCGCCAAGGTTGTAAGGTAAACATGGTTCCTGTATACTAAAATACGTGTGGCTACATACAGCGAAAGGCTCAGGCTACGGACTCTCCAGAGAAATGTTAAGGACTTCAGGGTTTCAACAACCCCGAACATTTGAGCCTGCAGGTGATCTCGCAGCCTTAGTTCTGATGCGACGATCTAAGTTGCTTCCGCCAACCGGCAAATATGTCAGTGCTGTGTGTGGAGACTGAAAGATCAAGGTCTGCATTAAAGCTGAGAACTGTAAGAAGCTTTCATTTATTACAAAACTAACATCTCTTAGTAAAGATGATTAAAATCGCGTTTGCTAAAGGATAATGTGCTTTGCGTCGAGGATATCATAGTACAAGAAAGGAAAAGTTTAAATCCAAACTTTTTCCCGAGCTAGTGCAGTGTATTTTTCTAAACCTAATCTCTTTTTTTCTCTAGTTTCCTATTGCAAAATTTCAAAGCGGAACCTCATTCTCATTCTCACAATCTGGAAGGACATTAGCATCTGGCAGCCAGGGCTTGGCAGTGTCGTCTACAATACAATTGTAATTAGATTTAAAGTTGAGTGCTATTGTGAAAGGAATCTTCATTTCATTGGGTAACCTCTTTACTTGTCTGGCTTTGAACACGCAAGGCAGTGAAGCTACTATGGTGATACAAAGAGCAGCGGGAAACTATGCATTAAACTTGGAATTAATTAAGTTATCAGTCAAAAGCTTATGTAGGATGTGACAATAAAATATTAATACTGAATTTAAAGCAGTTGTTTGTTGGCAATATTTTTGATAATCGCATACTTTTATTCGGCTTCAATTTTTCCCATCTTCGAAACAATCGTTTTAGATATGAGAAGACTGCTGTCATTTCTTAGCTTCCCGGGCTTTGAAATAAAGTTCAAACCTTATTGTATTCACCGTCTCGGTAGTTTTTATCAATATATGCATTTGAAATATATAATATGCGGAGAAAGGCCTTTTTGTCATGTTAAAATGACAATTCCAATTATCTTAGCTCTGTATGTCTCCAAAGTAATAATAAAAAATGCTTAATTATAACGAAAAATTAAAAACAGAGAAATCACACATTAAACTTAAGAGGTTTGGGAAACGTTTTTCACGAAGAAAAAGTGGTGCATGATCTATGTTTAATTTTTTTTGCGCGTTTATCGCTCTTTTGTTTACAACAAAAACACCTGTTACAATAAAAACTCAATTTTTAGAAACGCCCTATGTAAACTAGCTGCCCAGGGACAATGCCTTTAAAACAGGTTCATAAAAAGATCTCCTCATGTAATTAATTTAAAGCAGTGCACCTGTCAAGGTGTGCAGGGCATTTTCGTTCGCCTTATTGTAAAAAGATGTTTACTTAGCATAACACAACAGAGAGAAGATTTCCAAAAGGGATCGCAAAAGTCAATGAATCTCACATTTTACCAATAGTTTTTCGGCAAACATCATCCAGCAGTGAATCCACTACTCACTCGTAAACATTTCAACACTGCCTTCAAATATGCTCCATCGTCTCATGGTACGATGTATATGAAGCCAAGCACTTGTTCATTTTCCATTGCACTGTTATAAATTACACAATATGAAAGTAGAAAGATTACGTCCGGCCCTTAAAAAAGATTAGCAGAAAACTATTTATTCATATCTTCTGCTTTTTGTTTACTTTTATTAGCAGCTTGAGTCAACTGTAGGGCTTTTCGAGTGAAAAGCCATCAACTTTAAGTCTATTTATCATAATAATAATAATGATTAAAATTTAATAAATGCTTTTTATAGATTATGGCAACAACTTTTGGAACACTTTGATGATGATCGGCAACCCAAACTAGCGTTTTCCGAGCCGTGGAACTAAACTCCTTTTGTCCTGTAAGTGTGGCTACTTTAGGCGAAATTCTAAAATAATAAGTAGTATAATTTTTGGTTCTACAATACGAAAAGTGCCATTTTTACTACTTATAGTAGCTACCAGTGATTTCTTAGAGCAACAGAATAAACTTAACATTAAAGTTTCACCGCATCATATTCATCTGTAGGTTAAAATGATGTTTACCATGGTGTTATCAGTCTTTGTACTTATGTCCTTGGTCGGCAACACGCTCGTTATTCTAACGGTCCTTACCAACAAACCTATGCAGACGACGCTCAATTATCTACTGGTCAATCTTGCTGTCGCCGATATGGTCTTCGCCTTGAATATCCTTGGAAGGTACTTAACACTTCCATTCATAATTCTACCCGAAGGACAGACCGGGCGGTTTCTTTGTACATTTCTAGCGGGCGGAATTTTAGGGTGGATTGGCGCTGCTGAATCCATTCTGTGTTTGGTGTACATTGCTGTTGAACGCTACTGTGCCATTATTCATCCGCTTCATCAACGTGTCAGATTTACTCGGCGTCGTTTAAAAATTTTCGTCGTTGTTGGTTGGATTTTCGCCTTACTGTTTAGCTTTCCAGACTTTCTTCTTGTTCAGAACTACCACACCGACCTACGTTTGTGTATTACTGACGGCAAGTTAGACTACGCACACATATTAGCCAAAGCGCACTCCCTAGGCTGGTTGATTCTAGCAGGCATAGTCCCTGTGAGCCTTATGGTATACCTGTACTCCATAGTAGTGCATCACCTGTGGTTCAAATCAGTTAAGAACTTAGAAGCCTTTCAAAGGTCCGCGCTGCGCTATCGCAAGCAAGTTACCATAACACTGATTGTGGTAAGTGTCATCTACACAATCTGTTGGTCTTCAAACTTGACAGCTTACCTCATGGAGTGCTGGAGGGAAAAAATCACGTGGATTACCAATACTGGTACAGTATTGCTGACCTTCAACTCTTGTATCAATCCTGTGTTGTACAGCATGCGAATGAAGAGCTTCCGTGAACATCTCTGTGATATGTTGTGTTGCAAGAAGAGGGGACAAGCCAGAGTACAAACAGCTGAAATGCGTACACTTCCCACAACAGCGCGACCCTGCGAATTAACCCCGTAATACAGTCGTACAAAGGCCCTTCGCATATTCATCTAAATCCAAGAAATATGGCTATAAAAAATTGCGAGAAAACTTTTCTTAACATCACTTAAGAAATCTTTAAAAAAATCTTTAGAAACGGTTAAAAATACACGACGTTTCGACGTTCTCGAACGTCATTATCAAGTGAAAGGAAACAGTATGAATATTCTTTAAATACAAAAAAACAATAGTTCATTAAAAAGAAGCTACAAGCTAAACAAAGAGTTAAGCACTAATGGAGTCACTCTGAGTGTTAAGGGTAGGCCTCAGTTCCTGGATGAATAACATTTCATAAACGAGGCAATCAAACTTTCCGTGGCACTTCTTGAGAACACAAATCTGGCCCTCATTAAGAAGATTTTTGTCACCGTGCGCTCCTAAAAGGTGTTTACCGATAGACGAATACTTATGTTCGGCAATGCATTGATGAAGGTGTCGGGCTGTAAAACCGGCATAATCTGCATCACACAGATCACATGCAAATTTATAAACAACGCATTGCCGATTTACAATACTCGGCTTAATTTCTTTTGGATCAAGATCTTGTTCCAATTTTCTGCTCACAAAAATTGGCCGTAACCTGACGCAAATCTTTCCGCTGAGATCACGTAATTGCCTACGGACTGCATTAGCGGCTATCTGATCTTTGAAGGGAAGAACTATTCTGATCGTGTTGTCATCGGTTGTCTTTTCTAGCTTAGTTGCAATATTCTGAATAAACAAATCAATGGTGGAATTTATGAGGCCAATTGGATAATCAAGTCGAGAGAAAATAGAGCGTAACTTGGCGCATTCCTCATTAAAGGCTTCCGTCGTAGATGACAAGGCATGGACACGATGCAATAAGGTCCTCAATAAGCCGGCTTTGTAACGTTTGTCAACATGGCTTTGAAAGTGTAAGAGTAGACCGGTGTTGGTCGGCTTTCTGTAGACATGAGTTTCACGTTCTGTCCCATCCTTAATTATCTCGATTCCACTGAAAGGTATCCGATTATCAGCAAGAAGTTCCATTGTAAACTTAAGGCTCGGATGTAGACCATTCAATGTAGTCAGAAAGTCAGCAGCAGCATCGGTGTTGGGCATTCTGGCAAGAGTGTCATCGACATGCCTCTTGTATAGAGAGGGTACCATAGCGTCGCGTGCGAGTTTGTCCTCGAGGTGGCACATAAACACATTCGCCATTAGCGAGCCAAGGGGCAAGCCCATCGCTACACCGCCAGTCTGCTCATACAATTGACCATCGAACTGGTAAAGTTGGGAAAATCATGGCCAAACCATGGCCAAACCATTTTCCTGCGGGACGGTTTGTGCCTGTCCGTAGTTACCTTATCGCGGCAACGACATGATGTTCTGGATTTTTCCAATTGTCTCTTGTCACGCGTTTGCATGTGACATTGGCCAATTGGCAAGGATTTGGATTGAGTTTCATCTGAGGTCATCACCATCTCAATGAGTGTATGAATATCAGTCGACCAGCTGATTACTTCATAGCTTGCTACACCGTGCTGATGAGACCCAACAAGGTCGAAACAGCTTTTTTTTGTGCAATTTGTAGTGTAACAGTAGTAAATGTACATGTTCTGTATAAAGTAGGTTTATGTGGCAGTATAACTAAAACAGTGAAACAGTAATGTAATGTAACAAAATAAAAATAAAATAGTCAAAAAACCCATCAACTAAGATACACAAAACCATATACAATCAACCGCTTAAGAAGCTTAAGTGAACATTTTCAGTGTTTATAGGGGCTCTGTGCCATACATGCACTAGTCTCTTTCAAAGAACAAATGACAGATACCATGCCACATTTATCATACATTAATTATTTTAAGTAAAACAAAACTCTCTTATAATCTATAACTACCACACTGTCAAACACTGACATAAAACGAAAGGAAACTTAGGTCTTTTTGTGCGATTATCGATGCTAAAGATCCGCTGCGACCTTTTGAGGTGAATAAAGCATACAATACAAGTTCAAATTTTAATGCAAAAACGGAGGAGAGCTACCCTTTGAATTTAGGTTTAGCGCTAGTTTTGAGAGTTAAAATTAGGGTAAGAGTAACGCTACGGTTATTATTACCTAATCCTAACACTAAGCTATGCATTATGGTTAGATCTAAAAGTAACTGTAAGGTTAGAGATAGATCTTAGGGTTAGGGTCAGAAATAGAGCTAGGGTTAGGGTTAGGGGAACGATTAGGGTTATTGTTAGGAATAGGTCTAGTATATCAGTTGAGGGAAAGAACTGTTAGTTCATTTTATTCTTGGTTTTCACGTGACGTCAGAAAAAACTAACATTAAAAATTTTAAGTTTTACCTTCATCAGGTAAAAGTCATTTTTAAACGTACATCTGTTGGCCTGTCTTCAGCTCGACAGACCGCCTTGTTTTGAAAATAGAACACGGTTTTTTCACAATGCGTGACATCGGCATTGTTTCTGGGTAAACATGTTACGTGCATGATAATATCGATTCGCCTTATGTTTTTGAGTTCTGTGTCACCAATTTGTCGAGAGAAGTGCCCATGCAAATGTTTTCAAGTCGAGCAGAGAGAATAAACGTTTTGAGAGAGCCAAAGTAAACTCCAGATGTTTTCACTGGTTTCCGGCCGCAATGTTGGAGTCCCTTAGATGGGCTCTAACATGGCGTCTCAATACTAAACATTATAATTTTCAGTGATACCCTTCGCCGAATAACTCAAATTGGGAATATCGCACATCCCCGAAACTTCTACGATATTTCAATTTCTTGACTCAATTTATTGAAAGCGATTCTATTTTTCACTTGCGTTATAATTAAGCCTACTTGCGTGACGTGTAAACCACCAATAGGGAAAAGGAAGTTTATTTTACCTATTAGCAATCAAGTATGGTTGTTTTAGGTACCAAAAAGCGGCTAGCAGTTATTCAGGTCTCTTTTAGGTACTGGCTGCTAGAACAGGCTGAGAAATTATTTCACTTATAAAGAGATAATCATTTTATGACTTGACGTAAAATCTTGTACCCGTATTTTTTTTTTCATTGCTGAGCAACACCATTAAAGTTTTCATTTCATCGCTTAGTCACGTGACTAGTTATTAGCAAAACATTTTGTGACTATTTTGAGCAGAACAAACAAGCAGTGATAATGAAGACTTTAAATTTTTAAGTTTTCTACCACACAATCCTCTTACAACGGGTTTTGAATTGCACGCATTTTGCATAAAATCTGTCCAATGAGAGGAAATAAGTCACGTGACATCATGAATGTGTTCATAAAATCTGTTACAAACAGATTAGAGGATGTTGTGTCGTATTATCAAGGATAGTTTTATCTAAGCAACACGTCCGCATCAAATTGGCGTGAAAGGTGTTTTTCAAAGTAGCTGATTCACTAAAATGTCTTTTCAGTGACGTCACGGCTCCGAAGCATGTCATGTGGCTTTAGACATAACTTTTATGCACTTGATATGTTGAAATATAACTTATTCTTTCCAAATTCTCTAGCACAGTAGTTCTGTTTCTTGATTAAATGGGCTTTTGAAAACATTAACTTTCTCTGCTGGGGGTCTTGGAGTGGCCTCAAGCACCAATCCTGACAGTTCCTCCACATTTGTGTAAAATTATCACTCAGATAGATGGTTTAGAACAAGAAAAGTAACTCTTGAGCTGATCGTGGGCCACTGGTCAGGCGCAGTGAACTTTAGAAGCCCGCATTTAAACATCGAAAACGTGAACCTAATAAGGGTCAAAAAGTGATGATCTGGATTTTCAAGCAGTCCAGTCCACAATTTTCATGGTCCAGCAGTGTTAATTCTAATTATAATCCTCAACCCGTCTTGGTTCAAACTTTCTTCGTCCATTTCGTCTTATCCATGTGTTCTTCTTCGTGAGCTATTTTTAACTATGAAAAAACTATAGAATCTCCAAGTTAAGGATATTTACCTCTCCAGCTGGCGAGTTCGTCTAGGTCACTATTTTGCTTTGTTTTTGTCGATAATCTCTATCCCAACAAAAAATTTTACACAGAGCAATTGGTTCATGGCGAACAGCAGCCTTTATTGTCAGCTAGATACAACATGTACAACGGCCATTATTGTCAGATACATCTTGCAATGCATTATGGGTAACTATACCAATCTAGTTGTGCATGTCTTCAAAGCTATTCTACAAAGTTTCATTGAAATATGTCAAAACTAATCCACATTTTGTGGTAACGTTCTTATGGTAAGCAGCCGTTGCTATGACCGTTGCTGCGTAAAAAAACTTATACCACTGTGAACTTTCCTTAAATTTCACACCCATCTAGAGGAAAATTTGGCAAGATCATTACAAAATGTTTTTTCCCAAGTGTTCAAGGATCTTAAGTCTTGTGAACATGATGATGCAAAGGACCGCAAACGAAAATGCTGCCTGTGAACGCAGGATCTGTAAAAGATCTGATCAGCCAAAAATAGAAAGTAACAAAAAATGATGCAAGGCTGATACTGCTTAAAAAGCTTAACGGGGCAACCACATGATAGAGTCCAAACTGAAAGCCAACAATTGCAACCGTGGACAGCTGTTTCGACCTTGTTGGGTCTCATCAGCACGGTGTAGCAAGCTATGAAGTAATCAGCTGGTTGACTGATATTCATACACTCATTGAGATGGCGATGACCTCAGATGAAACTCAAATCCAAATTATTGCCAATTGGCCAATGTCACATGCAAAACGCGTGACAAGAGACAATTATATCATGTCGTTGCCGCGATAAGGTAACTGCGGACAGACACGAAGCAAGTCTAAACAGTGAATCATTGCCATGGAAACAGAAAATCACCATTTTACGTCTTAGGGTACCATTTCAAGGCTTGGCCAAACGGGTCCAACATGTTGATGCAATGTCATCCAACATTGTTGAATCCAACATGTTGCACTCGTTTGGCCACCATGTTGCACGATGTTCGATGATGTTGGATGATGTTGATTACTATGAAACATCGTTTTCAAATCATCCAACATTTCTTTTGTTCTTAAGTGTGAACAAAAGTGGCCACCGTGTTCAACATTGTTGAACGCGCGCATGCCCGCTAAGCTGACTTTGCGGGTATCTGTTTCCATGGCAATGATTCACTGTTTATACTTGCTTCGTGCGTCCCGCGTGGATGTTAAGATACGGTATGGCGAATGAGGAAAGTTTTCAATCACTCTCCGAAGAAAGTGCAAGCGGTCTCTCCGCAAATATAAAAAGAAACAGAAGGGCAAATCAGCCGTTGATGAACGAACTTTAAGGCAAACTGGCCCAAGATTTTTACGATGGCTTTGCAAACTTCATCCATCTCTCTTTTCCCTTTTTCATGATTTTAAATTTTGCAACAGAGTTTGGCAGTGTCGTGTGCATGTACCTGAATTGCAATTAGATTTGAAATTATCTCTCTCTTGATTGGAACTTTTTGAAAATTGGAACATAGACATAACATTTTAACGTTTTAAAAAATAGTCTAAAAAATAAAGAAATTTGAATTTACCCAAGCATGGATCATTACTGTAAATAAAAAAAACTTTATTGACAATAACCTGCTAGGATCCTGTTAAGTTAATTGAAACCTTTTCTTAATTACACGCAGTATGAGCAAAAATGTAACTTATTGCAACGTGATTTTCTTTGCTGGTTCGTCGAGTCTTTTAATAAGTGTCTCAACTCATGTTGGGTGAGTCAATTCTAATTACCGTTTATCAAGGTCAGTGGATTCAAGGACGTGTACTATTGTGACAGTTCGGATAAGGATTAAACTTGAAATCAATTAAGTTAATTATCAGTCCAAAGTGAAATAGGAGGTGACAATAATATAATGAATTCACAGCAATTGTTTGCTGGCAATATTCTTCATGATCGCCTCAGTATATTCATATTCAGTTTTTCAAAGCTTCAGGGTAATCGTTTTAAATATCAGAAGAGGAAGAAGAGGAAGATTTCGAATTCTCTGACTATGCCTGTCATACTTGCATTTTTATGTTTCCCGAGAAACCATATGTTACTCGTTACATACGGTATACAACATGTCCGGCGCATAAAGTAAGCGGAGAAAATTTTATACAAGCTTCATTGTCATGTAAAAATGACAATTCCAATAATTATAACGCCGTGTGTTTCGGAAGTAATATAAAACGCTTTTTTGTAACGGAAATCTTAGATAAACAAAAGTTTCCAACAACAAAAAAGCGGTGATCTACGCTCAAAATTGCTAAGACGTTTATCCTTCTTTTTTAATAATCGAATGGCCAGATAAAGCAAAAACCCATTTTTAAAGAAAAATTTGCTACCCATGCACAATGCCTTCAAAACGGGTCCATCTCTACTATCGCCTTATCATTGATGTCAATGTACCTGTCAAGATATGTGGAGCGTTTTCGTTTGCCTTTTTAATTTATAAAAGACGCCGCTTCATCAGCATAACAGAAGATTTCCAAAAAGGATCGCAAACTTAATAATGCCGGAATCTCACACATAGCTACTAACAACAATTTGTTACGTTCATGTTGGCAGCGAATCTACCGCTCGAAACGCAAAAGCAACTAAGGCAGCTTCTCGATTTGCTGATTGACTTCGGCTGGAACAACTAAGCTAGGCTTAATATATTACCTTTTTACTCTAGTCTTAGTCCTGGATGTTGTTGTCATTGAGATGATCTTCATTGTGGTGTTATCAATCCTTGTACTTATATCTCTGGTCGGCAACACGCTGGTTATTTTAACCATCCTTATCAACAAACCTATGCAGACTACGCTCAATTATCTACTGGTGAACTTAGCTGTCGCCGACATGATATCCGCCCTGTGCATAGGCATCAGGTACGTTATAACGCCATTTATAACCTACCCAGAAGGAGAGATAGGTCGGTATCTTTGCATGTTTCTTATAGACGGTGACCTAGCCTGGGTTGGTGCAGCTGAATCTGTTTTGTGCCTCGTGTACATTGCTGTTGAACGCTACTTTGCCATTGTTCGTCCGCTCCATCAACGCGGAAGATTTACAAAGAGACGTCTGAAAGTTTTCATCGTTCTCGGATGGAGTTTCGCTATTTTTATGACAGTTCCTACCTCTCTGGAAGCCAGATATTATCACTCCGACTTAGGTGTGTGCAAACGTAACGATAACATGGCGGGTCACATGGCGGTGAAAGTGCACAGCCTGGCATGGATGATTGTAGCAGGCATAATCCCTGTCAGCATCATGGTGTACCTGTACTCCAGATTAGTACATCAC
>CM042751.1:16364940-16372440 GCA_022496165.2 Catalaphyllia jardinei | reverse complement strand
TCTGATATATGTTCATCGTTTAAAATGCTGTAGAATTCTTTTTTTGATGGAAGTTGTTCTTTGAATTTATTAAAACTGTCCATATAATCATATGGATACTGGACTCCTTTTCTAGCCATCATATTAAGCTCTTGATCTTTGAAAACCTCAGCTGTATATTTTAACGATTCTCTCGGTACATTACTAACTAGTTTTTCTAAACTGGAGCTCATAAATTGGAAACTATCAATAAAGGTCAGATGATTGCCAAGCATAAAAGCCAAATATTTTTCCATATTATTAGGGATTGCATTGATTGTTATCTGTTGCTCTTCTCCTTTCTTATTTTTGTATGTATGTTTTTTTTAACAATAGCTCCAATCTCCTGCATAATGAAATGACTGTCATAACCACGGAGATTATGGAATATAACAGGTATTTTAAAATCTTTAATATTTACTTTAAATTCTTTGATTTCTAACTTTTTGCAATATTTTAATTCATCTAACATTGCTTCCATGAATTTATAAACTGCTTTTTCACCTCGATATATTTTAACTGGTTTACTATATATATGTATCGTTATAACAACAAACAACCTTGTAACCGTATCCACAATCTGTATGCTTCTGATACGCTTCCGTATACGATTCTTTATTATTATGTTGGCAACCAGATATCTTTTCTGTTATTGCCTCAAAGTAAGCGTAAATCACAAATGGTACAGGTTGTTGTTTGTTCATCCTCAGTGATTAATAACAAATCCATATGTCTATCATATTTTTCTTTTGATATATAGACAGGATATGGTTGTTTGTTTTCGTATCCAAAGACATTAATATTAATCTCATTTTGCTTTTCAATTTTATTTATTTGATTGATTGTCACTGGGAATTCAATCCCAGTATAATCAAGATCTTGTATATATTCCTTGTCTGATTTTTTGATCCTTTGTGGATCTTTATCTTGAGGATTTAAGCGTCTGATGTGACACCATCTGAAGCATTCATTATCCTCATTTTTCATATTTATTAATCCCTTAACACTGTTATTCAATTCTTGTGGTAGTTGAATGTATGATGAGCCCTCAGTTGGCTTATATTGTACAATATTAAGATAATGATTGTCAATAGATTTAATAGTCCAACCAGAGCCTTCAGAAATCCATTGAGTAATAATGTTTAATATTTGTTGTGAAGACGTTTCAAGTGATTCATTGATTTCTGTATTGTTGATGATGGTTTGAGGTTTGCTGTTGAAGTAAGCTGTTTTGTCTTTATAATTATTGTCCACAGCTTTTTCAAATGTGACTTTTAACGTTTCAACAAATTTCAGACCTTTCATTGATTCAAGTAAATTATTGATGTGATATTTAAGAGCCAGTCTAGTATTTTGAAGTTGTTCAAGTGGGTCTTTGTTGTTTTTTATGCTAATTTCGAAAGATTTTGTAAAACCTGTTAGAGCTTCAGCAGTTTCCTCAATTTTAGTTCTCGGAGCTGGGATCGGTTTTTCAGTTTTCAGTTTTTTAGTTCTTGGAGCTGGGATCGGTTTTTCAGTTTTTGGTTTTGGGATCGGTCCTCCAGTCTTTGGTTTTGGTTTTTCAATCTTATTCATACGTTTTTGGAATTTAGCATTTTGAATTTTTATATTTTCACTATCTTGAACATGTTCTAATATTTTATTAATGACATTTTGTCTTGTGTTTTTACTATGGAGATCCTTCCAAGTGAATCCCAAACGTTTGGCATGTGGGAGATAACGCCAGGAAAGTGATTTTGTTTTAGTTATTCCTAATAAATCATTTTTCCTCATCTTTCTTTTATTTTTTGGTTGAGAAGCTTTCTGTTCCTGTTGAGAATCTTATTTTATACCTATTTTTGGGGGTAAAGCCTCTTGTTCTTCTTTTTTATTATATTTGTCAAGCCATTCTTGATTAATTTTAACATTATTGTAAAGCGAATTAATTTCAGTTTTTGTTAGCGGTTTTGCTGTGATTTGATTTTTCATTTTACTTATATATATATGTTAGATAAAGTTGCTATTTTTTATATCGATTTATAATATTTTTGATTATGATTTTTGATTATTATTTTTGATTATGATGATTGAAAAAGTGATAGAGTCACCAATGTTGAAAATATGTATTGAAAAAAGTGATAGAGTCACCAATATTGAAAAGTGTGGAAAAAGTGATAGAGTTGCCAACTTTGGACAATGAGCTCGTACCCCCAACTCCTATACTACTGAGTTAAGCTATTTGTGCCTCAATTCATCTTACTCAGTATATTTTTTTATTTTTTTTTTTATTTTTTTTTTTTTTTTTACTCAGTATATATAACTCACTAGTTCAATCCCATTTTGATTAGGGAAAAGGCCCTGGAAACGAGGTTGAGGAAAAATATTAATTATCCAGAACATGCTACTAAAATTCTCGAATTATGCTTAATGCTTTTGCCTCACTAAAATGCTGGACTGAAAAATGCTAGCATAATGTATAAAATCCTAGCTCTGGTAAGCTACTGACAGCAATGCTGATACTTGTATCGTCGGCGTACATATAGATCGTCGTTAATATAGATCAGGAAAAGAAGGGGACATATGAGGCTTCCCTGTGGGACACAACAGGTAACAGCACGCACACCAGACAGCTCACCATTAACTACACACCTTTGTTGACAATCTCTTAGATAGGAGTTGAACCACTTTGGGGCCCTATGATCAATGCCATAACTAGCTAGCTTTCGTGAAAGAATCTTGTGGTCAATGGTGTCAAAGGCCCTTTTTAAGTCTATGAAGATTACACCATTTATAAGACCAGCTTCAAGTAAGGACGTTAGTGTGCTATGAAGTGATCTAAACCCTGAGATTGACAGTTGACTAAGAGATCGTTATCATTACGATACTTGAAAAACTGGTTGTAAATTTAACAAATTGACGTCAGTTTTTCATGCCTCTGTCCTGTTATTGATCATGAATTTCGCTGTGGATCCGGCCGCTATCGCCTCGTGGATCCGCAGACTACTTTGACAATGTTACGACGAAATTTAGTGTCAATAACAGGGCAGACGTACGAGAAACTGACGTCAATTTGTTTTTTACGATACAAAACTGTCAAATTATCCGCTCTCGCTAGTTGCCGCATCGCATAAATTATAAATTCATGTGTCTGTCTGCTTATTGACGATAAAAATTAGCAAACTGATGAGCGCGCGAGAATTTGTGCTGTTATTTAAGCAATAGACCACAAGTTTATGTGAGTTATAAGCTGATAAACCACGCGGGATGTTGGTAGAACACGAGAAAAATTTTTAAACCACGAGCCGCAGGCGAGTGGTTTACGAATTCTTCGAGTGTTCTACCAACATCCCAAGTGGTTTATCAGCCTATAACCCATAGAAAACTTGTGGTCTATTGCTTTTATATAATAATTCAGAACACGCGCGATTTTTCCGTGGGTTTACCGGCACAATAACCCACAGCTGATTGACCAATCAGAGCGCGCGCATTGATTTGGTTATTATATAAAGTCAAATATTCTCTCGAACACCTTGGCGACAGCAGGAATAATCGAGATTGGCTGGTAGTTGTTTACATCCTGTCTTTTGCCCTTCTTTTAAATTTGGCGTCACTCTTCCATTCAGTTGGAACAATACCAGAGGAAATCGATTTATTGAACAAGAATGGCAGGGATGGTGCCAGAACACCGACCACTATTTTAAGCATCTTGGATGGAATATTGTCCAATCCAGTCGATTTCTTAGTTTCTACCTTTTTAAGTTTTAAATCAGACATAGGAGTACTGAGCAGAGCCCAAAAGGGGCGATCACTAAATGTCACATGCCAATACAGAATTGCTGGACGCTTATTTGGCCTCTGAAAAGTAACTTTGGAGTTTCCAAGCACTTGGGATTGTTACAAACTGACATCAGTCACAGGGTTCTCAGTGCTGTAAAATCGGTTCCGGTTATTAAAATTTCCACACAAAGTAAAGTAACATTAACAGACATGAGACGTTTTAAGAAGAAAAAACGGGGGTGCCCATGCTCATTAAGGAGCATTGAAGCATTGAAAATGCCCCATTTCGGCATTACTTAATACTTATTAGAAGAACGCATTCCCAGGAATAATTGTAAAATCTTTGTGACCGAGACTCTTGAGATCACGCATTAAACTACACTCAATACACTGTGTCAAACAGAAATAAATATTTTAAGTTCGATTTAGACAGAAAACTGATGTCTTGATTAAAATTTGAAGCAAATTTCTTGACATGCTTACCAAACGGCAAACTAGAAAAGACCAGTGTATCTGCTATTTTCTAAAGGAGGGGTTCCCATGCTCGTTGGTGAGTTATAGCCATTTTTCAACGGACAGAGCTCAATATCAAGGAAAATTCGCCATGTTTTCAATATGCGCGTGAACGAGGGTGAGCTAAATGATGCCATAAATTATGCGCAATGCAAATGCAAGGAATCACCTTCAGCCACTTGTTATACTGTATGGGACGCCTGTGAAAACTTCTACTAACTAGCAATAGTTTTCACTAGAGCTGCCCCCGCTTTTGAAGATCTGTTTAACACCTGTATATGGTTTTTACTGGATATAAATACTGTGCATACGACTGTTAAAAAAGAAACGTTTTAACATTTATTGAAGTTAACATTAACATATTTGTCTGTAAATGGCAATGAAAATTATTACAGCCATACAATTTTGTTGATAATTTTTTTGTGAAACAGCAACGTTTTGTATTGCATGTTTTTTTTGTCCGCAAAATAGTTACTACTTCATTGTTTTTTTTGTTTCGTTCTAATATTATGCACTTAACAGAGATTGTTTCATGTGGTAAGTTAAATCACCTTATTAAGTTTTTTCATGGTATCACTTGAAATGATTGTCGTTAGAGGTTTATTTGGCCCTTGAAATAGGTACTACACTATGAGTTAGTATTACACACTAACTGCATTGTTTTCTTTTGTTAAGTTTTTACTATTATGCATTAATTGTCAGATAGTGTTTCACGGGCCAAGTAAAATCACTCTAATATCATAAATTGTACGCTTTTGTTACATTTTCACTAGTGTCTGTTCAACTTAACAGTTTGTTTTTATACCAGACAGTTAGCTGTTCACTATTCCTGTGAAGTTGAGGCATGGGCTTTCATAGTTATAACAAGTTCGTTGTTCTGAGAAAGCTCAAAATCTACAATACATTTTCGAGCAACAGCAATTTCTCAGTTAGATCGTCAATGTTGTCTTTGCACTGCAAGATGTCTTCTTGAAGGAAGTTCCCCACAATCTTTGGAAATGCTGTCACTGAAAAGTGCTGGTTGTGTTTTTCTAGATGAAAGGTAATGTTCATTTCAATATAGCAGTTCTTCAGAAGCATTGCTCTGTTACAGTGTAGACAATGAACAATTTTGGAGCATTTGAGTTACAAAAATTGGCCACATATTGTTACCTAAACCCAACTGATTTAATCCATATGCTGTCACTACTGTCAAAAGAATACTGCTATTCAAAGTCACAGAACTCGAGCATGAGCGACAAAATGAATCAAATGTTCTTAGTGTCATGAAACGGCTCTCTTCCTCTTCATTGAGACAACCAAATGTTCTTTCCTCAAATATTTGGCTAAAACAGGCATTACAATCCCTAGCCGCAAATGAACTACAAAGACATATCATGTATGACCAAACAGGCTCCCTAATTTCCCTCAATAATGAACTATCTTCTCTCGAAGAGATATAATGTGAGCAAATATAGAAAAGCAGGCCTGAAAACTCATTCCTAGTATGTAGATTTGATAAATATGGAAGAAACAAATGCGTAGAGATTTCCAAAAAAGCGTCAACAGCACATGAATAAATTTAACAAGCGATGAGTAACCAGGGGGCATAATTGAAAAGTTAAAGACGTTCTCTGGTTAAAAGTTAAAAACAAACACTAAGAAGTGAGATGTAAAAAGCGAAGGTAAAGATACATATGTACAAAGAGGTGAGAAAATAATGAACGGATATAAATAAATACAAAAAAAATACTTGTGCGAAAATAAAATGCTAATAACATGATTGGATAAAATTACAATAAAATTGAGTATTGTCTAGGCAGCTGCTTAGAGTTATTGTCTGCCTGGCTAGTAACTGCAGTGTGCAGGATTCCAATGTTTACGCGTGAATTGCCCCTGTCGATGACGCGTACCGTGTCGATGACATGAATAAATACCAGGGTAACAGAAACAGAATTCATAAAGTGCCCTCTTCGAACTGAAACCACCGACTTGTTTATCTTCGACAGTGACATATTCAAATGGCAATTGATATAACGAACTCCGTATCTCTTTCTGCGGACAATATCAATGCAACTCTGAGTTGAGATTCTGTTCTGACATTATCTTTCAGATCTGTTGGATCGAGTCTGTCGATTATCTTTTTGATCTGTTGGATCGAGTCTGTCGATTATCTTTCTGATCTGTTGGATCGAGTCTGTCGACCCCGTTGCTGATTTGTGTCTAACAAATCAAATTTTGTACCGAATAATTTTATTCAGTGCTGTTGAATGCTCTTGAATTCAAATAAATCACTGAAGTGCAAAATAAGTGATTTATTAGGTTTAATTAAACTACGTGATTAGCTTCAATTTAACTTGATTGTAGGCACGGCGGAGTGCGCACGCTTCTTTGAGTGCTCCGCCTTATACTTCTTGACTAACTACTCCAAAGTCACTATTTAACTATGCCTAATGCGTCAGTAAACTCTTTAAAAAAGGAAAATGACAGCCTCAAGGATGAAATCGCCGCCCTTAAGCGAAGTTTGGAAGAGCTGCAGCAGTCTATCAAACGACAAGATCCGCAAGCCTCGAACAATGGCGGCGAGCAAGCATCCGACAATGGCGGCGAACAATCTACTCGTTTGATTACGGACGCTGAGTCCCTAAGCACCCTGGAATTTTATGGAAAATCATACGACGATTTACGAGCAGAATCTGCGAATAGCCTTAAACAACTCTGGTCACGCCTAAATTTGCCGTCGTCCCGAGTCGAACAGATCGGAGATTCAATCGAGCAACTGCAGAGGTATAGTTTCCAGTACAACATTAAAATTATTGGCCTTCCCGAAAGCGAAATGCAAGAATCGGCCTCCAAAACTGTCTCCCTATGTATCAATCTTTTCAAAGCCGCTGGAATCGAAATTTCAAGTCAAGATATTGATATCGCCCATCGTATTCCTACAAGAACTGCCACTTCTGGTCCGCGACCAATAATCTGCAAATTCACGAGAAGAATTGTGAAAGAGCAAGTAATGAATGCGCGAAATGAAGCTTGTAAAGTGTCAGCCACTTCGATCGGGCTACCGTCCAGTCATTCTTTGGAGAGCGTCAGATTATTTGATCATCTTACTCCTCTGCTTCAACAACTCTTGGCGGATTCAAAGAAATTTCAGAAAAGAAATGGCTTTACGTTCTGCTGGGCCAAGAACTTTGTAATTTATCTTCGACGAACGGATATTCTCGCCCGATTCGA
>CM042751.1:16322440-16352440 GCA_022496165.2 Catalaphyllia jardinei | reverse complement strand
GCTGGTTCCTTTACTTGTCAGTCCTTTCCCGATTTTCTAAACCTTTCTGAAAGCTGCCGGGAGAAAGCCGCCTTCGTCCAGTGCCATAACACTTCCCTCCACTCTAAGTTCTGTCAAACAGCATTGAAGTTAACACCAGAAGGTACGGAAGCCGATAAGGGACAATCCCAAAATACTTACGAAATCCGAAAAAATGTTTTTAAAATCCGAAAAAATATTCTAAATCGTAATGTTTTTCGGAAATCATCATTGAAGAGTTTTTCAAATCTGAAAAACTATTACAAATCTTAATAAAATTATTGAATCCACAAATATTATTTTGTAAATCCGAAACAAGTTTACAAATCCAAGAATTGTCCCTAAATCCAGAATAATATTTTGCAAATCCGTAAAAATATTTTGTCACGTGCTACTTGCGTCAGCAGTCAGCCAGCGTCAGAGTTTGTTTCCACCATTTTGCCTTATCCAAAATGGCAGAGTGGGTTGATATATTTTTCCGTATTTTGTAACGTTTCGCTAATGACACTGGAGTATGTTCATTATGTATGATTCGTATTAACTGTAGAAGTACTTAACTTCAGGCGTGCTTGCAGGTATGATGAATCCCTAGGGGCTTGTAGGCTATCAAGATTTTATAAGTTATGCAAGAGCCACTCGAAGGCATCTCTTTCAACTTTGCTTTACTGTTTATTCACTGCTGTAATTTCTTTATGGTGATGTTGCAAAACGCTTGCTGTATCAATAAACAAGATGCTCGTCCCTGATGCCTTGTTTGTGTTTATCGAGATTAGTTAAAATATATTCGGTATTTTATAATTGTTTTAGGATGATTTAAGTATAAAAAATTTGTAATCGTTTATTACACGAAGTACGACGTCAGTTCTGCCATAAATATGGCAGAGAGTTTGAGAGCAATGAAGTATTCTGTCGCAATGTGGAACAATAGAGAGACACTAACAGGAAAATCTCTACAGTTCCGCAGACGAGAGGCTGGTAATAGAACATTTCTTTGAACTGAGGGGATTCCGGGTACGATACCATTGTCCACTCTCTGGGCGAGTACCATGAGATCTATATGAACGTAAGGACTTTGAAAACTGAACTGGATCCTGGGTCCTGGATCGTTGACGTTCCTTTTATAACAGGCTTAGTTTTTGGCTTGTTAAGTTTCAGTCTGTAAGCTTATATCCTCTGCGTTCTTCCGCTTTGGAGGCCAAGTATTGCGATAATGACTTCGTACATAAAGAGGACGAAGCACTTTATCTTCGGGTGTATTCATTCTTGCACTCGGGTGTGAAATCTCAGCAATTAACTTGAGAACCACATTTGAAGCAAAATTTGTCTCCAGGGTTCACTCTAGATCCACACGAGTCGAACACGAAACACAGAAATCCGCCATTTTGGATGCGGCAAACCGCTGACATCTGCAGACTGCTGGCGCAAGTAGCACGTAACAAAATATTTTTACGGATTTGCAAAATATTTTTTCGGATTTGCAAAATATTTTTCTGGATTTAGCGACAATTCTTGGATTTGTAAACTTGTTTCGGATTTACAAAATAATATTTGTGGATTCAATAATTTTCTTAAGATTTGTACTAGTTTTTCAGATTTGAAAAACTCTTCAATGATGATTTCCGAAAAACATTACGATTTAAAATATTTTTTCGGATTTTAAAAACATTTTTTGGGATTTCGTAAATATTTTGGGATTGTCCCTTATCGGCTTCCGTAAAAAGGTCTTGATTACACACAAATTGGCACTTTATGAGAACCGTGTATCACTGATCTTTGATTCTGAGAAGTTTTAGGGCAAAGCCAAAGTTGATTAAGGATGATGCAAACGGATTTGTGAAAGCTCTATATCAATTCTCGCATCTTTGAATTCTTGACCTCCTGTCCAAAAATCAAACTTTTGCACATGTGCAAAAACATGATTGTGTTCAGTTAAGTTAACATTGAACAAATAGTAACACTTGAACTGTTTCAAGTTTCCAGGGTCCTTAAAACATAAAATTAAGTACAAAAAAGAGAGAAGCATGGCTGATTTCGAATAAATTTGAGGCTCTCCAAGGGGTCAGGGAAACATGGACAATCTTGACTGGAGAACAGGAGAGAACAGGGGCAAAATATCTTAAAACGGAACGAGGGAATATGATTCCAATTGGGGATCACAGGAACAAACTCTGTGAACGACAAGACAAACAAAATGGAAATAAAAGACATAGCAGGCACTTCTCCAGTAGTATTGTCTCTGCACCCAGGTCATAAACTTAGGGCATGTTGAGTTATGAATTCACTCTTGATGACTGGGATCTAAGTAAAACTGGCAGCAATCAGGAACACAGTCAGTTTTAAATGGCAATAACCACCTACTAGACAAAACATAACTGTTATTATGGTGATTTTTCTTAATAAGGGAAATTGGAATAAGTAATGAAAGTGACAAGAAGTAATTTTATTTCACAGAAAAGAGAAGGATTCAGAATTGCAGATTGTCAGCTTGTTAGCTTATGAAAAAATTGTAGTTTCAGAAAGTATCAATACCTCCCCCTGGGAGGGGATTTTTTTTCTAAGACCTGCACCCCTCTGAAAATTCCAAATAAGCTTCATACATTTCTTTAAATTGTTTGGTCTTACAGAGACCCCAGCCCCCAAGAAATTTCAATCCCTTCTGTGGGGGACAGGGTATCTTAGAGAGCATTATGACAAGAGCAGTGCGCACTTAGCCTATCATTTTTCTTCTTTGGGGTGTATATGTCTTACGATGGTAAAGGGCAAACAATTTATAGCAAACCAGAACATCTGCAGCAACACAAGAAGACCTGCCCCTCTCTGGGAGGCCTTCAAGAAACATGTAGCCCCACTCACCAAGATCTCTTTCTCTCATGTCAATTACTTGAACTGTATCAGTTTCGTCTCTTTCAGGGATATACTCAGCGACAGCTTTTCCAACAAACTGGCCTTCTTTCTCCAGGTGGGAATTTCCTCGCAACACAACCACTCGCATAGGCCAAAACTTTAAGACGTGTTTAAATGTAGTCAGACTGTAACTGCGAATGGAAGAATGAAGAACAGCTTGTATGATCTCTACGGGAAGGTCCTCAAATCCGTTTTCAATCAAATGCGGATACCGAAGCAAGCTCTGTAGACATAAATTTCGAAGCGATTCAGTTGCTACCGCCATGTTGCCACTGGTGTAGTGCCTATTGCCCAGTGCCCATCGGTTCTATCTGGAGTCTCTGTCACGTAAGGTTTGCTTTGCGTTGCGTGACATAGCTGGTCAGGGTTGGGACTTGTCGCGTGTTGAAGTGTGCACGTGACATCATCAAATTCTCAAACCCAAAACTAAAGAGCCACGAAAGATTTTATCCTCATCAGGCATAAGAGATACTAAATTTATCTCTGTTTCCCTCTTTCCAGCTCAATAGCATCCTACGTTTAAAAACCAGCGCATTTCGAATTTCGAAGTTATGGCGATGCGTGACATAAAAGTCAAAACATATGCACTTCTCTCGTAATTTTCTGCCATTGTAGGGTTTTAAGTTTTAGGAAAAGTGCTTGTTTAAATGTTGTTTTAGCTCGGTTCAGAAAATCGGTCGATTAGATAGCCAAAGTAAGTCCCAGATGTTTACACTATTTACCGGCCGCCATCTTGGAGGACTAAGGAGGCCCTCCAACATGGCGGCTCTGGAACAATCTTCCTGAGGAAATACGTACAACAAATTCCTTAGGTTTCTTTAAGAGAAGTTCTAATAGATGGTTTTTTGATCAGTACTCCCACACGGCAAATATTTAAAACAGTTTTTGAGAATTTTTAATTGATTTCCTGTGTAGACTGATGTTTTTTAACCGTGTTTATTAAGGTGGTATGGTACCCTTATATATGAGCCAAAAAGTTTCTTTAAATTTGGCAAAAAAAGATCAATTGTGTGCTATTGCACTCATGAACAGAAAATGAATTTTGAAGGTTTCACTCAAAATGGTTGTTATGACAACCAGCCACAGCCTTTTGAAGTAGGGGTTTATAGGGTTAGCGCCAACACTTCCTGCTCTTTCACAAAACAAGATTTGACTCTCAAACAAGCATATCGGGTAAGTTTCTGTTTTGTTCTGTGAGATGAACCTAAGTTGTGGCAGTTAACTTTTGTTTCCAGTGCTTTTTACAGGCTTACTTTAGAAATAACCTCATTTTACGCAACACCCATTGGACAAATCATCTCCTGTAACGTGACAGACTTTAAAATATTACGATTTTTTTGGTTTAAATCATTACAACCCTATTGGTCTTTGATTAACCCAAGATTCAGAAATTCTACTTAAATACCTTGCAAACATAGTTAATAGAGGTGAATGAATGGTTATGAAACTCGACAAAGTTCTTTGTTGTATGTTATTGTTCTGTTTTTTCGCCTTGACCCTGCACAAAACACAATAGTTGTTTACTCCGAACTGAGGAACTAACCAATAGAAACGTTTCGGTTACGTAACTCATGCATAGTGTATGAGGGCAAAACAAAAGGTTGTGCAGGGTCGCGGACCTTCCAACATAAATCTTGGCATCTTTGTTTGCTCCTTTGATGTTTGCCGGGCTTCATAACCAGTCCCCTCTATTAACTATGTTGCAAAGTAGAACTGTTGGCGTGAAGTCAGTCGGTAAAAAAATAGAGATTTGAGAAAAACGCACTTAAAGTTTCTTACAACATTTAACAAGCCACAAGTAGCGCGAGGGGGTTCAGATTGGATCTCGAGGGAGGGTGTGCAATGGTTGTTGTATTTTGTAGAAAGTTACCGCAGTTTTCCTTTTCATAAGGGAAATGAATGAGCCTGTGATGGCATTTGGAGGTAAAACCTTTCACAACTAATTATACCAATCGAGTTGCGCATGTCTTCAAAGCTATTTTACAAAGTTTCGTTTGAATATGTTAAAACTCATCTAGAGAAAAATTTGGCAAGATTATTTCAAAATGTTTTTGACAAGTATTCAAGGGTCTTAAATCTTGTTTTTTCAAGAAATTCAATTTTTCATGAAAATCACCATATTTTAGGGGACCATTCCCCCTTAAATACAGTTATCATTCATTCATACTGAGCTCTATAACTTTGCGCCGAACATTTCGACGAATATCTGAACTTTGGAACAACGCATACGCCTTTAACTTGAAGAACAATCTTCTTCATTAATCGTCTATAAGATCATAATTTCTTGACTTAATCCACCGCATGGTTTTTGATTTTATTTTTATTGCACGACAATGCACACTATTAGGTCGTCGGGAGTTTTACCAAGGTCGGCGGGTACTGTAGACATGTTGTCAGGACGTGGGACGTCAAGTGTGGACCACAGGGCACCCACACAATCTGTCTGGGTAGCCGATTGTTATTTTATAGTATATGTACTGGATTTACCGTTTGCCTCACCTATAACCATATATCGCTAACTGTGTATGTAAATCAATGATAAATAAACGTTGAATTACCTTACCTGTGGTGTATAGTCGTCCTTTTGCCTCAAAAGCGGTTTTTTGAGCGATTTTGAATGAATTTGAGTTCAAGAACAGTAACAGCTCTTTTGCCATTTTTTATTCTTACCTTTTGACGACATCCGTGATCTATTACTGAATAGACGCACTGCAGCATGGAATCTGTTTTTACAGCCAATTTTCCCAAGATTAGATACAAAAACGTACAAAACTTTAATCTGGCGCACGCTTATAAGCAAGATTTGGATATTTTTTTTTTGCGATTGCCCGTTCCCATTTTTTTCTTGCCTTTCACCTTTTCTATTTTCTCGGCCCTTTTAATCTTGCTACCGTTTGCGTTTCATATTCTTTCTGGCCACCGTAAAAAGTCTGATATCAATTATGGGCAAAGCCTAGAAAAGGGACCTTGATCAGTTCTACCTACAATTCTTGGCTAGCACTATCGCGCAATAAAAAAAACCGATTCAGTGGATAAAGTCAAGAAATTGTGATGTTACAGGAGATTGATAAAGAAGACACTTACGAAAGTCTTAAAGTTTCCCTAAACCTTAGATATTCGTCGAAAAAGTTTGCACAAATTGATAAAGCCCAGTATGGAGTTGCCATGTTGGTGTACCTCCATGGTGTACCTCCATTTGCCTATCAAAACATCCTGCAAGGAAAAATTTAAACTTGTTTACCAGAAAGTGCAAACCAAAAATTTTCGAAATCTTTCCAAAGCTGATCAGTATGAGAACATTCATAAAAGAAATGATTAACAGTTTCTGAGTTACCTCCACAAAATGTGCAAGAATCGTCTTGAACATAATTTATTTTGGCTAGACGAGAATTAGTGAGAGCAAGAGAAAACGAGGGGACAGAGAGGGAGGCTCCCGGTCCAGTTATTGGGATATGTCATGTCCACGAAAGTTATTTTTAGACGAATGAAAGTCTTTGTTCTGGCAGAAGTCCGTCTTCCGAGACTTCCACATGCAGGCCAACCTTGGTCTGACGTTTGAAAGAAAAGCAACTATTTCATGTAATGGCGGACGAAGTGTCACTAAGAACCTGAGAGCGAGACAAGACTGCATGCAGACTTTTCGGAAAACAGACTTCCGTCAGAAAACGAGACTTCCGCTGGGTTAAAAATAACTTTCGTGGACATGACATATCCCGGCCAACGCCCTGAGCTTCCCTCTCTGTCCCGTCATTATCTCTTGGTGAGAGTGATATTATTTAAGATTTTGAATTGGAAACTTGAATTGGATGAGGCTTTAGTAACAGGTGAATTCCTCTTTCAGTTTAGCAAAGCCCCTCGAGACTCTTGCCTTACCCGAGACAAGTAATGGCCCTTTGCACGATCCGGTCATATGGTACGAAATATGGGACGCAAGTTATACAGTAGGACTTTCAAATACAAAGGAAATTCGGACTGGACTGGTACGAGTTTTGAAAGCCCGACTTATACTCTAATCACCCTGAAACGATTATAAAATATTTTGTAATTAATCTTAATAAACACAAACACAGCATCAGGGGCAGGCATCTCGTTTATTGATGGCGGATATAGCGAGCGTTACATCATCAAAAGGTAAAAACAGCGAATAAACTCTAAAGGAAGGTATTTACATCATCATTATCATCATCATCATCATCATCATCATCATCATCATTTACATCATTATTTACATCATCAATAAAGCAGTGAACAAAAAATAAAGCAAAGTTGAAAGAGATGCCTTCGAATGGCTCTAGCATAACTTACAAAATCTCAAATAGCCTAATAGCCCCAAGGGACTCAGCATACCTGCTAGCATACCTAAAATACTTTACACAACAAACATACTCCAGTGTCATTAGCGAAACGTTACAAAATATATTGTCTAGCTTGCGTCCAGCATAATTAATTCCGTACCATGTTACCGGATCGTGCAAAGGGCCTCTTCATAAAAGTGTTCATTTTTACATACAGTAGGATTAAACTTTTCTCTCCACAGTGAAATTCCAAAGAGCTTTCTAGTTCACTTTCAGTCACATCCAAATCCTTCAGGTGATCAGGAACAGCAGTGCGAACTCCTGACTGGACTGAGAAGTTTGTATGCAACAACAACAACGATCATTCTTTAGTCTTCGAGCAAAAATGCAACAGTGAGATAGTTTGCCCCGCGAATAGTTGGAAAGCTAGTCGTGGCAGGGCAAAACAAGTACACGAATAAAGCTAAAACTAATAGAAAACCTTGCAGATTGCAGCTAAAAATTAATAAAACACCAAAGTTAAGTGATTTAATTAATACAGCGCTTACTGAAGTACAATGTATACAGACAAGAAAATGAGATGTTAAAACCCTTAACAAGTGTATCTATGTAGCTACTTTTTTAATAATCAGGGAGATTTCAATATAATCATCCTTCATTTCTGATATATCAAATAGCAATTTGCAGAGAATTCTTTTGAAAGCTTTCTTTGGAAGATTCGTTATATATAGCTTGGCATCTTATTCCACAGCTTTACTCCGAGCCGAGAGAAAGAATTGTTCTGTATTGCTAGTCTAGAACTTTTTAACATAAAACCTTCCAGACGTAGACGACCGTGTATTGTATGAATGAATATCAGAAGTTTTCTGAAATAAATTTGACAAGTTTGCTCTAAAGCTTCATGTACTAAGGTTGATACGGACTCATTATAAAGCAGTTATTGGAAGCACGTCAGCTTCGAGAAATAAAGGAATTGCCTGGTCGTGCCAGTCTGCGAAGTACAGCAAACGAAAAGCTCTTTTCTGAAGAATTAGAATTTTAGTAAGATATGTCTTGCATGCCTGACCCCAGGCATGACCCCTTTGTTAATCAGGCCAGGGGAAGTACTCGAATCAGTCACACGGAGTTTGTTTACGATGAACGAGCACTCTATTGCAAAATGTTTACTTATATTTGAGCTTCGTGCTTAGAATACTATTCGTAAAAAAATATAATTTTACAAATTAGCCTTTGCGCTTAAACATTACAAGTTAATGTGAGAATATTTAGCACAAAATCTGAAGGCTGATGTATAAATATTTTAGTCCTATTAACCTTGTGAGTCTGGCGCCGTAACGCAACGTAGTTTGTACCGGGACCTCTTCAATCAGAATGACATGGACTTTGTCAGTGAAATATCGTTCTGTAAAACCCCGGTTGTTGTTGGAAAAAGGTTGGTTTTTAGAGGTTGAAAGTCAGCTAGGGAACTCATTTAAGGTGTCTGTATAAGAGTTTATACAGCGTCGAAAGCACTCTCATAATCTTTGATTACTACTAGTAGGTATTTTTTGTCTGCTTGAAACCTTTACTTTTAGCACTATTGCAAGATTCTACATTATTCTTGTTGAAATGCAAGTGGTTAATAAGTAGGATACCTGCTTAAATGTAATTTGAATAATGTATTTTATTACGCGACTAAGTTAGTTCAGAGGACCGATAACTAAAATCAGCCAATCAGATTGCTCCGTTGCCGGTCCAATATTCTCTAAGTATTGGACCGGGCACTGTCCCGAATGATCCCGCACGGAGACCTTCTCGTAGTTTTGCTTTTCTTTTTCTAAAAGTATTTACTCCACATAGAATGTTATTTTTGTTTTCTTCCAACTTTTTTCTTTTTTTTTGAAAACGTCAGACGTGAGTAAACGTTCAGTTTGCTCTACATAAAAATTGCGCGCTTGAAGTTTATGATGTCTTTGCAGTCTATCATTTAGGCTTTTCTTCTAAACAATTTCAGTCGTGTAATAAATCTCTTATTAACCAAGCTTGCTCGGGACCGTACTGGGAGAATATCAGCCCTTGGTCTTTTTTGTACGGACCTCGCTGCGCTCGGTCCGTACTGTCAAGACCTCAGGCCGATATTCTCCCAGTGCGGCCCTCGCGCTTGGTTAATAAGATATATGTTTTATTATCTAAGTTAGCCCACCATTGGAGTTCTCTGTACAAAGTGGAATCAATTTTACAGTTTTTGACATCGTAATTACAACTAAATAGAAAAACCCTGCCAGAATCCTCAAGCAAATAATTAATATAAGCTTTCCATGGAGACGAGCCTCCTGAAATGTTCTACCAAGCCAAGCTAATCTTGACGACTAAACATACGTTTCACGATCTATTAAGTTCTGGCCACCGTATTTTAGGTCATTTACAGCTGCGGCGGTCAAAGAGTTATTAATTGAGCCTCTTACGACAATTGTCCCACTCATTCAAATGATCGCGATAGCGTGCTATTTTTTCAGACAGAGCTTTCTTGTTTCCAGGGGACTGATCTGAAAAGAAAGGAGATACTCCGAGAAAAAAATTGAATTAAACTCCAAGATGAGACCAACCTAAGCGTGGTCCAAGTTTAGTTGGCCCCTTAATTATCGAATATTAATCTAAAACTGAAAAACGATTGAGAACCAAGTCAGTATATGTAGTTATCATCGAATACCATTATCTATGAAAAACATTTTATGCCAGATCTATTCTAACCATCAACAAAATACGACGACATGCTGACATTTCTTGTGTGTGATCTTAAAAGATTCGAAAAGTTTAAGATACTCGGGTGGTTCAAACCATTTTGCGTTCTGTCTTAAAACCCTTAAGTGAACAAAACCTGCAATTTATAACGAGCATTCTAGGCCCTTTCCCACGCAATTCCCCACCCCTCGACTACTAACGTCTACTACTTTGATTCGCACTTCATTCAATCAATCCCTTTAGCAAACCCCACTGCTGAGACAGTTGAACTGAAGAATGGCTTTTTCCATGTTAATTAGCATATCTGAATATGATCTGCGAGTTTCGCGCCAGATTTCAAGATGGAAATTACTGCATTGATAGAGATTAGTTAAAACATACAGAACAGAAGAGTATAGGAAGGTCTTAATCTTCGTTTATTGTCAACACACACAACTCTCAGTGGAATGTTATGTCAAAACATGTAAATAGGGAGAAATTCTCAAAAGGTTAACAAAGATATTAGAAATACTATGTGGGTATTATTTAAGCTTTAAGAAAAACGCCTTGAGACAGTTTGAAAGTAAAAATTAAATACATCGAGAGACCGTGACCAATTATGGCATAACGTGCCAGTTGGTACTCACTAATTTAAAGGCTTTTTTACCCAAAATCAACCTCCAGTATTAAAATAACGGCATTTTAGCTCGAGATTCAACACGTCCTTCATAATTTTGGGATTATCAAAAGACTAAAGCATGCAATTTGACCATTTTTTGCCTATCACAGCTCCGATTTTTCCTTTGACTTATTTGGAAATCCATTGTTGCGAATAATCTGTTGGTACGCCTCTGCGGACCTTTTTGGGTAGCGTGGTCGATTGGGATCGTTAAAATCGACTCGGTGAATCCCAAACCTGACACGATATCCTTCCATCCACTCAAAATTATCCAGAAAAGACCACAGGAAGTAGCCTTTAACTCGAACACCATCCAAATGGAGGGCTTTCAATGCCTCGTTCACGTACGAGTTCAGGTACTCCACTCGTTGAGTGTCGTTCAACGCCTCATCGCCAATTAGATCATTTTCGCCGTCAATAGCAAATCCATTCTCAGTAATTATGATATCGGGGTCGTCGTAATGTTCTTTCACCCAGTTGAGAAGCTTTCGCAAAGCCCAGGGAGTATGGAATAGCCATACAGTGGCACCTGGTGGAGGGAAAAATCAAATCACACTCTTTTGCCAATAGCAAACTTATGCGTTTAATTTTGATCAAATGGCTTTCTTACAGAGCTTATCATTTGGAAAGGAGGCAAGAGGGAATGGGAAGAAGAGGCGTATTGTTGGAAATTTTGCTTTCGAAACTGCTGTTGTTCGAAGAAATCAGACTCCACTTTCTCGTTCAGGTTACCCTAAACGAAGTGATAACAGATCTATTATTGGCATCCGATCACTACAGTTTATAACCATTTAAAAGCGTTGTTCATTGGTCGCGGGGGACACATTCCCTGATTGTTTTTTAATCGCGCCTGTAATAATTAAATAAGAAGGGACCCATTGAAATACCTCGACGCCAGGACGGGTGAAAAGTGGTCTTCATTTGTTGATCGGTCAGGTAGTTCCACTCCACATCAGCTGGGAATTCCTTATGTTCAATGAGAAAGGAGCTGTACATGTTCAGAGCGAAAAAATCTGCTGTTCCTTGAATAAGTTGCTTTTCTGCCTCACTTATTTCTGGAAGTCTGACAGGATACAAAAGTGCATTAGAGTAAGTGTGAAGAAACGCAGCGACAGCTTGTCTGAAAAAATCGGAAGGGAGCATAACCGTGCGGCAAAACTCCATTTTTATTGAGGATGGCGAGCAGGAATAGCGTAGTCGTGAGAGCGCTGGCTTTCCAGCAATGTTGTTTGCGGGTTCGATTTCGGCCCGATATTATATGTGGGTTGGGTTTATTATTGATTATCGCCTCGCTGCAAGGGTTTTTCTGTGGACTTTCCGGTTTTCCTCCCTCACAAAAACCAGTTTGTCCAAATTAATATTCGACTAGGATACATGATCCGCTTAAAAAACAGTCGCGGCTTCAGTAAGGCTTCCTCTCTAAAACTTAAAATTTACTCATTATTTATTTCGCTGTTTGTTCTTATTTATTTCGTTTAGAGTCGGAGTTGCGGGAAGCGCGCCGTGTCTTAAAGTTTCAATATTCTTCCTACCTATTTGGAATTCCTTTGGCTTCGCTTTTCTCCTTCACAATTTTCTTCATGACGTCAGGCCAGTCTCCATTGACAAACACTGGATGCGCAAACCACCCGAGCCACCATTCTATGCTGCGGTCAGCGGCGTCTTTGTCAGCTTGCTTGTCTGACTTGGGTTCCCCCCATTGCGTGTTGAGGATAATGGATACTTTACCTTGCTGTTCGGCGCGGAAAACTTGATCATAGGTATGCCAAGCCTTGGCATGAGCAAGAAGCATTACATGTGCAACTATCGAAGAAAAAAGGCAATTTGGTTTTATGTGGATGTGGACCCGAGTTCTCCATTTGATTGAGGTGATTTCTCAGTATTGCATTACGCATGCCTACTGCGCAAGATTTTCGCGTTATTAGCGCGCGCAAAGAAAACAACGAAAAAAATTTCCCTCGAGCTAAGTTTTCTCACAGGTTCCCCAAGCTCAAACTTCGCCTTAAAATTCGCCTCTTTGGCTTTCCTCATGTGCTTGTGACCAGGTCCGCGACAGCGGTCTTTCACAAGGTGGTTTCATCCTCAACTCATATTGGACCATTTGAATTTTTATCGCGCGCTCAAATTCAAATGGACCAATCAGAGTTGAGGAGGAAACCACATTGAGAGCGGCCGTTGTCGCGGACCTGGTCACAAACACACCCGGAAAGACGAAGAGGCGAATTTTAAGGCAACTTTTTCGTGTTTCGAGCTACAGTCAACTCTCCCTAAGACGGGACCAGCCTCAGCTGTCCGTCTTAGAGAGGTGTCCGGCTTATAGAGAGTCGACAGAATATGACCACTTATGTCCAGGATTGAACGCAAGTATTGTTATTTGAAATTTTCATACTTTTTCATATTTGACTGAATTGTGTGTGTTTAGGTGACTTTTTACCAATGAGGACACTTTGTGATGCTTATCATAAGGAATTTGAATCTCGTTATCGTTCAGTCCTGGCCAAATCTGAACATGACCCCAGGAATTTTACGATAATGATTCTGAACCTGTGCACAGTGAATACGAGTCTGTTTAAAGTTTGTTTTAAGTTATTTACTTAAACGAAACCTACAAACTTGCTAGCTGTGAAATGGCTAAGTGAATGCGTTGCGAAAGAAAGAAAGAAAGATAGTTGAGAATGCTTTGGCAAGGAATCAAGAAAGAAAAACCGGCAGCAAAAGGAAGCAGCAAGGGAATAACAGTGGGGAAAGCTGTAGTTCAGCTAACAAAGCAAGAAAACTGACTGTTTTAGATTACAATACACCTGGGACAAAATGATGACTAATTTGATTTTAACTTGTACTGTACGTATTCCGCCAACAAGATAAGAGCTGTCAATTAAAAGTCTGGTCTTAAAAAGAGTCACGTACTTTGTAATTTAAGAAATTTTCTTCCTAAATCGTAATTTGCGGTCACATTCAGCACCTCACAAGTGTCCGTTGATCATTCCAAAGTGTCCGTTGTCCGTCTTATGGAGGTGTTCGTTTCATAGAGAGTTTGGTTATAGTAAAATGACTGAGAAAGGGCCAGGACCAGCACCAGGTGTCCGTCTTATAGAGAGACTTGACTGTAACGCAAAATGTAACATGGACCGATGAATAACGCACGTGATTAGCACGAGTACAGGCATAAATGGGGCAAGATTGGCCCACTACATCTCTTCGGCCAGAATGTGACCAATCATTTGTGTTGTTGTTTTTTTTTTTTTCGAAACAGTGCTTGGTAGAGAACATTCATTTCTGAGGAATCACCTTAATGGCACTAAATTCAAACGCGTAATGGCGTTAATGGGCATTCTTGACGAAGGCAAAAATATAAAACCAAAACCAACACCAATTAGACTACTCACCCAATCTCAAACCATAGTAAAACCAAAACCAAAGTAATTTCCTGATTACTTTCGACACACTATTGAAAACCACTCTAATAGTTACATGTACCAAAAAAGTCCAGTGATTTCAGGCTCTTGTGATTATCTTTTGAGATTAAAATTTAAACCAGTGGCCAGTCTTCTAAATGTGTTGTTAAAGCACCAAGAGAGTTCTACATAAAATAGTCAAATTATCCCCGCACTAAGATTGGTTCTCATTGTTTTATGATCATTTATTGGGGAACAGATGAATAGATAATGTCATCAACTTATGTTCTTGTTTCTTCATTATTATGTGGGTAAAACAAATAAATTCCATGTTGCCATGGGTCTGTTTAACAAATGGATTTCATGTTGCCCTGCATCCGTTCAGTAATAGATCACAGATGACATCAAAATGTGGTAAAGACAAAAAAGCCAATTGACATAATCTGTTGTCTATACGAAATGAAGCAATCTCATTGGTTGCTATGCATAGCAATGAATTGTGATTGGTCCAAGGGAAGTCATGCCACTGTCAAACTTGACTAGAGCATTGATTCTTGTAGAATGAAAACTTACAGTGAAAGCAGAATTTAACTGTAAAATCTACAAATTTTGAAGAAAATACTTGAAAAGTCAAGTCAGTTTTTTGGTAATCAGAGCAGCCTTGTGAACCAAAAAGCTTGGATGTTTGCCTTGAATATTGCCGGTTGCAGTCAACAATAGAGGCCATTAGCTTTGAGTTTTGAATTCTGAGGAGCTTTAGTGACCTTGGAAATTTGTGTCCTCTGTGGCTGGTGATCCTCAAATCAGATTGATATGGTGTTGGAGATAACTTAGAGCTGTGATACAGTTGCACAGCTGTGAATTGTACTGAGCTATACTTTGCTAGCTGCTGTGCCATGAAACAGACTGGAATATTCAAGTCGGAAAGCAAGGTTATGTGTTTATTTTAACTGATTTTAAGAAGTGATGCTTTGATGTGCCACTACAGACATCTGATTCAAGAGACTGAGAAAAGTTGAATTTTTAAATTAATCTCTTAAAATTTTGAACAAAGTAGTGGTTTCTTACCTCAAAGTAAGCTAATTTCAAGACCAATTTTGTGTTTGGTTTAGTCTCACTTGACTGCCAACTGAGACTGCTTGAGTGTTTTTTCTGAGTTATTTTCTAGAAAAGAAATGGAGTTTTCTTTCTTCTTACTGTTTCTCATACATGCACCTGTTCAATGTTCAACTTGTTTTTGTACCTTGCCTTTCGCATGGTCACATAAAATATTTAAATTTTCAAAACTTTCAGCCATTTTAAAACACAGAGGGAAAAACTTTGTAATGATGACATCAATGATGCATCTGCCCCCTAATAGATCATAGGCTAGAACCAATCAAATGTGAGAATAATTAACAACTATTCATCAAAGTGTTGGTGGCTAGCGGTGGGATATTTACCGAGCCATGAAGCAGAGAGGTGAATAGTTGTTTTAGTATATACTAAAACAGTGAGATAATATGCACCACAAAAAAATTAATTTAGATGATGTCTTCACTTGTCACGGATGCAAAGAAAGACACCATTTTTTCCCAAGTTGCTCAAAGATAAATAGTAAAGGATATTCAGAGTTTGACTAGCCAATCAGATTGTGCCTTCGACGCTATCCACTGTTTTAGTATATATTAACTTGGGTTATTATATAGTAATAATTAACAATTAGACCTGTGGCCCTTGAGGGCGAAGGGTCTAATTGGACGGAAAAGGCAATAACAAAGTTAGCAAATGCAAGTTGAAGAAATATTTATTTGGGGGAAAAAACGAAAGAAGAACCGCCGAATTTCGCTACTCGATGACTATTACTATTAGACCCCTAGTAGCATAGCCAATCAAAATGCAGGATTTGCACTAGTCCACTAGTTGGGTGGTTAGTAATAGATCGCTAATTAGTAATAGATCACAGAAGATATCAAAATGTGGTAAGAACATGACTAACACACCCGGGTTGGGGGGAGGGGGTGGGGGCAGGAGACTTACTTTGACCGGTGCATCAAACATGTGAACTCCCCAGTTATTTCCTTCAATTAAGAAAATTAATTATTCAGGAGATACGTCTCACAGACAATTACTATACCTTTATAGGTGGCTGTGCTAAGATTTTTCTTGCCTGGCGGTGTAACACCGAGTCCGTGTCCTAAGAAAGCTGCCTCCCACGGTTCGTTTATTGTAATCCACCACTTAACTCGATCACCAAACGTTTCAAAACAAAACTTGGCGTAGTCGTTGAAAACGTCGGCTATTTCAGGGTTCAACCAGCCATCGTATTTGTCTTGTAGAGCCTGGGGTAAATCGAAGTGGTACAAAACGACCATTGGAGTAATTCCGCTTTCAAGAAGCGAGTTGATCAAGTGGTTGTAATATTTCACTCCCACGGAATTCACCTTCTCTAGCGTTCCCTCCGGTAAAATTCTAGACCACGAGATTGAAAACCTGTAATATCCAACCCCGAGGTTCTTCAGAAGCTTCACGTCTTCGTGCGTTTTGTGGTAGCTATCGCAAGCTATGTCACCTGTTTGGTTCAAGAAAGAATTGCCGCCCGCGTGAGTGAATTTATCCCAGTTGCAAAGTCCCTTGCCGTCCGCGTCCCAGCCACCTTCCACTTGGTAAGCTGAGGTCGACGTTCCCCACATGAAATCTTCGGGAAACTCACCATAGAAAAACTCATCCTTCCCTTCTGCCATGCCGTCTGAATTTAAAACGAAGAAAAAACAAACCAGAAATGATATTATCATATTGCGTGACTTGTTCCTCTCATGCTCCGGAATCTCACGTCATTACCAGCCGCTGTTCGGGAAAGGAGCCCGCGCTCCTCTCCAAGCGGGGGAGCAGCGCATGCAAAGACCCGGGTCGCCTTGAGAGGGCGTGAGTCGCGAAATTAATATATAGATTTAGGCCAGCCTAAAAGCGTAGCTCCTGGGCCAGGTTGTTCAGAGCCCGTTTAAGCTAACCCAGGAAAAGGTAGAATTTTGATTTGAGTTTTATAACTTTGCAGTGAGGTTTTCTGTATATTGTTTGGCCTCCTGTTTTGAGTTTTAATGATCACCATATACACAAACAAAGCAGCAAAAAACATTCGTATAGAACAAAAAGTTAAACCTGGCTAAGCCTGGTTCACACTTGTACAATAAGCACAAGTGCTTAAAAAAGAAACATGTTCCTTTTTTCTTGTGCTTATGCCTGAGCTTATGTCGCTTGTGTTATGCTTATCGTACAAGTGTGAACCAGACTTTAGCGTTAGCCGGGTTCCGAACAATCCTGCCCTGTTTTCAACAAGTTAATTAGGCTGACATGAGCCCGGGATCCAATCAAAAACCAGCACTTGGTCAGCGGTCACTTTCAAAAAGCACTCGACCTTGATGAGCTCTAAACCTGAGCCCGCGAAATGATCACGTGATACTGGTCAGTGGATCTCTTGATATGACAGCTGACAATTAAACATAATAGTCATCCAAGACCACATGACTTGGTAATAGATGGTCGCCATGTTGCCCGACGTCGTCGTACGCGCCCGCAATCCATGCCGCTAGCCATTTTTACCATGTGATCTTGTTCCTATAGTTATGGGGCTCCGCTTGGCGGCCCTTCGGGCCGCCGGAGCTCCGCTAATATTCACTGACCAGTATCACGTGACCATATCGTGGGCTCAGGTTTAGAGCTCATCGAGGTCGCATGTTTTTTTCTAGTGTACCACTGACTAAGTGCTGGTTTCCGTTCTGATCGCAGGCTCATGTCAGGTGCACGCGCCCGTGATCCATGCCGCTAGCCATTTTGACCATAAAAAAAGTTGCATGGGTTTCTATTTCTATGCGTACATGTGTTTTTTTCCTATAATTATGGAGCTCCGCTATGAATTGCTGGTTTTCAGTGTTCAATAGATTAAGTCCAGAATCTAGGAAAAGAAAGATATGCAAGGTAGATATGCAAAGACTCACGCCAAGATTCACGTCACAGCAATTTTTCTTATGAAAGATATGCGGAGAAACGTTTTCCCCAAATTTATAGAGATTTGTATGGAGACGCCATGCTGGTGCCCATCTAGATGGGCACCAACATGGCGGCCGGAAACCAGCAGAAACCTCTGTCACTGAGGTTTGCTACAAAGCGTAAATTTATCTCTCGAAGAACTCAAAAACGTAACGATAATACTTTAATCTAATGCAAGAACTGTTCAGATAGCCGAATTCCCCGAAATAAGTCACTTTTTAAACCACCATCACAGCTCTCTTGCCCGTCATGTAAATGCCACGTCACGCAAAAGCTTAGAATTCAAGCGTAGTTTATGGCTAAACCAAGAACCCAGTGGGAGTGAAAATTTGTATGAATATTAGTTTTTAGCTGCTCTTATACATCATGAAAGTAAAATCTCAGGAGGATCAATTGCTGGTTTTTACATGACGTCACTAAAATTCAAACTTTAGAACTATTAATCCTCCTGGTATTTAACATTCATCATGTCTAAGAGCAGCTAAAAACTAATATTCATACAAATTTTCACTCCAAAACAAAAGCACTCACGCACAAAATCCCGCCAGCTACGCAGGCTATCCATACTGCACAAAAAAACACACATTCATTCATTCATACTACTCTTAATTTACAAATGGCTAAAAATCCCGAAGAGAATATCATTTTTTCGACCTCTATGTCTCGCACCGCCACAAGCCTGAAGTTCAAACTGCGGTGGTTTCCAAATGAAGGACGCTGTTCAGTTGAAAAGTTGTCAACATATATACACTTTGTACCTCCTTTGCCTTATGAGGAAAGAAACTTTAAAAGTTACAGTAGTTTTCGATCTCAGACCATCTGTTTAGGCTCGATTATCAGCCGTTGTTCGGGAAATGAGCCCACGCTCCTCCCCTCGGGGAGGGTAGACCAGACACGAGAGAGCGGCGGAAATCGAGCCTAGCTTTCGAGACGCATTTTACAGGCTTATATAGTAGTTTTAATTTTCGTCAAACTCAAGGACTTCCATTGCAGAAATCGGCACTGAACAAGTAGAAAACTAATTTTGTGCAGCTAGCTTCTATATTTGGCTGTCTGAACTGAAATGCCGGTGTTGAAATAAAGATTGTGTTGTGTATGTATGTAAATGTGACGTGGAATATTTGCGGTGATTTACCTGAACCTCCATCGCACGCTTTTCATTTCCTTTAGAAATGATGCACTGCTGATGCGAATCGCGAGAAATCAGAACTAGAGTTTAAGAAAACAAACAAAAAACAGTCATAAGAATAAGAAGAATAAGAAAAAAAAATATTAATAAAGGAGACCCCGGCCCCGACCCTGACCCCGATTGGGAACCAATCACATTTTTCCTAGTCATCTCGAACCAGTCCCCATTCCTTTCCTCGCTTCTTTAACGACTATTGTTCTCCGTCGCCGGGAGAAGATCGAATGATTTCCGTCACAATAATCAAATTTTCATTTTTATTGCAACTACACGCAATTTTTTTTGAAACTGGGGCCAAAATGTCGGTAGGTAAGCACTTAACTTTTTCTGCTTTTCGATTTTTCTTCTCAAATTGTACAAGACAATTGAATTTTTAATGAATTTGACGCTTTACTTACCAGTAATTAGGGGTGTAATTAGGCCTTTTTGTACATTATGCTGGCATTTTTCTAGCATTTCAGTGAAGCAAAAGCATTAAGCATTATTTGAGCATTTTAGTGGCATTTTCCCGGAAGATCAGTATTTTTTACACAGAAAATAGACATTAAAATTATCTTTTAACCCTAAGTCTCACCGAAAGGGGACAAAGGATTAACAGAACAACAGATGATACTAGAACTATTACATGCGTTGGTGTTAACTTGTTGTACCAGGTATACGTTTAATTTTTTTAGCGGAGAGATTAAAGCATGATGTACAAAAGCCTACCATTATATATACGTAATCACTCACCAGTAAACGTAGTTAATTACCTTTTTAAAAATGGCCTTTTCTTTGCCTTGTGTTCTTAGTCTACGACTGCTAAAACCGAAAAAGGTTTCATTCGAGGAATATTTCCAGAGGATTTTATTTGGGGGGCAGCTACAGCAGCGTATCAGATTGAGGGTGCTTGGAACGAAGATGGAAAAGGTCCAAGCGTTTGGGACACGTTTTGCCATGTCGGAGGAAAAATACACAACAATGACACGGGCGATGTAGCTTGCGATAGCTACCACAAAACTGAGGAGGATGTTTCACTCCTGAAAGGCCTTGGTGTTGGTTATTATCGATTTTCCATTTCATGGTCTAGAGTGTTACCCCAGGGAACAATAGATAAGGTGAACCCCCTGGGAGTCAATTATTACAACAAATTGATTGACACACTGCTTGCTAATGGGATCAAGCCTGCTGTGACGCTGTACCATTTTGACCTGCCACAGGCATTGCAAGATGGTGGTGGTTGGCACAATCCAAAAATATCTGACATCTTCAATGAGTATGCACAATTCTGTTTCAAAGAGTTTGGAGACAGGGTCGGAATCTGGTTAACAATAAACGAACCTCATGAAGAAGCACTTGATGCATATGGTCTTGGCGCTTTTGCTCCTGGACTAAAGAACATGGCAACAGGTCCATACCTGGGTATGTGTGATCAATGGATCATTAATAGTATGTGAAATGAATATATCCATACTCAGCCCATAGAGGGGATTTTGCTTTGGAACCCAATCCCCTATAGTAATTTCAGTCCTGGTTCATAGTTTCCTTCCAAATTATTTTTGGCTTTTGAGAGTCCCTCCCACTTGAAATTTCCAGTAACTCTTCTCAGGGTGGGTATAGATGTTTTCTGGAACCACACAAATATGTATTTTTGTCAAGTCAGATTTCATGATTAAAAAAGGAAAATCATGAGCATCAACAGCATATCCCGCAGCAAGTATAAAATGGGGCTTAGGGGTGAGAGGTGGGGGATGAGGGGTTCCATTACCATGCTTGAGTGGGGCTAACCTGAGTGTTACTCTGACAAACGGGAGTTCTTTTTTTTTAGCCAGAGTACTATTCAGGCTCATCTCCTTCCTCTCAATTCTCACCTCTCACTCCCATTTTAGAACCTGTCCACCTGGTCTTTCTGATGCAATTTAAATTTTCATATGTGACAAAATGAACAAGATTTATCTTAAGATCAGGAAGGAGAAGTTTAATATCTTTCCAGCTTGATACCCAAGTGGTTTGGTGCCCAGTAGTGGAATTCCTGATCTAGCAGAGCCCCATACCTTGGAAAATGTGGTAACCCATCGATCTTTGGTTATCGTGTGACTGCCTGTGCGTACCTCCTTGTGCCACTTCCACTTTGCATGCACAAGCTCAGTCCAATACCTTGATAAATAAGAGAGTAACACCATTACCATAAGTACCATAGGTATATTTTTGAGATTGGATGTCCATGTATAGTCAATTGACAGCTGTCAAAACAGGGTATCTGTTGACCAGTAACACATGATCATATCATGGGCTTAAGTTGAGAGCTCATTGATGTTGCACCCTTTCGAAGTTGACCGCTACTTAGATACTGGTTTCTGATTAAATGGTGGGTTCAGGCTAGGTTATCACTGAGGAAGAAGGAAGGGGTATATTAAGGTAAAATTTCAGCATGAATAAACCCCTGGCATGTTGCTGATCCAAGAAAAGTAAATACTTTTTTCCCTTTTGGTTAACTTATTACAATTAGGAGCTATGCTCTTAGGCTTGGCTAAATCTATATAATATATAGGAAGACCTCAGAATGAAGATTCAATAATATTGAACTGCTGCAGATTATCATTTTTATACCCCTTATTTCCTTTCGCAACAATTATCCACAATTTGCACTTTTTTGAATTTAATTTCAGAGTTTCTTTTTAATTATCTGTTGTGTGTTTTTGATGGGTGAGTGTGAGAGGAAGTCAGCAGTGGCAGATCCAGACCTTGAGCTAAGGGGGGGGGGGGGGGGGGGGGGGGGGGGGGTTTATTTTACTTGCCGGCCTGTTTTCCTTCTATCATTTCTTTTTTTCCCCCCCCCCTCAGGGGGGGGGCTAGATCTGCCACTGGTCAGAAAAGAGTGTAGAGAGAGGGGCATAATAACTTGAAGGCTTGTACAAGTACACATTTTTCTTTTAAATACTGCTCATTGTGCTACTTAAGGTTTGAATTCTTTTTTGTGGTATATTATTATATACAGATGTAGCAGGGAGGGTGTGAGAGAGGGCAGTGATAGAGGCTTTGTATTCTGTAATGAAGATATACCTGTGGATCAAATAATACTAGTCTTCTAGGGTTTTTTGTGAGAAATCATACCCTGACATGTCTGAATAGAGCTAAAATATGAAGGGCATCTGATTGGTGTACAGGTAGTCATAAGTTTGACTCTAACAGGTACTCCGATTTTGAAGTTGCATTTTTCTCAAGATCTTCTGACTTGGGTTAAAACATGAATCGATGGCCTTTCAGGGAAAATTATTTTAGTCTTGATGGTCATTAGAGTTCTGTAGTTTGTTCTGTTTGTTCTTCAATATGAACTCTTTTAATCCTTTACATGCTTTAAGTCTTGCTCAGGCAAAATTTTGGTTGAGCTAGACCTTGGCAAACATTTTACACAGGGGGCATTAACAAGATGTTGGTTTAATCATAGTGAATAGAGGGGAATGGTTATGACACCTGACAAATTTCTTTGTTGTATGTTTTTGTTCTCTTTTTTGGCCTTGACCATGCACAAAACACAATGGTTGAACTTTGCTTCGTACTGAGGAACTAACCAATAGAACCATATTCTGTTTCATTCATGCATAGTATATGAGTGGAAAACAAGAGATTGTGCATGGTCGTCAACCTTCCAAAATAAATTTTGACATCTTTGTCTGCTCCTATGATGTTTGCTGAGCTTCATAACCATTTCAGTCTAAAAACTATGGACAGGTTTAGTTGCATGACTGCAAAATCATGACAGAAAAATTCTTATAAACTCTTTGAAACCTAGTCTTGAAGGAAATGATCTGTATTTAACTAAATAATTTACATGAATTTCTATATTTTAATGCAGCTGGTCACAACATGTTGCTGGCCCATGCAAAAGCATGGCACACTTATGACAAAGAATTCAGAAAAACCCAGCAGGGTAGGGTTAGTATTGTGGTTAATGCACAGTGGTTTGAGCCCAAGACAGACAGAGAAGAAGATATCAAAGCAGCTGATCGTGGCATGCAGTGGTTCTTAGGATGGATGGCACATCCTGTGTTTGTCAATGGTGACTACCCTCAGGTCATGAAAACACGTATCATGGAGAAAAGCAAAGCACAGGGACTTTCTTCCAGGTTTGCAATTTGTAATTTCTTGTTATTTTTTAATTCATTGAAGTAAGGAAACAGAACACTCAATCAAGTGTCCAGTGCACGGTACCACCCCCTCCAAAAATTATACCAAAAAATGATAAAAAGTTGATCATTATATGTAGCCCCCATATTCTTATTGAAACACACATTTACACCATTAGAGGCAGACACTGAGACAGACTGCCCCATTTTAATAGGCTGCCTGGCTTTTATCAGTTTCATACCCTAAATCACCTCTTGCACCTCCTTTTGGAATTCAACAGTACATGGCAAGGTAGTAAATTTGGGATACAAAATTGGGAAATTTCTAGTTTTTTAAGTCTGGAACGATTCACAATAATAGAGATAAGAGTACCCTGGGGGGAGGCACTCCCATATAAAAAGGTTGGGAGTACTTGTTGGAAATTTTGTAAAGAACTGCTAAGAGGTACCAAGATCCTGTTTGATGGGCATGGCTTGAAAGTTTTTCACCCCTAAGAGGTACCAATTCAAAAACAAAGCATCATCCCCCATCTTATTTTTTCATCTCGTTATCCCAAAAGGCACCACAGAAAGCTTTCACTATGGACCATTTGAGGCTGAACAGCCTAAGAGGTACCAAAACCACTTTTTTAGCCCCTGAAAGGTACGATTAGCACCCCTAGGTACGATTAGAATCCCACCACCCAGGGAAGAGTACATGAACTGTGTGCAGATGTAGATAATACAAATAAGTGAAATTTTATGCAAATGTTACGGATTATATGCACTCCTGAATTATTTTAATTTAACCATAATTAACCAAGTTTCTGTATATTGATTGCAGGCTTCCGTCCTTCAGTGAAGAACAAAAAAGATCCCTTAAGGGCACTGCTGACTTTTTGGCCCTCAATTTCTATTCAGTGTCGTTCGCTGAACATCATGATTTGTCCAATGAGGAAAATGTGACATGGGGCTACTTCACAGATCAGGAGATGAAGGCATCCAGAGATCCCAGCTGGCTGAAAGGTTAGTATCTTGTATAACAGGAAGTAACCAACAGGAAGTAACCAGTTTTTTTCTCCACAGTTGAATAGTGAAAGCGCGCTTTCCATTCGTTGAAAAATTCTGGTTAAATTTCCAGAAATTTCCAGTGATGAGTGGAACAGTATTTTCTGAAATTTACAGAAAAGCAGACCTCACAAGGTTTCCTGAAATTTTTGGAAATTTCTTACTAAACGTTTCTTATCTATTTGACTTTCCTCCTGCAATTTCTGGAATTTTATTTTGAATTAGGTTTGCTTTTTCCAAAATAAATTTCAACAATTTCCAGATTTTATGGAAACTCTCCTAGGAAATTTCTGCACCATTTGTCCCTGTTTTGAAACTTTTAGATTATTTTTTCAATGAAAGTCTCCTAATGTGACTGAGGGTGCAGATTATTGGTGTTATTTAGTGCAGCAGTTTACAGTAAGACTTTTAGTTAGTTAGGAGTGTTGGAACAAGTGTAGAAACAACTATCAATGAAAAAATTATCCTTACATTGCCAAAGAAATGGACCATGTTTGAGTAAGGATATCCTCAACAAATAAATTACCTTCAATTCTTTGAACTTATTTGAATCACATTCCATTTCCTCACTCAAGGTGATCCCTCTTGGTTATATTGTGTTCCGTGGGGCATGCGTAAAATGCTAGTCTGGCTGAAACAGCAGTATAATGATCCAGAAATTATTGTGACTGAGAATGGATTTAGTGTTCATGGTGAACATGATCGTAAATTGCCTGCTGCTCTCCAGGACACAGACCGTGTCACATACATCAAAGAATACATCAATGAAGCTTTGAAGGCAGTCAAACTCGATGATGTGAAACTAAAGGGCTATTTTGTCTGGTCATTGCTGGATAATTTTGAGTGGGATGATGGCTATCGGTTTAGATTTGGCATTCATCATGTGGACTTTGATAATCCCAAGCGGCCACGCACCCCTAAACTGTCAGCAGAGGTCTACAAGGAGATTGTGGCAAACAATGGCTTTCCTTAAAGAACCACAGTCATGGTTGAACAGTTTGAAAAGTTAAGCCTAAATTTGTCAATTTCATTGTTTGAAATTTGTGTCACTCCTCCCCATCCTTAACCATCCTGGTTAAAGTAGATAGGTCTAGGTATCTTGTCAAAAGTGAGACATTTTGTCAACAAACATATTCTTGTCATGCTTTATTACTCTCTTATCTACCTTTCCTCACTTATGGAACCATGTTTAACCTTTCCCTCATTTCTAACACAATTATTATCCAAAAAAAAAAACGCAATCGGAATAATACCTTTCTTTGGACCAAAATCCCATTCTGAGTCTCTCTTCAAATCCCTCAATCTGCCTATTCAACGAGGCAATCATGCAATGGAAATCTCTATGTAGCCTCAGTTAATACTACCCAATATGGCATACATTCCCTAAAATTCAATGGTCCTTGCGTTTGGAATTCCTTGCCTACAAGTATAACTAAGTTAAATTCTCGTAGAATATTTCGTAAAACCCTGAATAACTTGAAATACTTTCTATAAAAAAATCTATTCTTTATTCTGTCTCTAACTGTATTTTATAATAGGGATCATCCACTAAATTAGCCTTAATTTGCTATTTGGATGATCCCAACTGGCTCGCTATTTTTTGTTACATTTTTTCTTTTATTCATTAGCTGTACTGTGTTTAGCTGCTATGTAAATCTAACCTATTGTGAAATAAATCGTTTTGTCTCTTGTCTTGTCCTTTATGGTGTATTATTATCTCTTTGGTGTTTCTTAGTCTTTAAGAAATAGAAAACATGTACCGTGTTTGCATCGAGTTATACAAACACGAGTGGAAGTTTGGGAGAATGAGAAATGCTGTGCAGCCGCAAGTTCTCCCAAACTTTCACGAGTGTTTGTATAACTCGATACAAACACAGAGTACATGTTTTCTATTTCTTTTAGAAAACACCACAACGAGAAAAAGGAAGACAACTTGTTAACTTTGATTATCAAAATGTAAATTCTCTTTGCTCCCGCCATCACTACGTCAACAGCGCGTGCTAGTTCTGTGTCTACATCGAGTTATACAAACAGGATTTTTAACCAATCAGCGTGCGTGCTTTCTTAGGACTGTTTTCTAAAAAGTATTATTTTCAGGTTTCCTTCAATTTAACGGTAATTTTGTCGATAATCAAAATAACTCAAATTACTGTGACTGTGTTCCTTTAATGTGCTGCTCCAGAAAATACCCTTACCTCCCTACCCATGGAGAGGTTTTTGCTCCAAATTACCCACCCTCTAGAAATTCATGTGTGCCACATACTTTCTTTAAGAAGTTTGGCCTTTGATATTTAAATTTCCAATGACCTTCAGTTGATATTTTCTGGAATTGTACTTTAAAACATAACACTATGAAGATGTGCAAGTGTTACAAGTTGGATACCTGTAATTGGACACCCAAGTGATCGTGTGTGATTATGTGACAAACAGGCATGTGGGGAACCAATCGCAACCAAGAATTTTGTTATATACAATTAATATCATGACACTGAAGCAGAAAAGCTTGAAGTACATGGAATTACATGGTTAAACAGCTAAGTGAAAAACAATTCACAAACATGAGTGATGACACTTTCACTATATATTTCAATGCAATTATAATCTGTTGGACTCCATGGAAAATGCAGTGTAGTAGTCTTGACTTGAGTGCAAAACTTGAATTTTGAAAAAAGATGCGAGTACAAGCTTAAATCTGTATGACACAAAGAAACCCGTCGATTTTAGCAAATAAAATAAATCATGAACAGAAACAAGATTTTCCAGCTGGTCTTTAATCTAGTGTGGGCTATTCCCTTGGATACTGGGCAAACAATCCTAGTGATTTTCATCAAGTGTAAAATGGAAGGTTAGTGTTGGTACTGAGTCATTGTATTTTGGTTATTATGTGGTTTAAATTGCCATTTGCTTCTTGATTTAATGTCACTATTTTTTATAATAATTCTGGGCCTTTGACCTAGCCTCCCACACAGACATTCCTGACTTGACCTGGCTTTATATTTATTTCATATGGCACATTTGCAATTTCATAAATCTCATTGTTCAATGGCTAAATGCGACTCTCATGTGCCCTATTTCATAGCATTTTTAACCCTGTTAAAACGCTATTGTAAAGCTATTTTAACCCTGTTTTATGTCTATTTTAAAGCTATTTTAAGTCTGTTTTATGTCCATTTTAAAGCTATTTTAAGCCTGTTTTATGCGTATTTTAAAGCTATTTTAAGCCTGTTTTCCGAGGTAATTTCCTTTTCATCCCAATTTTTCCCTGTTTTATTACTATTTTAAGGTTATTTTCAGCCTACTTTATTTTCAACTTGTTTCATGCATGCTATTTTAATACTATTTTCTCATCAATTTTAAAACTATTTTAAAGCTGTTTTTAAGCCATTTTAAGCTAATTTACATGAGTTTTGGTCAACGCTCTGGACTATTTTTTGGCTATTTTTTGTTTCAAAATAATAGGTTTAAAAGAGGAAAAAAGTTGCTTTAAAATAGTCCAGGAAAATAGTGGAAAAATACAAAAGTGATAGGAATAAAATAACATATAAAATAGGTATCAAGTAGATATAAAATAGGCATTATTTTCCTAAGGGTATACAATTAATATCATGACATTGGATGAGAAAATATAACTTGAGAGATGAGTTTATCCTCTATCTTCCTTTTTCTTTCCTTTCCTTTTCTTTCTTTTCTTAATCTCCTATTGAATTACTTTATGTTCAAGTGTCCTCAGCCCGCCTCGACTAGCTGAGCAATATGCAAACAGAGGAAGTTGCTATGTATACTTCTGTAAGAGAATTAAAATTGTAAAATTGCAGTTCCAGTTCCTTAAAGGATATATTTTTAGTAGTTGTATTTGGCAAAAGTTAAGCAAGCTCCTCCCCACGCCCTGCAAGGATACCCTACAAGATGAAGATATTTCCCCCCTGCACTTTTGCTGTGTGAGAATAAACTCTCCATCCAATCTTTACTCTCTCATTTGTCTTACTCCCTCCTTTTCCACTTTAGGTGTCCTTTTAATGATATACTTTCCTGAATCCTGTAACAACGACTCGAAAGTTTCTTACTTTAAGTTCATGGCCGCCTCCACCACCAACATATCTCATAAACCTGTAAAAATCACCTGGTCTGGCTTCAGACACGACAGGATGGTCACAAATCACAGTGTGTTCACGTTTCCAATAATGTTCTGCGATGCCAAACAATTGCCGACGCTCTGCTATCTCAGTAGTTTGTTCATCTTCAAGCGATCTCGAGGTGGATGGCGGTGTTGGATCAGAGAACCTTGCTTCCGGTCTCATTAATTTCACGAAGATTTCGCCCTTTTTATTTCCATAGCCCTGGTCTTTCCAAAGAACTGACAAGGCTAGTTTCTTGACCGAACCAGAAAGAACTGGTCCGTCAAAATACAACTCATTGGGGCAAATGTAAGGACCAGAGACGAAAAAGTCTTTGCCTTTCCACTCCTCTTTGGTAGGAACAATTTGAGGAAATCGAATAAGCGAGTGAATTCGTCGACATGTCCTACCTAAACGCACTATATCCTCTGGGTCGAGAAAGCGAGTTATATGTATCAGCGCTAAATCGTCAAGTTCCTCTAAGGAATACACCATAGCGGGGTTTTCACGTTTTAGACGTTCAGATTATAGTTTACTCCCGCAAGATTTCTATCTTTATCACGAGATTGCGTGACATCGTCGAAAGCTGTCTATTTATAGTAATTACGGTCGTTTCGCCCCAGGTCTTTTCGCCCTAACTAAAATTACCACAACACTTCAACAAGGAAGCACCCACGAGGAACCACCGGCTTCGAAAGAAAGTAGTCACGCAATGAATCGGCAGAAAGTCCTAAGGCGTGAGAAAGGTAATGCTTCACAGTCACACAACGACAGGACCGGAAGTCTATATTAAGTAGGAACAGATAGGCTAAAGCGAGAAGGCCCGAGAATGAATCTCTAAACTGTACTAAAAGGTTTTTCAGGTTTTACCTGTGCCGCTGCTTCCATCTTGCTAGAGACCTGGAACGACTTTTTTTTAGTTTGGAGGTCTGGATAAGGAATAGGTGATTGAAAGCCGGTAAAAAAAATCACCCTGTGAGCAGCAGGTTCTCCTACACTTTCCAGTCAAAGAGAAATTTTGTCCTGGAGTTAGGAAACTACTTGTAGGTATATGGTGATCTAGGTTGTATATCTCACGCAACCCACAAGTCAGTGTATAAAATATTACTAGCCGCTGGTATATCATCATCATCATCGTCATCATTTATTTCTTGCTACAAACATTTTACAGTTGGACTGGCCCCGGATAGCTATGCTAGTCTAGGCGGTCCAGTCGATCATTAGTTACAAATTATTTATTATTATTATCATTATCATCATCATTATCATTATTATTATTATTATTATTATTACATCAATTACTATTAATATAGCTATGGAAAGCAGAGAAAAATAGAAAGTTAGGGGAAAAAAGTGAGTAAAATAAAAGAAAAAGTGGGAAAAGAATGTTATTTAATAGATATTTCTTTTTTGTTTGTTTGTTTGTTTGTTTGTTTACCGAAATTTTAATATAGAAATGATTCCGCGAATCTTAATGAAGGAATCTTCATTTTTGAGAAACATAATACTGCAAAGGACCGCAAACGAAA
>CM042751.1:16299644-16317440 GCA_022496165.2 Catalaphyllia jardinei | reverse complement strand
GTAAAGTTCCCATACAAACCCTTGTAAATCGCATCTTTGTAACACAACACCGCTCGAAGGCAAGAGTCACGTTCGCGTACGTTTCATTGACATAAATTATTCCTCTCATCTCGCGCTTGGGCCGCCTGTGATGTAATCAAATGTAAAGCGCATTGACAACAAATTTTCCCTGTCTTTCATAACTGGCTATTCTTCTTTTCTCGCAAAATTGTAATTTTTATAATTAATTGGTAATAAAACTTCGTGTGATGCAATTCGCACTGTAATCATACTGGTGATAAACAAATCGGACTCCCGCTGCACGGTCGCTCGATTTTGTTAATCACTCATTACAGACCGGATTGGACTCCCCTCAGTCCTATTACCATTACTTGAGAACTTTATTTGTCAAGTAATGGTAATTGTAAAAATTAAAATAATGCTTGTACACAACTTAAATGCATCAAAAACAATTCATTCTGTGTCAATTTCATAGCAGCTTCTATTCTATATAAATGTCTATTTATATATAAATGTCTATTTAATAATTAGATTGTGAGCTCGAGATTTCTATTGTGTGATGGTCGACGAGGTCGCACCCCGAGTCAACTATCACGCATAGAAATCGAGAGCGAATGATCTAATTGTTTTAGTATAAATCTACTAGTCGTTCAAGACTTTATCTAAATCCTCTTTACAGGCACTTCGAAAACGCAAAGAAACGGCCTTCATTTTGCCGACAAGACACTATCTATCACATATTATAGTTCACCACTAAATTTTCTCCGATTCTTATTGGTTTAAATTGATCACGTGACGCGATAGAAAAATGATCAAAATAATGTACAATCAGGCGTGCAACTGTTTTTTATCAGCAGATAGAAAACGGTAATATACCCAATCAAATTCACACATTCTCAATAGACTACGGTAAATTCATACTAATATTAAATACATGTTTACCCTCTGCTTACCACACGTCTAGCATTTCGTAAAGTTGTAGTAACTGGATCAACTCTTATGATAGATTCTTCTCTCTGAAGATGGTCAACAGTGGAGAGATTTAGGAGTATCTTACCTGTCAATCTGTCAATAGCCCAGTTTCGAATTCGCCATGACTGCTGAATAAAAGCACTGACAATGCTTTTGTGCAGGTTTAACCCCGACCTAAAGTAAAATATTCACAAATTCCAGCGAGAAGATGACCTGTTTACAGCTCTGTGTATTGTTTAATTTTCAAATTTGTGGCACCTTCCAGTGTTTATGGATATTTTTTTCAGGTCGAGGCTACAAATGTACAAATGCGTTGTCAGTGCTTTTATTCAGCGGTCATGGCAAATTCCAAACTGGGCTATTATCTCAGTCCCCCAACCTTACTCTTTATATATTACAATTGGATATTATATTGTAATTTATAGCTATTAATGGTAGGAAGATTTCAATTAACTCCGTTTAATTGCTGCAACATTGTTTTGTATGGTCAAAGAATGACCACACCTACCCTGGGTGCCAGAGGTTTATTTTTTCCTTTTCCTTTCAGGCATGAAGCGACGAGGCGCAAAGTGCCAAGGAGAAAAAAAAACCTCTGGTCACACGAACCGAGAACCTCATTTCCATGCAGATTTCGCATCATATATCTTGTTAAACTGGACAGAAATGACATATGATCACGTATTATCCAACAATGCATGACATGCGATTTACTTGGGGGTGGGGGGGGGGAGACTTCGAAGTAGATTATCCTCCGTGTTGGAAATTCCCGTTGAGAAAGAACAAGATACATCCTCGCAGTTGTGCTTCAAATGTAAAAGAGAGATGGAAAAATTTGGCACACTGAGCGAATGCATGAAAAACTTTCACTCATTGCAGTACCAAAAGAATTTATTTGATAGTGGTATTCAAGACCGAACGAAAAGGTGCCACACAAGTTCACCCAGCAGTCCGATCAGAAAAAAGGTCGCTCAGAAATCTCCTTTTCGTCCTGGCGGTAGGCAGATTTTAAAGCCATTTAACTCAATTAACGCTTTATGCACTTGTCACTTGTCCATGTTTCTTAATACATTTTGCGGTAGCTCAAAAGATAGTTTATTAAAGTAATACATGGGAAAAAACTTGACAGGAAGAAAGTGTCGAGCATATAGAACAATATCATATAAAATTTGTGAAAACATCACACTATTTAAACGGCATAGACGTAAAGCGTTCATAGAGTCGTTGTTTTCGCGGTCATCATGTGCATCACAGATTAACGGTTTTGTGCACTCTTTCACCTATATCTTTTTTTTCCTTCCGATATATTTTTTTTATTATGTAGGATAATATGTACACTATAATTATGCAATAAAAAATATAGGTTACCATGCCCGTTCTAAAGAAAACAAGCATTTATTTTGCTATTGAGCTCAACTTAAGAATTTTTTTGTCGTGTACATGCACACGCTCATTTGCGCGCACTAATGACGCGAAAGTCTGCGTAGTAGCGATGTGCAATGCTATACTGAGAAAGCACCTTAAACTTTTTGCTTTGTCATTTTAATGCATTTGTGTTACCTTTTATACAGAATCTTGTCACAGTGTTTCAGTGTGTCAGAAAAGTAGGACTTTGCATATTTCGCTATTAAATGTTAACCAATCTTTGAAAAATTCAAACCTTTAGTTGGGGCTTAAACTCAAAATTCCCCCCTTAAGGTGGGGCTTTTTCTTCCTTTATTCCCTTCGGCTGTCTAATGCCCCATGTCTCCCCGGGGTGGGGGTGGGGGTTTTTAGTGACAGGTGCATTAGCTGAACTATGTCACGAGGAGCTGACAGTTCCACTACAGCCTAAGAAGTTGACATCTTCCATTGAGGTAAGATTCACGATTACACGTGTTTTCATGTAACGTGAGATATTGCCAGTTTAGTTTGAACTCGGAAATCGGTCCCGGAAAGTTGGTGTTTAGCGATATTTCGCCATAGTAGTTGTTGTTGTTTTTGTCAAACCAATCAACGATGCGGTTCAATTCCTGAACCGATTTCTCACATTGAAATGAGGTTCCCGGTTCGTGTGACCAGAGGTCCGTCACAGGGTGCCTCAAACTGCCAAGTTTTCCTTTATTAGGATTAGGATATCCCCATTATATTCTCCCTATTATATTCTCCCATCTATTTGGATAACGGGCCTCTGGAACCAGGGTAGACCACTCATCAGGCAATATAGACATTTATTATTCAACAAATTGTAACACTATCCAAATATGGTCATGATGCTCTGGATATCTGTCATCCGTAGGTAACAGATATCCGGCGATATACGTAGCTTCGTACGTGGGAAGAAAAAGTGAAGTGAGAAAATGTCGACAGAGAGATTTAAAAATGTTACGCTGTTTTGTTATCAATTTGTTGAATAATAAAACAATTATCCTGCTCAATCTCGCGGAATATTATCTGATTTTAGCCGATTCGGCCTACGGCCTTGTCGGCTAAGTATCAGACGATATTCCGCGCGATTTCGCAGGATAATTGTTAAATATATGGAACCGTTCTGTCTGCAGTTAGAAACTCCACACGTATATATCACGTTTCAACATTTTGATCCCATTTGACAAGCATCGGAAACAACCAGTACAGACTTTGGCTCTCCACTGTGATGTCTTCAACACCAGTCAGAGATACAAAATAAATGCATTTGTTAAGACTTGGCAAATACAACTTTCTTGAAAAGAAAAATAAAACAGAAATAAATAGCTAAATAAATACTGGATGAGCACTACATAGATACAAGCAACATCTCTGATTTAGTCTGTATAATAACATTTTTTGAGCTGACAAATGGATGATATTACAGTACATGGTTGTGCAGAGATGCAGAATTTCTCCTTGAGTGTTCAAAAATATCGTGCTGAAGTATTTTTGAAATACAAGAAGAGGTGCGTAGCTTTAAGTGGCCATATAATGTTCTACTATGTAAACAACAATGAAATAGCACAGAATTTCACTTTCACTGCACTAGGAACAAAGGCTAATGCTCATCACAGCAAGTTACAGCAAGCATAGGTGTCAGTGCAGCCTTCTCAAAATGTTTTCCTGGGGTAGGTTATATGAGGGTGTGGGCCTGAAGCAGGGTTTCAGGGTATCCTTCCAAAAAAAAATCGAATTTTGATGGTTAAGAATACCATGACAGATGTGGTAGTGCAGATCCGAACAACTTGTTAACATCTGCATGCTCTGCATAATCAGAGCTTTTTTCCACATAAAAAATTGTGCCACATTAGCAATAAACCAGCTGCCTTACAACCCCAGAAGCAGAAATTCCTAAAAGATTGATTATTTTGAAGTAGTTTTACTCCTAAAACAGCAATGAAAACAAGCCAGTTCATTTGTGACGAATTTTTAATCTCAAGGCATACCTGGAAACTTGGTCCGTGGTAAATGCCTGGTTACTAAGGTTCAGATGTTCCACGAATGCAACAACAAATTCTGCACACGTCATGAGCTAAAATGCTTTAGAAAAACTGCATAAATGAAGAAATACTTGTCAAAAATTATCATAAAAAGATCAAGAAAATGTCAAAGTTGGCGAAAATGATGTGCATTCTACATGTATTCAAGAGCTTAAATTGTGGGTTAGACTTTCAAGTGATGTTCGTTCAACTGTTGCTCGGTTAATTCAGAAATAGGCATTTTTATCAATTTTGTCAACTGCTGAAATTTGTCCACATAATCCAGTTTGCCTTTGGTATAACTGACGCATATTCCCACTGTGAATCATCGCATAATTTGTTATTTTTTCTGCATCCTGTCAGATGACAAATGGCATGCCATGAGTTTCATCATTATTGTAATAATTATATTTTCCGACTGGAAGGAGAACCTCCAGAGAAGGCAGCTGGTTGAGCCAGCGACTGCCTGATTTTGAGAAGGCTGCAGTAGGTTCAAGAGTTCCTTTTACATACTGGTATTTATCTTCAATCAGTTACCAAAGTTATTTGAGATTTCCCCAATACCGTGATCTCAGTCAGTTGATAGAAGAATAAGTTCATTACTCTGAGCAACATGGCCAAGCAGATGTCCTTACTCATTACAGCTACCTCCTTCCATTTCTCACCTTCAGCAACGTGACAGACTTAAGTGGCTCAAGACTCCATTCCACCATCTTCATCAGCATCATCAAACTGCCCCATATCTGCCATGCTTGATGGCTGTACGTTGCATGGGGGTGGCAAAGAGGAGGAATATATGGCTGATTCATAGTTTGCAGTCTTGGTGAAAGCTTGAGAAGCAGGGGGATAAGAGTACAGCAAGTTTTGCAGCTGGTTTTGAAAATACACTTTGTTACAGCTTCTTTCTTTAAACGTTTCCAGTACTAGATTATAGGCCAAGGAATCTTCTATTTCCTTATCCCAATCTTCTGAGGTATGCATGTTGTTTGATGAAGGGTCACCTGGTGGAGGACTTTCCATCTTCCGCCCATTTGACCGAGGTCCTTCTGAGTCAACACTGTTGGATGGAATCTTACTTTCCTTGTTTCTCATGGCATCTGTTTGACCTTTCAGCTCATTCAAAATCTCAGCATTACACTTATTGTCAGGGAAACCATCAGCATCTTCAAATATGTTGCTGTAGATGCTTTTGGAATGTTCAACAAGGGTGTCACCTTTTTGAGGTTGGGACACTGTACAGGACTCTGGAATGGATTCCCTCTTAGCTAGTTCTTTGGTTTTCACCTCCCTCTCATCTGGGCCTAGAAAGAGAGGTTTACATCAAGGCTATTGTAATTTACATAATACTTTAGTATTTGGTAGCTGCATTGCAGGGCAATGCTACAGTACATGTACATGTATGCAGTCAGCACCTAAATTGGCCTTAAAAGAATTACAGACAGTTTTGGTTTCTGTCACAAAGAGCATACAGTATCTGTACATTGTCGAGACAGAAATACAATAATTGTCTCTGTTATATATGAGCACCCGTTACCACCAAAAATACAAACAACACAAACAGTCTAGAATAAACAGAAACGGTTTAAATGTCCTTGGTTAGTTGGTACAGGTTATATGGAAATGATACAGTTACAATACAGTTGGACCAGTTCTCTTTGGTGAAATGGAATACTCAACCAGTAAATGGTTCAGACAGTTTAGAAACTGTCTAGCCGCCCTTGTCCAAACGGTACAATGAACACACGATTGATTCAGTCCAGATGTAAATAGTTTAGCTCCAGTTTGTTCAATGGTATAACATAAAAAGAAGTTGTCATGTCAAAGAAAGAATAGGCTACCTATCACTGTTTAACTGGCGCAGCGTATTTATAATCAGCCTTGGATGAAATGGCATAGTATTCAGTCAAGTTGTACAGCGTAACATCAAATAGCCCAACTTTTTGTGAAATAGTGAAACAATGCTTCAGTTTCATTTATAATTGGAGTGCTTATCAAAGAAATTACTCTTTTTTGAGAATTAGAAAAGGGAAAAACTTTTATCAAATGAATTTTGATTGGCAAGGCTGAAGATGTCTGTTGCAAACAGGTTTTTGGCTCTGTTATTTCTGAATCACGGTAATGACGCAGTACTGGATCATTACCATGAAATCCTAGAGCTTGGTTTCACTATTGTTTTCACAGGAAGGTAACTAGTTTTCAAAAGAAGGCAAAACGTTTTGAACTGAACATTTTTATTCAAGAAAAACTATTCTATAGATGGTCAAACTAAGTAAACAAAATCATCCTCACAGTCGGTCAATTTGCCTGGTGCCCAGCCCTTAATAAAACTACTGTACAATGGTTTTAGTAGCATTTCAGCAGGAAGACAACCGGTCTTCACAGGCAGGCAAATCTTCTTTAAATGGGGCTAAAAAAAATTAAGGCTAAGTTAAAATCAAGCCTATGCTGATCAGTGGTGGTCTGGGAATCATGCACCTCAAGGTGTCATACAGGGGTTCTCCAATTGCACATGTTGTGCATTCCAGCAGTGCGAGGTTGTGCAGTTTGTTTAGTGCGCCGAACCATATACGTTTGTTCCGCTTATTCTCCCTCCCCTTACCTCCCTCATTAGTGGATTTGGTACCTATCTCCACTGACTTGGTCATCGTGATAGCGTCTGGTAGGTGGTTGCCGCTCGCAGAGTTGCCATGGATACCCGCATGCTTGTTGCTCCCCCTAGCAACACTGCCCACTTTAACAGGCACCATCCCCAAGCTCATCTATTGGCAATGAGTTTAAATTACATGCATAAGGTAAAGCTTTCTCTAGATGGTCAGATCATCCTCACAACCAGTCAGATTATTCAGTTTACACTTTCAAGTCCTTATTGAAACCCCTTGTCTACCCAGCAGAACAGATGTTGTAGTTAAATTTTAGGCCAGCAATAAGGATGTTTTCTTCCAAGGTCTTCTTACCCACCAAACTCCTTACAATAATATTACTAAAAAATCTAATGGCATTAAAGTTGAGTTGTCTAATCGCACATGGTGCAGTTTTGACTCGTTCATCATGGTCCCACAAGGAATTACACTGCGAAACAGTTGTCATTAGTCTAAGTGGAGGAATTGTCGGACAATGAAAGCGAAGGCACACCACCGCTTGTTCCAACAACAACTGGACCAACCACGTCAGGAACCACTGCTAGCGCTGTTTACTTGAATGTTCCTTACGAAATAACCAGCAAGCAATTAGAGACCTTGAAATCTGATATCATTACCCCACCGAAAGGAAAAGTGAATCTCGTAGAAAAAGGGAAAGGCAAGGACTTCAAGAAGCAGTCAAGTGGTAATTTTAAACACAAAAAGAATCATCTCTGTAGTAAAAAAACCAAAAGCTGATCTTGGAAACACCAGAAAGTGCAAAATCTGTGGTTCTCAACACAAGCACAATGAATGCCTAGCATACAGCAAACGTTGCGCTTACTGTCAAAAATGGCACCACTTCACTAGTGTGTGTATGGCTACGAAGAAAGGTGTGGTCAATTTCGTACAAGAAAGTCAGGATAGTTCAGATTCAGAGGAGTCAGTTCTCAAAGTGGAAGATGTTTCGTCTGTAGAATCCTGTGACAATCATTGGTTCACAATGCTCAGCTTCTATTATGAACAAAACAAGCTCCAAACCAAGCTCAAATGTCAGCTGGATACAGGTGCAACCTGTGATGTTCTTAGTTACAAAGATCTATATGGAAAGCAGCAAAACAAAGCTCAAATTGTTTGATGGCTCCCTGATGAAGCCTCTCGGAGAAGTTGATCTTCAAGTCATACATGGTCAAGTTTTTAAGTTTAAGTTGTTAGTGGTACCAACAAACCTTTATTGTCCACTGAAACCTGCCAAAAGTTAGGACTTCTCAAGTTGGGATCACAAACTGAAGTCTTGTGAAACAAGCCCCCTTAACAGCCCAGAGTATCTTGCAAGATTATTAAGACATCTTCAAAGGATTGGGACACATGGTACCAGCAGCTTTGTAGTAGACCCCTCAGCAATACCAGTACAGCACACCTCCAGACGTATACCTATTGCACTGAAGAAGGAGGTGGAAGCAAAGCTGGAAGATCTAGAAATAAGAGGCATCATGGTAAAAGAAACAGCCCCAACAGAGTGCATAAGTAATATGGTTGTGGTTGCTAAGCTAAAGAAGATCCACATCTGTTAAGATTCTCAAGAATTGAATAAAGTTATCCAGCATCCAAAATATCAAATGTCTACGCTTGAAACTGAAACCAGATCCTGCAAAACTGAAAGCTGTAGAGGAAATGCCTGTGCCATCATGCAAGCGAAGAAGTGTTAAGGTAATTTCTTAGTATTGCATTGAGCATCCCTTCTGCGCATGATTTTTTGCGTCATTAGTGTGCACAGGAGCATCAGACTTTATAGAAGTCCAAGAAGTAGCTGACACGACCTCTCCAACCATCATACAGTTCTTAAAGGAACAGTTCAGCAGACATGGAATCCAAGACATTCTCGTGTCTGAAAATGGATCACAACTAGTAAGTCATGAGTTCATTCCAATCAGTCGGCACACCCACTGCCACAACTGGTAGTTGGACAAGAGGTTAGAGTAGCACCTCTCAAAAGGGGACAGAGTTGGCAGGCTGGAATGCAGCCCGTTGCAGATTACTGAACCGTTGATGGAAAAACCGAGGTTGTGGGACGAGGTTGTGTTATTTTTGGTGAGCAGAAGAGCTTATTTTCTCCTTTAAGAGTTTGAAAATATTTTGAATGAACAATAAGACAATTACTGAATTCGGCTTTGGTAGGATGTGAAGAATTCTGCAGATCTCAGCCTCAGGGTGTTATCCACCTTTCGCCCTCGGTGGATAATACCCACCTTGATCTGCAGAATTCTTCATATCCTACCAAAGCCAAACTCAATAATAATCTATTGCTAATTATTGCAGGTTCAATTCACAGCAATACATGTATGCATTCATACACTTTGTTAATGCATTTTATGAATACTTTTTACCTATCGTACTCCGATACAATCAAAACACTGGAGGTCATTTTCATAGAGAATGCTATCCACAGAGGAGACATTTGACGTTTTCAGTCATATCAGCATGGACAATAGATGAAAATGTACTGGAGATAAAGTACTGATCAACAAAAATGCATTAGTGCAGGGTTTTCCCTAACACATTTGCAGTAGCTAGAGAACAATTTGTAGTATCCAACACTGAACATTCAGAACAGAACTATGAGCTGTGAACCTAGACAGGCTTTAAGTCAGGGTTTGAAAAGTGGGCATCCAAAATCTGCCATATAAGGCCTGCTCAAATTAACTGTTTATAAGGAAACATGAAAAATTAAATAGTTTTCTTTATAAAGTGGCTCTCCACAGGATGCCTGGATGCCCATCTGGTTAAAAGCCTGAACCTGGAACAAATCATGTGTTAAAACTTACATGAGATTTACTATAGGCAAAGGTTTGTATGCAATTCTTATGATCAAGTACACAAGATTGACTAGATGCTCTATTATGTATGCAGTGGCTGATCTAGGGGAGGGGCCTGGGGGTCCCAGCCCCCCCCCCTTATTTGGGGTAAAAAAAGAAGAAATAACAGAAGGGAAAAAAGCCAAAGGGCCAAGTAAATCAACCCCCCCCCTCCCGCCTCCCCCTGGCTCAAGGTCTAGATCCACCACTGGTCTGTATAGCTTATGACCAACCTTCATGTGACTTCCATATGGACAAGCTCCTTTTCATGGCATATTCCAATGCTGCTTCGCTAAAATTTCTCTCCTTCCCATCATCATCTGTGTCAGTGTCGTCTTCACTAGCTCCTTCATCTACCTCATTTAATATCTCAATTGTCTTCACCTCGTCTGGCTCAATATAATCTTCCCTCAGCTTTCCACGCCAATTGTCTTTAAGATTAAGATCTTTCTCTGGATATTTGACCTGCTTTGTCAACTTAGGAACCTTTTCAACTCTCAGTTTAAACTTATTCTTATCCAAGTCGAGTCTCAAAAGTTTTTTTAGATTTAGGAGTTCCTTGGGAATCTTTGTGAGTTCATTGTGGAACAAATCCAGGGTTTGAAGGTTGATCAGATTTGCAAATGTACTGGGAAGTTCTTTGAGATAGTTGTTGTTCAACCTCAACTCAATGAGACTGGTGAGGTTGCCAAAGTTTTCAGGAAGTGTTTGCAAGTAGTTTTGCGACAATTGAAGGTACCAGAGCTTGGTAAGTAAACAGAATGAAGAAGGTAGGCTTTGTAAACGATTTTGCCCAAAATCAACCCATTCCAAATTAATCAGCGAGCCAAAGTTTTCTGGCAACTCAACTAGCTGATTCTCATCTAAATGCAATTTTTGCAGATTGACCATCCAGCCAAAACTACTTGGCAAAGTGAAAAGCCTGTTTCCATTCTGGAAAGCCCTTCTTTCAAGTTCACAAATAGTACTTCCAAGTTGTAACTTCTCAAGCTTTTTCAGTTCCCCCATAGTTTCTGGCAAGTTTGAAATGTTATTTGCAGAGAGATCAAGAGTCTTCAATGACTTACCAGATACAGTTCCAAAGGAATCTGGCAAGGGACGTCCTAAAAGCTCATTATCAGCAATCCCCAGATTCTCAATTCTTAACAAATTTCCAAACCAGGATGGCAATATCTTGAGACAATTTTTGTCAACAAAGAGACTTTCAATAACTTCCGCAGACTGAAACCTTTCTGGTAAATTTTCAATGCTGTTACCACTCAAGTCCAATGTCTTCAAACTAGGAAGATCTCCTAGTGATGCTGGTAAGTCAGACAGTTCGTTGTGGCTCAAGTTGAAAATCTCCAGTTTGCTCAATGCTCCAGTATCATCAGGAAGACTTGTAAGATTATTGTCTCCCAACTCGAGCACCTTTAAATTCTTCATGCAACTGAAAGAATTGGGCAAGTTACTTAAATTGTTCTCATCTAGTCGCAATACCAACAAGCATTCCCCGAATCCTTCCTTCCAGGAATCGATTCCATTGCCAATGGCTTCCAGAATTTTCAAATGCTGGAGCTTTGACAGAAACACAGGCAATTCATGAAGGCAGTTCTCGTTCAAGTGAAGTGACTCCAAATTTTCCAGTTCTTTCATCGTACCTGGAAGCTCTTGCAGCTGGTTTCCTGTGGCAGATAACACTTTCAATGACGATAAATGCGAGATTTCCTTCGGCAGGAACTTCAAGTCATTGTAGTCGAGATTTAGAACGGTGACATATTGAAGAGTTACTGACAGAATTTCACAAGGCAAGGTTTCGAGATCTAAAGAAGACAGCTCTAAACTGGTTTCTTCATTCAAAACAGCCGTTTCTACGATTTTCTTTGCCTCTTCCATCCCGATACTTGACAGAACACACGTGTTTTGAATGAACCAAGGAGCCTCGTTTCGGTAAACAAGTCCTCGTTGTTGACGAGGAGGGCGCCGGGGAGGGGCTGTCAAGTTTTTGTCCCAATGAGGCCCTGCATTTTTCTGTTAAACATTATTATGTCTGGGAATTAATTATCACAACGAAATAAACATTTTGAACTTCACTTTGAAACCCAGTTCAGTCCTGCCTTAGACTGTTTACAGGCCTCTATTTAATCGTAACCAGCGTAAAACTCGCGGCGATCAAAACCCAACCCCTCCCCAGCCCCCGCGTGCTTCGCGTTCGCTTTGCTCTCTTCTTTCGAGTGAATAGAGTATAGTGGCCTTGTCACGCCAAAGAATGTCTGCGTAGGAGGCTATAAATAGAAAGACTGCGAACAGTCTATCTAGTCCTGCTTAGGATTATCAAGCCGTCACGCAACACAACTTTTCCTATGGGTTGGGGAGGGTGGCATCATGCACCTTTCGTTACACTAGTTGCTGTGTGACTGTGGCTTTTTTTGTCCCACTGACTAATTCCAAAAATAAAACATTTCCACACTGACTATTATTACAGGAGATCTGAAGTAGTTGGCTTAAGTACTTTGATCCAATTTTTACCCCTTCATTTTTTCGGTGTATCATATAGAATCATTCCACAAAGGAATAAAAATGCTGTTTACCAGCAAACTAAGATCTGCTTTACTTCCGGAGATATTTAAGTTTCAAAAATGTGTAAAATTAGCAAATGAAATGACTCATGACGTCATACACTCAACACAATAATATATCAAGTATATAAATAGAGCTATCTTGGAAAATTTTCAGCACAGACCATTGCAACTTGATAGGCTAATAGTTATACAGGAAACACGCCTGCAGCTATAAAAAGTTATGTTCCCATGCAACTCACTATTTTCCAGTCCCCACTCGCTTTATTTCAAAATATTAGCGATTTTCAACTCAAAAAACATGAAATGAGGCCATTAACTTGAGATAACATAATTATTTGCTGGCTGGGTCATGTGGATGAGGCACTATTAGCAAATATCAAAAGATGGCCAGAAAAGCCTTTAATATTGGGAGGGTCTGGAAACCAGTATGTTGCCATGGTAATAAAACTGTTGAGCACATATCGTGGAGCACATTCAGTAGAATCTTACTGCAAAGAATCAAAATTTCTGATACAAATTGGCTGACTTATCTTACATCATATTATTGGTTGAGTGTATGAAATAACGTAATCACTCAGCTAATTTGCATATTCTAAAAACTTGCCTATCTATCGTACGAAAAGAGGTATTTTTATTTTATTTGATTTACCACACAAACAAAAATATAATTAGAGTACAATGATTCAAATAACATAAATTAATATACAAGATTACAATAAGATAAATTAATATACAAGATTACAATAAGGATACTTATATCCATATATTTTATTTATTCCAGGATATTGTGCCTGCGTCAAGGACAATCTAATTTATGCATGTTACATGTTTTCTAATGATTGGCAAGACTGGCACCATTCAAAAAACGATATTCTTTCATAATTCAGCCATGTGCATGATGATGAAAAAGATCAATTGGCCTCAAATTTGCAACAGCTAGAATCCTCTGTGCTTGCTGCTTCAATCAAAAATAGATGTAAGTGTGAAATACAAGTATGCAAATCTCAGGCTTCTGAATTTTCGTGCCATTTAAATGTGGCAGTTTCCAGGCAAGGTTTACTTACAAAGAGTTCCAGTCAAGAAAAAATCATGTCTGAAGTTACAAAGTATTTACAAGGTTTTGTTACTGGTAGGTGATTACCACAGGGTATCAATGTCTTTTGGAAGGCAAAGCGATCAAAGTGTAGTTTTATGGCTGTATTGAGAAACCATTAATTTGTTTGCCTTTTTTGTGGAGTTATCTTTCATCTAATATATTGGTGGCTGCACAATTATCATGTCAAAATCCAATCAAAGCGTTCACGGCTTTTCCACTTTCATGGTGAGCAAAAGCCTTGTTTCTTGGTAATAATTAAGACTTCATTATCACAAATTATCAAGCAATATCAATTATCAATGCCATGCATTTCTATCTTCATCAATTTCATCATCACCATTGGTGCTGCCATTGCCATAGTTGTTGTCTTTAGCACCATCATCAAAATAACAGCTTTGCCCAAACCAAAACCCAGCATTACCTATAAAAGTAAAATTTAAAATCAAGTCTCCTCAAATATTTACTTAAACCTCAAATCTATGCCTTTCTCTTTCCCCACAAAAAAACAAACAATAAACAATTCAAAAAGGTGTTGGCTACTTGTGTCTGACCTGAGGAAAAAGGACAGTCATGGAGCAATATTTTAGGTGACATGTCGTGACCTTACCTAACAAGCTTTTGCATAAGATGGCAAATGACCTCTCAGAGAAAATTTCTAAAGACTAATTTCTAGATCATTTCAAGCAACATTTAAATCTTCACTCACATTCTATATTCAGTAGACTGTTTCCAAGCAGAGGCATTTCCCTCAAGCAAAGCTTTAACAGCTCTTCTGTAAGCTTCATCTGGTGTAAATCCCACCAGCTTAGTTCCATAAAGTTTGACGCCTTTCCTAGCTGCCAGTCCTCCTACTCTAGTTTCTATCACTTCAGGACTTGTGTATTGAAATTTTCCCTCGCTAGAAAATTCCTGCAACCATAGTACAATTCACACTTATGGTAAACATGGAGACTACCTGTTTATATTTATGAGGTTTGTGTATTTAAACAGATTAATGTAACGGAAAAAGAAGCCTTGTAGCCTATGGACACAAACAGATTTCAGACTTTTGTTTCAAGTTACCAATTACTGCAATTTGCACCCAAACAAAAGCTGGAAATCCATCTATGTTTTCAAGCTACATAATTCTCATGGCTATGTAAGAACCACCTTTGAAGCTTCAATATTACAAGCGATTTCAACTCTTCCCTCATGGTTGAACGCCATTGACTGCACTCCAGCTAGACCACCAGGAGATGACGCACGAATCCCACTGGCAATTTCCCTTCCAAGACCCAAATCTTGACTGTCTACAGTGACGTTGCAATTAGTTACATATGGAATAGCACCAACCCCTGTGCAACCATACCTCTGGGAGGGAGGGGTCCCAAGATCCCACCCTACCCTACTGAAATCCATACCATGTTGACCATGGTACCAGTTGACTGCTTTGCGTCGCTCGACCAGTCCCCTCACTAAGGGCTGATCAGCCTGACCAAACAAAAACACAGAGGTGCCTTTAATGTTGCTAACAAGTCGTCTTGCAAGGTTCAAGGCTAGGTTCCCACATTCTGCAAGAGACACACTGGTGGTTATGGTATGGATAGGGATGAGATCAACAGATCCCAGTCTGGGATGCCCACCAGTATGTTTTTCCAAGTCTATTTCTCTGTAAGCAACTTGACAGGCTCCGTAGACACTTTCCTCTATGTTTTCCACTGGTGCCGCTATGGTGATAACAGACCTGTTGTAGTCATAGTCTGAGAAAATGTTCAAAACTGTTGCCGAGCACTTTAAGTTTTTCGACTTGGAAGGAAAATTGATTGCCGCGTTAGCCACGGATTCCACTATGCCCTTGTTTCGTGCTTCGGAAATGTTCAATAAACAAGCTACAAGACGAAAAGATGGAACACTGTTGCTCATCTCTGTCGCTTGTCTACGTTTGCGTTTTGTACCAAGCAGGAGAGCTAGGGTAAGCTAGGGTGAATCTAAGCACTGACACTATTGGCTGTTTTATTACGCGGGTGAAATAAGCCAATCACAAAGCTCGGAATGAATGATTGTGGTCAGCGGTAGACAATATAAAAATAATGGCGGTCGAAGCTTAGAAGAACACTTCTAAAGGTTTATGAAGATGTCTTTCATTCGAATACGTCTTAATTTTCAGCGTCCTCTGCCTCCAAAAGAGGTCAAGAACTGTTGGTTTCTTGTGGATACCTCCACTTGTAGCACGATCGCCGATTTAGAGTATTTGATAAAGAAGAGATTTATCGCGCTTTCGAAGAGCTGCACCTCAGTGGACCTGTTTCTGGAAGACTACCTGCTACCTTCACAAGAGAAGATAGAGATTATTCAAAATAATGACAACATACGGTGAGTATTCTCCTGGCTTTACTTTTTTAAGTAATGCGACTCAAGATTTTGTCCAAATGTTCTTTGTTTGGATTAGAAGGTTAACTTTAATTAAGTCTCGCTCAACCTTAAATGTATTTGCAATGACATGTGCAGTAGGTTAGTTACCTACAGTTCTGAGTTGTATCATTTAACTGATTAGTGTTTATTCAGTGACGAATTGTAGAAATGGGAAGCTGAAGTTGTAAGTTTTAGTAGGAATCAAAGATTAGAGCAGTGCGTTCACGTGCGTACTTTGTATGTCCGATCTACTTTAATACAATGTAGGTGGCGTTCGAATAGCTTGATAGAAAACTAATTTTGATCGAATGACAGATAACGATCAGCATGTGAAGTTGAAACCTGCAGTATACGTTTTAATTAATTAATTAATTAAGTATTAACTTTTACTGGACAAAATATTTTCCAGGAAAGGTATGTAAACTGTCGGCGACACTTCTACAGTTGAACCTCCCATAAGCAGACACCCCGGGATCAAGGGAAAGGGCCTGCTTACTGGAGGGTGAAAAAAAAGCTCTGGATAGCCTATAATGTACTAGTACAAGATAGTTCTCAAGACTGCTTGTAATATTGTTGTATGGGGTCTTGTATTATCCATCACAGGGATTTTGGATGTTGCTTTTCTCTTACACATACATAAATTTCACACCAATTAATACTGCAGCTCCTAGCAAGTAATCCTTTAAATACCCCAACCATCACAAGCAATAAACACTCTTTATATGGCGTAAAGGGGGGAACACCGCTCTACAATCGGCGTGACAAGTGAACTTCCATTGCATGACCAAATGCCAAACATATCTCCCCAGTGGTTAATTCTGCACTGGATCAGACAAGTCGGCAAGACCAAAAGCTTACAAATCCTAAATGCCTAACTCTAAATGGCACTACGAGCTGACCTCTGGTCAGCATCGTGCTAGAGTGTAGACAGTTTTAAAGCCTTACTTATCTCCCCAGCACTATGAGCCGACTCCGTGGCACGTGCTGGATTGGACAAGAAGAGGCATAAAGAGCGTTAAATAGCACTAAATTAGCGAAAAAAAAGCTTGGGGAAGTCGGTGCAAGACTTAACAGATAGCATGACACGAGTGGTGAACCCCAGTTTATTATTTCTATCAATAAACTCCAAAGGGAGGGAAGGGTGGGAGTTACAATTTCGAGGGCTAACTAAAAGTTACAGCAGTGATAAACAGTGAATACATGACTGCTGTGCTCTGCCATCAAAGGGACAAAAATTATCACAAACAACTCAAAACAGAGCTTGCACAATGAAGAATGTTGATTATCTTTGTTAGTGAACTAATTTAATTCATAGGTTCCATTGCTACTTTTTATTTGTAGAGTGGAGGTTAAACAAATGATAATCAAGCAGGCAAGCAGAGAGGAGGATTACAATAACCAAGGTGAGAGGAACTGACTGCCAAATATGCTTTCTGCTCTTGAAGCTATAAGAACAACAAATTCCATGATTTTGTTCGTTCCATAACTTTTATTTTATATTAGAAACGTTATGCAAAAATTGAAAGGAATACAGGTACCTTCAGACTTGGAGAGCAGTTACCTTCTTGCTGGGAAATTATTTCACTGGCAATTTTTAGCAAAAATTCCAGCCATATTGATGAGAGTTAGATTGGGTTACAAATGACCTCAAATTACAGTAAAAACAAAACTTTCACGATCATCATGTCTTACAGTCCTGTTGTAATTCCAAAAAATAATAAACCAGGTGAGGGTAACTTTGAGTCCTGGCCAAGGGCACTGTGTTGCGTTCTTGGGTAAGACACATAACTCTCACAGTGCCTCTCTCCACCCAGGAGTATAAATGGGTTCTGGCCATTTCCGAGTTCCCTTGTACCTCTGTATCAAAACAAGTCTACC
>CM042751.1:16294926-16299244 GCA_022496165.2 Catalaphyllia jardinei | reverse complement strand
AAAAAATGTTAATTTATTGGGAAAATGCCACTGAAATGCTTGGATAATGCTCAATGCTTGAGCACTTAAATGCTTGAAAAAATGCTAGCATAATGTACAAAAGCCTACCTGTGATAGACTAGAATCCTGTCCAGGGGAAGTGGAAATACTACTAGCTGCTTCATGCTACAGAAACCAGGATAAGCCTTGGCAGCTATGAGGCAGTCAGCTCAAGGCTTCACTTTTTTCACTCTGACCCCGATCAATAGCCTAGTTGATTAAGTAAAATAGAGTTTTACGGTACTAACAGTTTGATAGTTCAAATTACAGTCTGTAAATTAAGGTTGTTTCTGTTTTATTAAATTTCTAATGACAGAGAAAGTGAAAAGGAAGAAACAAGACAAACACTTGCCAGATGCAAGGTCTGGTACAGTATTTTAGTTTTTGTTCCTGCTTTAAATTTCAATTTGAATGTCTTTTGGCAATTAGTTTGTGTTGCAGATTAATAAAATATTGACTGTGTAGAATGCTGAAAAATGTGTACCTTACAAACTTGCTAATCAATTCAACCCGAAAGTTGCTTATTCAACCCCAATCAAACATACTTCTTTCATTGGTTCCTTACGGGCAGAGAGTGCCATATTTATTAGTCAAATAGTCTAATTTCATTTGCATTTTAACTATGCTTTTATTCAAAACGAGGCATAGAATTTTGATTGATTACTGCAATAGTGATATTTAGCTTGCTCCACAAGGTATTTCAATTTAATTATGGGATTTCCTTAACTTTCCAGAGTGATAATCCCAAAACTGTAAATTATTGAAGACTTTTTGACCTACTGTATTTTTCAGTCATGCATTCTGTAACTGCCTGAGAAATTACCAATACATGTACCTTACCCCTTTTTTGTATTGCCAAAACTGTGGAGGAACATTTCCACAAGATGTTTAACCTCTTTTGTCATAAGTCTTTCTATTAGAAATCTACGGTATGAAGATATGATTGATCATCGCAGTTATACACAAATTTAAGTAGTTCAGAAATTAAATCCTGAAAAAATTCAGGCCTGAATGGGATTTGAACTCATGACCTCTGCAATACCAATGCAGCGCTCTACCAACTGACCTATCAAGCCAACTGCAAGTTGGTCATTCTGATATACATGTACAGTATGATCAATTCTATATTTACTTGTATAGAAACCTAAGATGTTATATTATATTTCATGTCTTCCAGTAGTAAAACAAAAAGGAAACAGGTTGATGACAGTGAAGGAGCATTGAATGAAAGAAAGAAGAAAAGGAGTAAGCCACCAGAAAATGGAGTACAAGATGTTAATAATAAAGAAAGATATAACAAAGCCAAGAAGGCAAAACATTCTAATAAAGATAGGAAAAACACAGTAAAGGAATCCAAGATGGCAAAAAAATACAAACCAAATTTACCTACACACATGGTGACAACAAGCAACAATGTATCATTGGCAGAAGTGGGAAGAAAATCCACAAAAGCATTGGCATTGACAAGTACTGTTAATGCTCAGCTGAGCAAATCAAGTAGGCCTTCAAAAGAAAAATCCAACATGAAAGACAAATCCAACAATCCTTCTCAGATATTTTCATCTAAAGCAAGTATTGGTAAAAGGAAAAGTAATTTAGAGCCTATGAAAACAAATTCAAACAAAAGCAAGACCAATGCTAACAGCAAGGGAAAAGACCTTGTCTCTGGCAAAAAGACTTATAATGGCGTTGTCACTGGCAATAGGGCGGCTATAGATAGTGATACGTCTTCGTCTCAAAGTTCGACAGAATCATCATCATCATCATCTAGCTCGACAGAATCATCCTCAGAAATTGGCAACAATGTATCATCATTGGCGCAAGTGGGGATAAAATCCACAAAAGTATTGGCATTGACAAGTACTGTTAACACTCAGCTGAGCAAATCAAGTAGGCCTTCAAAAGAAAAATCCAACATGGAAGACAAATCCAACGACCCATCTCAGAGATTTTCATCTAAAGCAAATATTGGTAAAAGGAAAAGTAATTTAGAGCCCAAGAGGACAAATTCAAAGAAAAGCAAGACCAATGCCAACAGCAAGGAAAAAGATCTTGTCACTGGCAATAGGGCGCCTGTAGATAGCAAAAATTATTCCTCTCAAAGTTCGACAGGTTCATCATCATCATCATCTAGCTTGACAGAATCATCCTCAGAGTCGACAGATGAATCAGGGCCATCAAATTCTCGCTCAAAAGTAAATGGTACAGTATCTCAAGTAGCCAGTGCGGAGTTGATTAAAAATGTTAAATCACCATTGCATGAAAGGTTAGGGAAGGTTGTTGAGCACAAAAGTGCAAAGAATTCATCTGTAAGAAAAACAGGAAAGGATGACACTAAGGTACCTTTGAAATTACACGCAAATAGCAAGGGAACTGGTGCCCTGAGGGAATCCTTCTCATCGTCCAAGTCATCCACTGATACTAACAAGTCTGTTGATACAGTAAGAAAGAATACCAAGTTTTCTTCACCATCAAGGTCTTCTAATAAAAGTGAGGAAGAGAAAGCAAAACTTGACAACAACAACAACAAGGAAACTTCATCATCATTATTGCATCCTTTGTTGTCATCACCATCATCACAATCATTTCCATCACCTTCACTACTTCGGGGGATACAGATGCAGGATACAAATGAGACATCTGTCAATCAGTCTCCCATGCACAGCATTACAGAAAAGATCAGTCTCTCTGGACAAAAGCAGGCTCAACAAAACACAATCAGAGGGCAAAATAAAAAGCCAGGTAAAACAGCTTACTGTCTTTGTCTATTGACAGAAAATGTACCAGTACTCAGTACAATATTACATGTCATGATGCAAACTTAACATACTAGCTTTATATTCTCAAATGACACGTCTTACTCTTAACTTAAAAAACCCTAATCAGCGTCTGCCATTTTTTATGCCAACAAAATTATTGATATTAAATGCTGAAAAATCTTATTACCTTACTGTGAGTTGTCTTCCTTATCTTTAGTAGTATTATCTTTAGTAGTTTTACAGTGATTTCTTTTAATAAAAGGCTTTATTGGGTTTCAATCATGGTATACATAATTATGTAAAAAAAACTACCCTAAGGGAAAAAAAATAAACAAAAGAAAAGATATAATACTCCAAAAGGCAAGCACAAACAAGACCAAAGGACCCATGCAAGGTGCTACCCAAGTAGAAATTTAGTTAAAAAGCTTAAAATTACACAATTATATCAGCCTATATGAATATCAAAAGGAAACAATTAAGTGTGCGCTATGAACGGTGGCATGCGCATGATCTTACAAGTGACCAAGTGCACAGGCGTTCCACATCAATTGTTGTTCACAAAAGGCTTCTCAGAGTTTTCAAAAGTTTGTAAAAACATTAATACTGAAAAGGCTACTTTTAGGCACAGATTTACAAGACTGTAAAATTCCATAGATTGAGAATCGTATTAAATAGGAAGCCTGAAATGCAGATGTTTTGTGAATTGCTTAGCCTATTGCAGCCATGAGTTACAAAAGAAACAAATTCATGTACATTTAGGTCTGTTTTCCCATACAAGCATTTGTACAGAAACCTTATATCGTTAAGCTCTTTATGATATACCAGTGTATCATATCCAGTCTAATAAGTCTTTCCTTATAAGACATTTCTCCAATGCTAGACCACAGTATCCATCTTGTGGCTCTTCCCTGCACATGCTCAGTGTACATAGCTGTGACTTGGGGACACCACACTTGTGTTCCAAAGCAAAGTTGCAATTTAACAAGAGACAGACATTTTGTCCATCTGACTGCCATGTTTAACAGTAGTGGGCAAATACACCTTTAATAGGAGACCAAGCAACTTATTTGCTTTTGACACAATAGCATTAATATGCTTGACCCATGAAAGTGTGTCCCTGGGACGATGATTCCAAGGTCCTTCTCTGAAGCCACACACATGACTTGTACATGAGTTGCCTAAACACTTTGAAATGCTCTAAATAAAAAAAATAGCCCAGCTCTTGCATGTAAACAATGACAAAGATGTGGCTGACTAGGGCCCTGAAAGAGAATACAATGGGTACTGTCAAATAGGCCATTTTACAGTTGTGTGCTTAGTTACCTGGTCTGTGAAGGCAAGCAAGGCTGGAAGTGACCTTGCTTTGACACAGACCTCTCTGCTTTTATCAGGTAAATGCCAACTAGTTAGCATAAGAACAACTTGATTTACACAACAGAAGCAGTGAGTTCTGTATCAAGATAAGCTCATCTCCAGCCTCACTGCCATTCAGAGGCCAGGTCACTGAACAAACAACTGTA
>CM042751.1:16287426-16289926 GCA_022496165.2 Catalaphyllia jardinei | reverse complement strand
AATATAGACGGCACACTGATCCCAACGGCGGATATGACCAAAATGAAATCAAACGGAATAAAAGGCTAAATTATTTTTAATATACAAAATTTTACTATATTTCAGTTTGCAATATAAACCCTGAGGAAGGTTTGTTTGCTCTCTGTTAGGCCTGGGGCAAACGTCTAATATTAGTCGAACTTGATTCGTCGAACCTATTAATTTTAAAATATGGCCATGAATGGTGCGACGTTTGCCGCATTAAATTCGACACAAATTAGTAATTGTTTCGACTCCAGCATAAGTTCGACTTGTCAATTCGGATAATGTGACAGTGGTTCAGCGTTTCAGCAAACGCCGCTCTTAACACGCGCTGAACTCAATTCATAAATCATTCAAATTGCAAAATAATTGATTCAAATGTGATGGACTGGGAAAACGTCACAAAAATACATACTCCATCTGCCAAACGCTTTTTTCTCCTGACGAGCATGCGCTGTACAAGGACAATTTCGCGACCGGAAATGCGTTCTTGTCCCCAGATGCCGCGCTCCTTTTGGTGCTAATAGCGAGTTTACGAAATAACGACGGCGACGCCGAGGACAACGTCAATTAAAAGATCAATTTATGTTTATCTACGAATCTCTCGATACTCTTAAGTCATTTACTTTGTTTATCACTGTCAAACCTATCGCAAAATTAAATTCGGAACACAGCGATAACTTTGAAATAAACATTTAAAAAATTAGCCGTCGTGGCTCATGTTTTCGAGACATCGCAAGATTTGGCCATTTCACGTTGTCATTTTGCAGAGGACGGCAAAGAAATGTACTAAGAATTATAACGCACGTGCACCGCTATTGTTCTGCTCATTAAACCTTTTGTTTAGCGGCGTTCCCGTCGCCGTTGCCGTCTTGGTTTCGTAAACTCCCTATTCAAAAGGAGGGCGGCCTCTCGGGACGAGAATGCCTGGAATGGCAAGCTATCCAAAGTCATTGCTTACAACGCACAGCATGATGGAAATGTGTTGTTCCTGTTTCATGAACACTAAATATAAATGCTTGACATGCGAATTGCCTGTTTGCAATAAATGCTCAGTGCTTGAAGAGAACGAGGACGTTAAAAGATGGACAGCCGGTGAAAGCTCTGCATTCTGCGAGACTTGTGACAGGGACCTAAAGAGAGCTGCGCCAGGTCTACCGTAGACTTGCCAGAAGTCGACCTCATAAATTTCAGGGTAGAATATGTAGGCCGCGAAGCGGCCGAGCGAACGACCAAGTCACGAGAGGTCCGGGTCCTGAATAAACAAGACGAAGGACTTTTCAGAAAGTCTAGGTCTACCGTCGACTGATTGTTTTCCTTCACTCTCTGTAGGTGATGGAAATATTACAGGAAAGTTTGAGTTGGTTTATGACGAAAGCGAAGAAAACACGGACAATAGGGAAGAAGACACTGAGGTAGGAGCTCTTCTTGTGTTTTATCGACGTATACATTGCAGGCCTTATAAGCTTTAATTGATTTTTTTTTTCAGATCGTGACTCCATATCTCGATGTTTTTTGTTTCGTCTGTGGACTTTTAAGAGTTTGACTTTATCAGTCAAGAAACGCTATTTAAAAAGAGCACGCTCTTCTTGATGGCTTACAGACATCTAATAAACTTGCAGTTCAAGTCTTATGTTCCACAAAGATTATATTGCAATAAACTACTTTATTTTGCAAACAGCAGTTCGCTTTATCCAATACATACATCCATACACATCCTTCTTTTAAAGTGTCTGGTCGTGCTAGTGCCAACGGTACTAATTGGAAAGGATTTCATCATTAACTTGAAAACTTTACTCTACATCCTAAGAAATTGTCAGAGCCACAAAATGGATTCGTTGTCAGAGTCGGCTTCATTAAACAGGGCTTGCACGTGTTATGTCTCGTCCCCAGTGTTAATGAAAAAGATCGCGAACTTTGTGAACGAGATTGCTGCAATAGTCAAATTGACATTATAGATTTCATCTGATTTCCTTGCAGGTTGTCGTGCCTTGGAACTCAATGATAGATCCTGTTTTGATCGAGTAATTTAGTGAGAACATTTACTCTGCACATGAATATGGCGTCAAAAAGAATTCAACGAATGATCTGGCATTTCTTCACGGCCAAGCAAGAGAGAGATAACTAGTGTAGGAGGGTATAAGTGAAGAAGAAAATCTGTAACAGAAAACACCAGTTTATATATTGTTTTACTTTAAAGGCTGAATGGAAACTTCAAGACATTTAGCACCGGGTTTTTCGTGTTAACAGCAAACCGCAAACGACAGTTTCAGGTTAGGGGTCTGATGTTTGTGGCCTCTTTCGCTTTAGCTACGAAAGCGTGAAAGAATTCTTTCATTTGAGGAGTTAAGCAGTAGAGCACTTTTTCCATGTTTACATAGCCTCTTCGTATCAGGTTTGCACAGCTTTCGAGAATTCTCCCAACCATTGTCGTGTTTAGTTGAGCTTATGTAAATACGTAAAAAGTGCTTTCAGTGCT
>CM042751.1:16235362-16278671 GCA_022496165.2 Catalaphyllia jardinei | reverse complement strand
TGCTTTAGTATACTAGCTAGTAGAATTCTACTACTCACACGCGATAGCACGCGATAGAAATCTCGAGCTCATAATCTAGTTGATTTAAAAATAGAAACACAAGTGGAAGTTTGAGAGAACGAGGAATTGTGGGAACTTGAGCCATTAGAGGAAGAGTTTCAACGTACAGCTTTTTCGAGTTCCCCCAGACTTTCACGAGTGTTTCTCTGACGCATTTGAAACACGAAGAAAGTGTCTTCTGTCCTTTTCGGAAAACCTCCCAGAGAAAATAACGAACAACGTGACGTGACTAAAACAACTTTTCTATGTGTCTATCTAGCCCTTAAAGAAATACGATTTTCAAGCAATCAGGGTACGAATTTTCTTCCGGCGATTTCTTAACTAACATAACGTACGACTCAACGGCAACTATAGGAACGGCCAGCAAAGCTTATAATTATGTGACACTCAGTTTAACCTCTCCTCTGGACGTGATATTATTATTCCCTGATTCCAGGTAATTCCCGTGTCGAAATTCGCAATTAGCCAACTGACCCGAAGCCATGTCCCCTAAAGCTCTCGCATCCAGAAAGCCGCAGCAAAATCTCAAACCTTATGATTACAGAGCTGTTTTATGCGCATATTCTTAATATGACCAGAATTTCCCTTCATACAAGAAGTTTAAGGCCTATCTGTTTTTAGATTAACTAAAACATGCTTCGCGGGCCCGAAAAGTTTCCGGGGCTTTCGAGAAATGGGCCTCTGCACTATATCCTACGATTTCAAGTCTTTTTTTTTCTTTTTTTATTATATAAACGAAGCTAAACCAGATCATTTCAAGTTGCCTTGAGTCTGTTCAATAATAGATCGAAGGAGTCGTCAAAATATATGGTAAGAACATCAGTGACATATTCGGCTCTCGCTTCTGGTGCCATTTGTTTGTTCTTATCGAATGCCAGGGGAGACGAAATGGTTGTAACATAATGGCCTAAATAAGAGGCGGAGCTAGGATTTTTACCGTTTTAAAGCTGTGCCCTTTCCGCAGATTGATATAGGAGCCAAGGAGTCATAATCGGGGACGGAGACCATAAGCGCGCGCATTTCTATATTGGGGCTGTCCCTATGATATGAAACAATTTTCTATTTTTAGAACACATTTTCGCCCACGCGCGTACATGCTGCGAGAATTTTTGCGGAGGTCGCGCGGGATAAATGACGTCCTAAATCCCCGAAATCTTTTATGTTTTTGACCCACAACTCAAAGCGTTTATATCTGTTGGATTTTGCGAAAGTATTTTCGTCGCTTTATATTTAACGTCTGTAGCTACTACTTAGTTTTGTTAAATTGTCTGTTGTCGATGAATAAGAGCGCTCGCCGATGCATGTTTTGTAGTCAGTAAACATGACAAAATTGGACTTCCGCTCTTTCGTGTGACAACTTCTGGTTATCTATTTTTATCCTAAGTAATGATCATTATTGTGCGTAAGGAAAAGAATTATAAATTTAAAGGTACTTCTTTAAATCAGCCTTTGTGCTTACCTAGGCTTTCTGCATCATAAATTTGATATTTACAAATTTCTTTGAATTTACTGTGTTGCAAAATAAAGATAAATTCAAACAGATGGCTAAGGTTAACGTGCTATATGAAAGAAAAATACTACAACTCAACGACGGAACCATCTTAACACATCGCACCATCTGGCAGACCGTATTCAAGTTAACTCGCTCTAAACAAGAAAATTGTGGTCTTTCAATTTCTTTTTCTAGCCCCTCAAGCATTGACAAAGATATTGCAAACGGATCGGAGGAGAGAGTGAATTAAGAGTTCATCACTGAAAAAAGACCGATTCACAGCATTTATGGAGTACCAGTTAAAGAGAGTTGACTTGTGGTTCTACTAGAATAACAAGAGATGCTTTGAGCTCCTCCTCCAGGTACTCGGACGTTAATACTCTGGTTTAAGTTTTCATTGTTGGTAGTTGCAGATTAGGAGACAGAGTTCATTTCCCGTTTGACATTGCATTTCTCGATTTGCTGCAGTTCGTATCGCTTATAATGATCTCTAATAAATGGTTGAGATCGATTCTCTGAGCTTCTACAACTGACATTTTCGTGCTTGGCTCTTTGCATTTCTTAAACAAATACAATACCGAAATTTCTTTATTCGGCGTTTTACAATTTATGGAGCTTTTCCTTTTCCGCTTTGAGCAACACAGCAATTTATTATTTATTTATAGATTTATTTATTAATAGCCTTGTTGATTCATATGCTTATTTTATTTTAGTAGTTTTATCCTTTCTAACTTACTTCATCTTAATCATAATTTGTCAAATTTTAGATTTATTTAACTAGTTTGCTTTTTAAGTGAAGGCCTGGCGGAAAACCATCAACTTGCTCCTGAAATGTTTATGGACAATTGTTAGTGGCAGGTGATGGGCTCCTGTTAGTGCAGATCTCGTCTTTTGTGGCATGTTTCCTAGCTGGTTACTTTTCAAACACGAAACTATGATCGCAGTTGCGTGTCAGCTGTCAGCCGGGTCCGGCCCCGGAAACATTCAACCTCGTCCCCAGGGCTTTTCAACACTAGTCTACAATTGCCGCTTAAATTAATAGCATTTTGTATTTTTGCCGGCAATTCCAACAATCAGTAAAAATGGGGGATTTAACAACGATTGCACAAAATTAGAGTCCATGAAATATTTATGAAGGATAACGTGACCAATCAATGCCAGGGTCTTTTCCCGCTCTCCCAATTTCAAAGGGAGAAGCCATGGCAAGGAGGTTGGGAAACATTTGGGCCCGTAAAGCTAAAGCAAAATCTCAAGCCTTAAAGAGCAGTTTTATTTACATATTCTTATATGAACAGAGGTTCCCTTCATACAAGAAGATTAAGGCGTATACACTTCTTAGTTTTTAGATACAGATGAACTAAAAATTGCTTTACGGACTCCAAACATTTCCGGGGTGTTTTGAGAAACAGGTCCTAGGGGCCCGTTTCTCGACAGCATTATCTCCTCTTTGAATTAACCATTATCGTTAATTCTCAAGTTCCTTTATTTCCCAGGCTATTTCAGAAAAAACAAATTGAAAAATAAAATCGTATTGTTTGGACTGGATTTGAACCAGGAATTACCCGGCGCTTGTAGGATCGGCTACTTACCACTAGAAAGTAAGGGTACATATGAATGTTGTGCCGCGTAGGACTATGAACACAAATAATGGAACAGAGAATTAACTCTGAAGTGTAAATTTAAGTGCTAATGTAAACCATGAATAACCCACTGGGCGTTAGCCCTAGTAAAGGGAATCAGGGAACCACACGAGGTAAAGAAAAAATCTTTTGACCTCGGTGGGAATCGAACCCACGACCTCCGGAATAGATCTACCGTCACTCTGCCGACTGAGCTACGAGGTCGGACAGAGAAAGTCGGGGTCGATTTAGGTGGTGAATCGCGGCGAAGAGAAAATAAGGGTAAATATAAATATTGTGCCGCGTAGCACTATGAACACAAATAATGGAACAGATAATTAATTCTGAAGTGTAAATTTAAGTGCTACGCGGCACAACATTCATTCTTTCATTCATTCATGTACCCTTACTTTCTCTTCACCGCGATTCGCCACCTAAATCGACCCCGACTTCAAGGTTCTCTGTCCGGCCTCGTAGCTCAGTCGGCAGAGTAACGGTAGATAGTAGTAATAGGTCAGCATTTTACTCCGCGTTACTGCGTTCCCTTGCGTTCCGTGTGCGTTCCCTTTGGATTCCGGCCCTCAAGAAAGTTCGTTCCCTTTATTAATATGCATTCAAAGTGAACAGACTGCAAATTGTAGTAGTTGCTAAAAAGGTATCTACGGGTTGTAATTGTTCATAACGGTCGAGTCCATGACGTCATCTATTGTTATAACTTAGGGGAAAAAATGCGTTCCTCCATACTAATGAAGTGCCTTCCTCCAGACTAATGAAAACATTAAACAATGAAAACAATTAGCTTGTCTAAACTTGCCTGCTCATAGTTCACCCTGGTTGAAAAACTCTTTTATCTGTTCAAAATAAAAGCGCAAATTTTAACGAAAGTGTTATCTTTCTCGTAATCGCTTTGCTAGGAAAATTTGTTTGAGTTCGTTGTTTGGAAAATTGTGTTCACTGTTTATCAACATGGCTTTCGTTGCCGACCTTCGCGAATTTCAAACTGCTTTGAGCGCTTGTTTAACTGTCCGTGATTCGGAAACGTTGACAAGTGCAAATTTTTGAACACGTAATAATTTCTGAAGTTCTCTAGCTTTCTTTGAAAACGTTCTCCGATTTTCGAAGCCGGGTTCTTTTAACCCTGTTTGGCTTATGAAAATATCTATTATGTTTTTATCTGCACTCTTAGCTTTGCTAAGAAGAGAGAGAATTAATTCTTAGCTGCTCTTGTTTTCCGCTCTGTTAGTCACGCACTGAACTCTACTTTCAGCCCTAGATTTGCATACGAACTCCAACGGAAAACTGAGCCCATGGGACAGCTCTACAATTGAAATTACAACAATAGCTAATTAATTGTCAACACGCGACAATAAATATTTTCGAACAACACGTTTGTTGAATATTACTTTTATTTGCGAAATGATTCAAATACACAGAGATTTGAAATGAATTTAAAGAAATACATTTATTGATAACGAAAGCTCCACAACGAAGTGTTTAACACAAAGTAAATCAGGAAATTAGGATGCAATGAACAATAAAACTGAAGTCCCCTAAACAAAGAAATAAACTCCAATAGAACAACACACTAGATATCGATTTGAAATACATTTTTTATTGAGAACAAAACACAGTAGGTCTAGTCTTCATCTTGTGGAATGGGTTGCTTAACAAACAATCGATTAAGCAAGAATTTCCGCTTATCGATGCCTAGTTCTGTCGATTCTAACCAATCAAATCCATCTGTATCTTTGAGATCTTTTTTAGTTTTCATCACTTTTTGAAAGGTGTAATCTTTCTTCATCGCTCGCATCCACTGCAGGTACTCTAACAGTACTTTTCTCAATTCTTTTCTGTAGAGAGGAAGGAGAGCGTTTTGTGCTTTAAGGCGAGCTACATTTTCCGAATCTCCGTTTCTTTTGTACTCGTCGACCAAAGCATTCAGCTGAACCTCGTGGCGTTCCTGAGCTTCATCTAATATGCGCGACCAAGGGTTTAAGTGCTCTGTCACTTCTTGGGAAGAATCCGTTTCTTGGTTAGATTGGGAAGAATCCGTTTCTTGGCTAGATTGAGAGTCTTCACTGTCTTAATAATAATAATAATAATAATAATAATAATAATATGGCCTTTATAAACCAAACGATGTTTTTAAAGTTCATGTTGTTTAATCAGACATGTTTCGGATGAAACATCATCCATCGTCAGTTGTACAGAATAAATTGAAGTTGTGCAATAAATAGTGTCATATAGTGAGACATTAATGTGAAAAATTAAGGATGAAGGCGAGAACAGAATAAAAACACACATAAAACTATTTAAGCTAAGAAAAGAGACTAATTAGTATGAAAGGGATAAATTAAGATGTTTGACTTGGGAATTTAATGACGGCTGCTCCCAAAGGATGTGCATGGCTTCTTTGATTTTCAATTGGAAACTTGTTGGAGCAGAATCGAGGATTTTAAAACAATCTTCTGAACAAAGGGAGCGACAATTTTCAGAGCCTCTCAGGTGCTTAAAGATGTGCGAATTTTTTCCACAAGAAGACTTACACTGGTCTTCTCACTAATTATTGTAGTTTTGTACCCTTCAGTTACAAATTAGGATTAGTACGTACTCTGGTTGACCGAATATTTAAAATCAATAACACCTGGGCTGGTTTTCATCTGGACGTAAATAACCTTACCAAAACGTTAAGGAAGAATTCGTTCCCTTCTAGTGTTATCGAGAATGTTGTTAGAAAATTTCTTAACAATCACTTCACCCCCGATTCCTCTCAGAGTGGTGCTCGTAAAGACAATTGTTTGTATTTTAAATTACCGTACATCGGTCCTTTTTCCATCATAACACAACGCAGAATTAAGAAATTAGTCAACACATTGTGCAGCGACCTGGAAATTAAGTTGGTGTTCACCCCGTTTAAAATCAAGAGTTGGTTTGGGGCCAAGGACCCCATCCCTGCGGGTTTACGATCGCGAGTCATTTATAAGTTTTCATGTGCAGGCTGTAGTGCCTGTTATATTGGTGAAACCAATAGACACTTTGCCACTCGCATTCGTGAACATCTTGCCTCCGACAAAAATTCGCACATCTTTAAGCACCTGAGAGGCTCTGAAAATTGTCGCTCCCTTTGTTCAGAAGATTGTTTTAAAATCCTCGATTCTGCTCCAACAAGTTTCCAATTGAAAATCAAAGAAGCCATGCACATCCTTTGGGAGCAGCCGTCATTAAATTCCCAAGTCAAACATCTTAATTTATCCCTTTCATACTAATTAGTCTCTTTTCTTAGCTTAAATAGTTTTATGTGTGTTTTTATTCTGTTCTCGCCTTCATCCTTAATTATTCACATTAATGTCTCACTATATGACACTATTTATTGCACAACTTCAATTTATTCTGTACAACTGACGATGGATGATGTTTCATCCGAAACATGTCTGATTAAACAACATGAACTTTAAAAACATCGTTTGGTTTATAAAGGCCATATTATTATTATTATTATTATTATTAAGACAGTGAAGACTCTCAATCTAGCCAAGAAACGGATTCTTCCCAATCTAACCAAGAAACGGATTCTTCCCAAGAAGTGACAGAGCACTTAAACCCTTGGTCGCGCATATTAGATGAAGCTCAGGAACGCCACGAGGTTCAGCTGAATGCTTTGGTCGACGAGTACAAAAGAAACGGAGATTCGGAAAATGTAGCTCGCCTTAAAGCACAAAACGCTCTCCTTCCTCTCTACAGAAAAGAATTGAGAAAAGTACTGTTAGAGTACCTGCAGTGGATGCGAGCGATGAAGAAAGATTACACCTTTCAAAAAGTGATGAAAACTAAAAAAGATCTCAAAGATACAGATGGATTTGATTGGTTAGAATCGACAGAACTAGGCATCGATAAGCGGAAATTCTTGCTTAATCGATTGTTTGTTAAGCAACCCATTCCACAAGATGAAGACTAGACCTACTGTGTTTTGTTCTCAATAAAAAATGTATTTCAAATCGATATCTAGTGTGTTGTTCTATTGGAGTTTATTTCTTTGTTTAGGGGACTTCAGTTTTATTGTTCATTGCATCCTAATTTCCTGATTTACTTTGTGTTAAACACTTCGTTGTGGAGCTTTCGTTATCAATAAATGTATTTCTTTAAATTCATTTCAAATCTCTGTGTATTTGAATCATTTCGCAAATAAAAGTAATATTCAACAAACGTGTTGTTCGAAAATATTTATTGTCGCGTGTTGACAATTAATTAGCTATTGTTGTAATTTCAATTGTAGAGCTGTCCCATGGGCTCAGTTTTCCGTTGGAGTTCGTATGCAAATCTAGGGCTGAAAGTAGAGTTCAGTGCGTGACTAACAGAGCGGAAAACAAGAGCAGCTAAGAATTAATTCTCTCTCTTCTTAGCAAAGCTAAGAGTGCAGATAAAAACATAATAGATATTTTCATAAGCCAAACAGGGTTAAAAGAACCCGGCTTCGAAAATCGGAGAACGTTTTCAAAGAAAGCTAGAGAACTTCAGGAATTATTACGTGTTCAAAAATTTGCACTTGTCAACGTTTCCGAATCACGGACAGTTAAACAAGCGCTCAAAGCAGTTTGAAATTCGCGAAGGTCGGCAACGAAAGCCATGTTGATAAACAGTGAACACAATTTTCCAAACAACGAACTCAAACATATTTTCCTTGCCAAGCGATTACGAGAAAGATAACACTTTCGTTAAAATTTGCGCTTTAGTTTTTCAACCAGGGTGAACTATGAGCAGGCAAGTTTAGACAAGCTAATTGTGTTCATTGTTTATTGTTTTCATTAGTATGGAGGAACGCATTTTTTCCCCTAAGTTATGACAATAGATGACGTCATGGACTCGACCGTTATGCATATTAATAAAGGGAACGCACTTTCTTGAGGGAATCCAAAGGGAACGCACTCGGAACGCAAGGGAACGCAGTAACGCGGAGTAAAATGCTGACCTATCACTACTGTAGATCTAATCCGGAGGTCCTGGGTTGGATTCCCACCGAGGTCAAAAGATTTTTCCTTTACCTCGTGTGGTTCCCTGATTCCCGTTACTAGGGCTAACGCCCAGAGGGGTTATTCATGGGTTAAATTAGCACTTAAATTTACACTTCAGAGTTAATTCTCTGTTCCATTACTTACCACTAGACCACTGAAGAACAGTTTGCTCAATTCTGACTTTGTTTTACTCAATTCAAATACCGTACCTTTGGCAAACACTCACAATGTTAACATCTTTGAGACTAAGGACTCTGAATGGTCAAAAAACTTGTTCCTTCAGACTGAATGGCACCTCTTCTTTGTTGGTTTCAAGCCACTGGCTTAATGATGGTATTCTCGAGCGAGGAGTGCGAAGAAGACGGAACCACGTTCACACCGGAATGAAACGTACAAAGAGTGGTTGTAAAAACAGCGGTTATGGCTTGGCGAGAAATTTCTTCAGAACAAGACGTCACTGGCTTGCCAACAGGTATTCGAAAAATTGAATTTTAGAATCATAATCAAATAAACCAGCGTATAATCAGACTGTGTAAGTGAGTTCAAACTGTACGGAAACGGGTTATTTTGCAATTTATGTGCGTTGGCTCTTTGGCTGACGTTATATATCTTCGCTACACAGTGCTGACGATCCCCAAGAAGGGCGAAACAGCTGTCCACTGTTGTTATCCTGCTGTATCATGTTGATGTCTCGAAACGTTTTTCACGTAGTATCAGCCTTGCAGTCTATTGTCTTTAAACATTTTTTTTTGTTGATCAGATCTCTAGTAGATCCTACCTTGGCAGCGTTTATCGTATGCGGTTAGTGATTTACGGCAGCGGTTTATAGCCACAGATCAATCAAACCTCCCGTTTGACCATATCAGTCATGTTGCTACATCTGTTTGCTATCTATTGGGAACAAGTCATTTCTTAGCAGTCTCGCTCCGTGGTCAAATTCTTAAATCAGATGAAGAGAAATCGTCGTTACAAAAACTTGTAGAATAATTAAAACAAACGGAAACTGTAGAACACGCTTATTTCATATATGCTACGATCAATTCCTTTTCATCCAAACATGAATTTAAACTTAAGTTTTAGCAGTTTCACATATCCCGCGATCGACTAGCCTGCGAACGCAGACGTATTTCCGGCTGACACTGGTGCCAGCAGGAACAAGCGATAGCCGGAAATAGTTCGCAGGCTAGCGATCGACGCATTTTCAATACTGTCAACACTCCAGACTTAACGCGTACTTGTACAGAATTTATAACTGAAATTTCTGCTCCTACAATTTCCACATCTTTCAAATTTCATCTTCTGGATTTTCTGGTAAAGATGGGGGCGGGTGGGGGGGGGGGGGGTAGATGTGTATCCTGTGTGTGTAGGGTATGTGTATGTACTTTATTGTCTCGAACCCTTGTCACGCCTCGCCATCGATTCGTCATGATGCATGAAGTTGATACATACAACGACAGATTTTAAGTTACACACCACGACTTAAAGAAATAAAGGTTATAATGTAAGACTTGGAACGCGCAGATAGATCAACGACTACGTAAAATATGTCATTATCAACAGAATGTGCCGCAGCATTACTATCTTTTAGATACCCTAGTTCTACTGATTATAACAGGGACGGCTTGGTAAAGTTCAAAATCGGACTAACCTCTAACGGCAAAGTACTAACCGTAAACGAGGTTTGCGGTTTGCGGTTTACAGTAAATCCCGAAAACTTCGGTTCTAAAGGTCACTGGTCACTCATTTATGAATTTTCGGGCGCTAACGCGGGTTGTTTTTGCAAATACAAATGACACTCATCCCACGTAAGCCTTCATTGCAAGTTAGTTCCAGTCCACTACCGAGAATATGAATATGGCCAGTTGTGCGCAAACAACCGCAGTCTGACGTCATCGTGATTCTTATAGAGGGATTTATGATGACGTCACTCTTTACATTTGTGCTCATCTACATACGGCCTTGCATAAAGAAGGAAACATGTTAGATACAAATTGACTCCAGACAGCTAAAGAGCTGGTGAATATTAATACATGATAAAATTTTTAGCTCTTTGAGTGTAAAATTCAAGGAGATATTATCTTTCAAAAAGTGCAAAATTTCTGGATCTGATGGCAAAAACGCTAATGAGCTCTACATGGCCTTTCAGTATTAAGAACTGATTTATTCGTAGATCCATCAGAAACTGAATTGCTTGTGCTAATGAGGTAAATATTGTAAACAAGGCTTCCCCTATTGCTGGCGTAACGGGGTGTCCAGCTTCAAAAGGCCAACATTAGGCCGGTATTTTTGCGTTTTAGAGTTCTGAGCTGAACAATGGGACAGGATCGTAAATAGAATGATAAATGTTTTTATCATTCGATGCGTTGTTTTCTTCCCTTCTATTGGCACACAGTCCACCACATGACCTGCAAATAACTGCCTACAAAAAATGGTCTGCTCATGCGTAGTACCGTCTAAACGTGTTTTGCTGTAAATAATATTCTGCTCATGCGTAATTGAAACCACGTTCTCGAGGGAAAAATGGCTGATCGCTTTCCTGAACGCCTAATGAACGTTAAAAAATGTATAATAAAACAATTATTGAATTCGGTTTTCGCATGATATCATGAATTATCAAAACCTCCTGTCTGTATTATCTTCCTCAGCCTTCGGCTTCTGCAGATAACAAAGACCTCGGTTTTGATAATTCATGATATCATGCTCAACCTCATCCAATAATTGTTTATTGTTGCGCGACAAGTTGATGATCACGCAAGGTGAAAAACGCGCGAAACGTTGACCCAAAAGTTGCAACGAAACAGTGTTGCGCGACAAGTTGTGGATTTTTGTTTCCACCTTCAAGCAGTTGTGAACTAAAGCCTGAAAAAGTTCAGACTTGAACGGGATTCGAACTCATGACCTTTGCGATATCGGTGCGGTGCTCTACTACATTTACTAACCGAGCCATCAAACCAATTGGTAACTGGCCACGTTGTCAGTTCGTAACCCATAAATGCTGAGGAATGAGAGGGGCGAATAGGGGTATGCAAATCCGCCGATCCGTGCCTTTTTTTCGCCAAATCCGTCGATCCGCCATCATTTTTGATCAAATCCGAAACCACAACCATATCCGGAAACAAAAGTAAACTGGTACATGTGAATGCCACTGTTAATTTCGCCTAAATAGTAAAAAAAAACATGCTTGATGACAACACCACAATACAATTTCAATAAGAGTCTCACATCGGAGTTTAAATAAACTTTTTTCGAAAAAAGAAAAAATCTGGATGAACTCAGTAACAGTAATTCTGACCAAGGCTATGATGCAAATTTCGTTTAGGACCCAAGATCCGAACATAATACAGGCACAATCAGGTATCCGCGTCAAAAATTACAGCTGATCCACGACCCACTATGTTTTCAAAATCGGCAAATCCGCTCGATTTACCTCAAAAATCCACAATCCGTGTGCTTTTTAAGGCCAAATCCGTCTATCCGAAAACCTATTCACCTCCCCCAGGAATACAAGCTAATTTCAGGTTTTCAGCCAATATTCTTACCCTAATAGTCTTCCATCCTATTTCGCACTTAAAACGATAAATTTATATTTTACCTTCGAATTTTGCAATTGCTGGTTTTCAGTGTCGAGCCGATAGACTGAAAATATGGCAAACCTGTGGCTTAGTTGTAGTCGTGAGACAGGTTTATTCTTTACTCTACTTTTTCTTTTCAAATGTTGTTTAGGGAGAGATCTCCCTTTTACTTCTGAGAATCTTTGAGCTCCCCGCCGAGAAGGAGAGCGGTTAATTTTACATGTAAGGTAAAGGTAAGGTAAAGTCTGCATACGAGCCAAGTTTGTGTATATCTGAGAACGATTTCCAGATTCTGTTTGTGATTTGCATTTTGCCTTGTTTCTCACAAATGCGGCTTTCCTCTTTGATACAGGAACAGCAAAAAAAAAAGAGTTGCCAAGCCAGAACAATAAATAAAAACTAACTGCGGCAACCAGATATAGTAGGTTTTTTCAATATCCCTTTAACACCAGGTCCCACGCAAATTCCCTGCTCATTTCCAAAGTGGGACGTTAATAGGTGCAAGGATGGTGAGTGGTCCGACGTCCATTGCATCGAGTTTCCTTAAAATTTTCTCGTCTGCTCCTCGTAGATATGTCGCTTTCAGCTTATTAGATTGCTGTTATAGTATTTTTTTCAAAGAAGATGATTCAGATTTGGCTGTCGTTGATCAGAACAGGTATGTTGATTTTTCGAAATGTATTTATAGATAATCAGCAGAAATTATGCAGGCTTGATTTCGGGAAATTTTGGTTGAATTTTTATTTAGCGAATATCACTGACTTACTTTACAGCCATTAAGAACGTTAATATTGTTAACAATGTTATTTCAATCGTTTTTCGTGCAAATTTATAGTGATCAGGATAGCCAGACTGGTACGCTGAAAAATATGGATTTTGATTTCACGTGAAATTCAGTTTTCTAAAAGTATCTCGATTCTCTTGTGTATGATCATGACGATCTAAACTCTTTTCTTCTGCTGTTTTGATCTGAGAGGGAGCCGGGTCAGTCTGGGTTCAGCTGGAGGTCAGTTGTCCCAGGGGCAATAACGTGTTTTGTCTGATGAAACAGCTGATGTCGTCTTTCGACGTGATAAAGAACAGTAGTGTAAGAGGACTGCTCTTAAAACTTGCTCTTAAAAAATCGATACTAGAGTTTGTCGCCAAGCACTCTTCTTACCGGCAATCATATAATTAACATTCAAAAGTTTTTTTGCTGGGTCTCGGGTCTTTCGAATTGTTTACATATTTCGCCCTATTTGCCGGTTTTTTCTTGAGCCGAGCTAAGTGAGTCACATGTCATGCTTGAACCAATCAAATCACTAGCTCAGTACAGCTCCCACAATGCCATGGTTTGTCTATGTTGTGGTGCGCGCGCGTTTGGTTTTTCACGTCCCCAAAACAACATGTCGTCTTCCGATTCAGTAATGACTTCTCCCAGTACCATCATTTCTTCCGAAAATAAATTAGCTGCCTTTTCTCAAACTCAGCCGGAGAAGCCTTTCCACTACACGTAGGTGTATTTGTGATTTTCTGTGTTTTGCTTCCGCTTATACGTGCTGTCATAATTTTTTTCCTTTCGAATCGTCCAGGTACCTGAAGGAGTTTCGGGTCGAGCAATGTCCACTGTTTCTACAGCACAAGTGTACAGCTCACAGACCTTTCACCTGTTTTCACTGGCACTTCATGAATCAAAGAAGGAGGAGACCGAAGAAGAAAAGGGATGGCACTTTTAATTATAGTCCTGATGTTTACTGCACTCAATACGATGAAACGTCGGGGCTTTGCCCGTCCGGTGATGAGTACGTACCAGGGATTTTTTCTTGCATCTGCCTCGTTTATTTGCGGACTCGAGACGTAACGGTTGTTTATTTATGGTATGATCGATCAATTGCTGAATAAAGGTGCTTTTCTCTTTCAGTTGCCCCTACTTACACCGTGTAGCTGGCGATGTGGAACGTCGCTACCATCTTCGCTACTACAAAACTGCAACCTGTGTTCACGAGACCGATACTCGAGGATATTGTGTAAAAAATGGTCCACACTGTGCATTTGCCCATGGACCTCACGATCTGAGGCAACCAGTTTATGACATACGAGAGCTACAAGCGATAGAAAAGGAGGAAACTGAAGTAGGTCAGACAGGAATAGAGAATAACAAAGCTGTTCTAGAAGATCCCCGCTGGCAAGGTTTGTGCAGTACTGTACGTTGCTTCAATGTACACAAGTGATATCCTCATTTACACTTTCTTGGTGATTTGTTCACCACCGTAAAATATACAGTTTTTGTCATTTCGCGCTGTTATGCATTTTAAAGCCTGCCAAATGAGTTTAACCTTTTAAGTCTCTATGATACGACCTCGGAACAGAGATAAGAGTTTAATTGCGTCGTAGTTCTCTAGCTAGAATTTTACTTGACATTCTCGTTGTAAATAAGATTTTCTTTCGTCTCTCCGTTAGAACTTCATTTTCGTTCAAAACATGGCGTCTAATTCGCTTCCCTCGAGATAATAAACGCTAATGTGGTGAAAGATTTCTCTTCCGTTTAACAAAGTTGTGGTCCTAACAGAGTTATTCATTATTTATGGATTCTTCTATTGTCTTCACGGTTAAAATCTGATCGCTGTTAATCTTTAATCTTTCCCAGTTTGCCTGAGGGAGAGGATTTGCTATATTGTTTCTCGATTTCCGTCTAATATTTATAGTTCTTCCATTCACTGAAGTAGAATTAAGTCCTGATTGTGGAATAGTAAATACCATTTTACTGCATGTACTGTAGTGTTGGCTGTCTGGCTTGATCAAAATTTAACCTGTGTGCAGAATATTTTATTGGTGTTTGTGATCAGTAGCAGTAAATACTAAATTAAACCGATAACCTCTTGAACGTGCAAGGAGTGCAATAGTCTAGTGACATTTCCTTGTTTAATGGTTTTCAGATACCAACTATGTCCTGTCAAGTTACAAAACTGAACCATGCAAAAAACCACCAAGACTTTGCAGACAAGGATATGCCTGCCCACACTATCACAATACCAGGGATCGCCGACGTAGTCCAAGAAAGTTCAGATATAGGTAAGTCAGCTTCGGTTGATGCTATGATAAATTCAAGTGCAGAATGATAAATTCAAGTAAAATTCAATATGGAAATTTAAGTATAATTTCATGTGAAAAAGCAAGCACAGGAAATGGAAAATTTCACAATCAGTTGTGGTGGCATTGTGCTTATTTTATGTAAATTCAAGCAACCCAAAATAAGGTCTACTGTAACAGAACATAGCTTCATCTGCTCTGGTTCTGTAATATTTCTTGTGCTGTAGTACATGCATTATGATATAGAATTTGTTCAAATGCAAGCAAGACTTACATTTTAGTGCAGAGTGCATAATAATTTTTATTGTCTGCTAACCTGCTATAGTGTAAATATTAATAGTTGATTAATTGATATCAATTAATTGACTACAGTCGCCCCTCTGGATGCAACCACCTCTCCTCAGCAACCAGTTTTCCAAAATACAAACGTTTCCAAGTAAAAACCACTATATTTGGAACTTCCTGTAAGCAACCACCTCTTGTAAGCGACCGTGACCACTCATAGAGGTAATAGTTTAAAATTGTCCATAGTTTTAACCTCCCGTAAGCAACTGCTTGATGGATAATGGAGCGAAAAATAGTTAATACTCTGTTGCAACATTATTGTATTCTGGCTAGTACAAGAAACAGAAATTCCTCAATGGGAAGAACCGGATTTTGTTCTCAAAAGGTGACTTTTACATTGAATAAAACATTGCATCGGCATTCTTGCATTAGTTACCGTTTTCTAATCAGGAAACATTTTGACCCATTAGGGTCTGAGCCCTTGCAAGTGACCAACTCCTATGAGCGACCACTTTGGCTTGACATTTTGGTTGGTCGCTTACGGAAGGTTTGACTATAGTTAGGATTGTATAGGAAGTGTGGATAGGGGAGGAACTTGTGTTCACTGCAGAAAATGTAGAGTATCTACATTAATTCTTCTTTCAGTGTTGAAAGGTATATATTAATTTTGTTTGAGAAAATCCCATGTGCTCCTAGTTTTGCTATGCCCATGTGTTGTGTTCAGACAAAGTGTTTTGCTGTTAACCCTTAGTTAGAAGATTAGATTTTGTTACTGTTGACCACTAAGATATATTAAATGCTGGAACACGCACAAATGATACATTATTTTTCCTTTGTTATAATATATTTGATGTGTTGTGCACCTTTAATTGTGAAGTGCAGCTTCACATGTTTACTCGTCATTTTCATTTTAAATACTGCAAGACTCCTAACAATTTACAGCAACACCAACTACACACTAAAATGAAAACTAAGGTGCAATTGTAAATATTTTCTGCATTGAATTTTAACATTGGGGCCTAAATAAAACAAGAGGGAAGATATGCTATACATAAATCGTCTATTTTGTTCAATTGTGTCCACGATACACATATTCACTCCTCTTCATTATACAGTAGCTGTTGATCAATATTCAGAGAATGTATAATAATGTTTTACTAATATGTTGATATCTGTTATCTCTGTTCACACACTATATAAATGTTTTTGTTGTTTCCATCTTTTAACTACTAAATTGACAAAAACAAACTTACAAATATTTAAGAACTATTTTTGTTCTGTACTTGAACAAGGAGGGTGCTTGACATCAAAAAGTGGTACAAATTTATGCATTATGTAAAAGTGTATTCTTGAATTTTGTGATTGTGATGAAGGAAAATCATAGTTGGGTGCAAAGTAAAGGGGACGCTATTTTGAATTGCTTGAGAGAAACTAAACAGTTTGTTAAGTTCCTTGACCAATTCTTTAATTTGAACAAAAAATATGGGTTTGTTTTGTTGAGACATGAAATAAGTAGTATCTGTGCATAGATACTCAACATGTCCCATTGAAAAAGCTGTGAATACTTTTGGCTGCTTGGTTGTTGTATATTCATTGATGAAACATGATTGCTTGCATATTGCTCTTGAAAGTGGAAATTACTTACTAGTGATTTAATGAAGCTTAAAAATTACTTAGATAGTGTGTACTGAGGCAATTATTGTCTGATTAGCAAGAGACTTGTTTTTTTTTCTAGGAGTAAAAGTCTTGTCGAGGAACTATCGGATGATAGTTGACCCCATGGAAATTCAATGTTCCGAAAGCAAATATTTGCCTGAGAAGTGAAGCATCATTCTACTTTCTTTATTGTTCACCACTAAATTTTTTTCCATGCGCTGCTTCAAAAATCGTATTGAATTATTTTCAACTTTTTGAGATGAAAGCCGTGAAAGCCAAATGTAAAATTTTAAAAAGAAAACAGGCAAATACCCACTTAATGCAATTTCACTTGTTTACGGAAAATGTTTCATGGACGACTACTATCTATCCAGGTAATTTCCTCAGATGGGGACTATGGGCTGATAGTGTCTCTCTGCGGATGAACACTGTTGCATCATGTGATGAATTTAAACCAATAAGAATGAGAAAATTTAGTGGTGAACTATAATTGCTCATAGAAACTCAGGCTTATTGGTCAAGTGTTTAGAGAATCCCATTAAAAGCTGATTTTTTTTTTAGTTGTGTGTTTTTCTTTAAGTTTCTTTGTCATTTGCAGATCAACTCCTTGTCCTCATGTTAAGCATGGTGATGAATGGGGTGAGCCAACCAATTGTGAGAGTGGAGATAATTGCCCATATTGTCATACAAGAACAGAGCAGCAATTTCATCCTGAGGTATGCAGCTTTTTTAAGCTTAGATCTTTAAATTTTACGTTGAGCAATCGGCCAGTGCTTGAAACTAGCTGTATCTGACAAACCAGGTTCTGGTAACATACACCTAATTAACATAATTAGCATCAAAGAATAGAAACCAGTGGCTGTTCACGAGAAACGTGATGAAAGGCAGAAACTGCAAGGCTGTGCTCTAGCAGGGCCTTGTTGCCTCAGGCGACCAGCTTCTGTCTTCAGGGAACAAGAAAAACATACCTAGTGGCCCGGCCAGGCAACCTCTTTTTTGAGATTTCACTTAGGGATGAAAACAGTCTCATAAAAAAATGTCTTTCCTATTTCCTATTTCTTGTGTTGCAATGTAGTTTACAAGGCTTACCTCTTGATAATGTTAGCCTTAGAAGCCAGTAAGTGGTCGCGAATTACTTTCTATATCCTTACAAATGTCCTGACTTCCATCTTTAAAAGATTTGGTTCCAATTTTTGAGCAAATATGCATTTTACCAATGGCGGGCTGGCATACTCTCGAGTGGGGGACAGGCCAGATGTAACGCCGATTTTCTGTCACGCTTTTAAGTCACCATGACTTTATTTATACTGGTAGGCAGGATGGGTGGATAGAAAATAGGACATCTTATACACGAACGCACTCATAATATATGATTACTTCTAGGTAACTAGTAGTAATCAAAGATTATGAGTGCATTCGACACCGTAACCTTAATACAGATGCCTTAAATGATTTCATCAACAACCAGGGTTTTACAGAAAGATACTTCAGTGGCAAAGTCCATGCCATTCTCAGTACAGACTATTGTGCATGACGGCGCCAATTTCCGTAGACTCAGAAGTTTAATAGGACTAAAATATTTATATCAGCCTTCAAATTTCGTGCTAAATATTCTCACATTGACTGGTATTGTTTAAGCATAAAAGCTAATTTGTAAATTAAAGTATATTTTAATTTACAGGAAGCTCAAATATAAGTAAACATTTGCAATTGCGTGCTCATTTATTGTAAACAAACTCTGTGCGACTGATTCGAGTATTTCCCCTGGCCTGATTAATTAAGTAGACAGTATTTAGATTTCTGTTCCTTAGGTCAGGTTCACTCTTATGGCCACTGCCCTCAGAGTACTCTTCCACCCATTCCAAACAATATTTGACTGGATAAAGCTGGCCTTTTCTGTCATGACTGGAACAAAATCAACAAATGCAATCGAATACAGCTGTTTCCACGGTTAACATCTCAAAGCCTAGGCGATCGTGTTTGTGAACATATAAAATAAACAGGGAAGCAGAGTCCAGAATTCGACAAGAACGCACACCAAACGTGAAGAGAAGGTCAAACTCAACAAGGCAGCACATCAAGACGCAAGCCAAATTGTAAAAATCAAATCCTGCTAGAAACAAAGCACATGGTCAATGAAAATTACGTCATTCGCCCTAAGTAATTTCGCCCCTGTAATTTTTTGGGGGGAAGGGGGTGGGGTAAATTGGTGTCAATGAACGGTCCAAAAGTCTTGATTGCGACCGCATTATGAAGGCGTTCTTTGTCAAACGCAATAATGTTATTAGATAATCAGGGCTCGAAATTGCGACCGATACGGTCGCGTTTGCAACTTAATTTTTCTCTTTGCAACTAGAAAAAAGAGAGTAGTCGCAAATTTGCGACTAGGTTTTGCCTTGTCTGATAGGAAATAAAAGAGCTAGCAGTTGAGTTTTTGCTTGAATAACTTTAAAAATGAAAAGATTCAATGAATTTGCGACTTACAATTTTGTTACTATCCGAAGGTTTATCGTAATTTACCTGGAATACATGCACGCAATGATTTTCCTTTGATAGCCCGCCATTTTGAGTGGTTTCTTTACAAATGTATATCGCAGGCTCATAGTACGTTTCGTTTTGCCGTTTTGATGGCGGACTGCCGTGGTGCGCGAGTCATGGCAGGCATTTGTATTGAATGGTTCAGTCATTCAGGGCTCTTTGAATAACCACTGTAGCAACACCCCTGAAACTTAAGGTGTAAAGTTTGTATATAAAAAAAAAGAATTCATTACTTGTTTTGTCATCGGTGGAAAACCTTCGAAAGGTAGAACTACAAATGTAGGTAAGCTAATATTTCTGTCCAGTACATGTGTTAGGTTATTTTGCAGAGATTGGATGCATTTACATGTAAGAACTGCAGTTTCCAGCGGTAATATCTGTTCATGATTTGTAAATCTATCGCTTTGACTAAAATAACAGGCACTTGTGTGCCTTAATTTTCAGAAAGGGAGACAGGTTCAACTTGATCGTTTGGATGGACTAGTAGTGTTGTCTAAGACGCAAAGTGTTCTTTACTATGAAATCTCTAAATGACATGAAAGCTGTAGAAACAATGGAAATTAAAGCGCTACACGTTTCAACGTCTATTTTTAATCACTTATTTATCAATTAAATGACCAATTAGTTTTGCGACTAAAATTTTCAAAGTTGCGACCAAATTTTCGTAACTAGTCGCAAATTGCGACCAGACATTTTTTTAATTTCGAGCCCTGATAATTATAATGAATTAATCAATTATTTAATTTGCGATTCGTTTTTTTTTTCATGTGGGCAACTGAGCTTGACTTCTGGGCACCCTAGCCTATTCCTAGAATTTTTCTTAGAGCATGCCACAGCCTTGATTGTGCAACATTACCGTATTTATGTGAAGCATATATGAAATATTTCATATTTGAACTGCAGTTATAGATGCAAGTGAAGATTGATCATCGGAGTAAATTTTCCAGTTTAAGCAACTGGAAAGAAGAAGCCTGAAAAAAATCAGGGCTTCAACGGGATTCGAACCCATGACCTCCGCGATACCGGTGCGATGCTCTACCAACTGAGCTATGAAGCACACATTGGGAGCAAGGTCAATTTATTGAGTTCATATCTCCCGTGAAGAGTGAAATGATGTGAAGCATATATGAAATATTTCATATTTGAACTGTGGTTAAAGATGCAAGTGAAGATTGATCATCGCAGTAAATTTTCCAGTTTAAGCAACAGGAGATATGGACTCAACAAATTGACCTTGCTCCCAATGTGTGGCTTCATAGCTCAGTTGGTAGAGCATCGCACCGGTATCGCGGAGGTCATGGGTTCGAATCCCGTTGAAGCCCTGATTTTTTTCAGGCTTCTTCTTTCCAGAAGCATTACCGTATTTACATGTGTATAAGTCGACCCCTCATTTTCCAGGTCAAAAATCAGATTTTTCATCACTTATGGTTGAAGAAATAAAATTTAGACTAATAGAAATTTCCCAAAACGTCAATCTTTACTTCCTGAGAATGTATTGAAACCACGGTGAATTAAAAAAGGTAGAGGTGTAATCTTACGCTGTGAAGTTTACCAAGACTTTAATTTAATTTCATCACGATTTAAGCACATATGAGCTCTTTGATATACTAGTGAAGTATTTCATGATGTTTGGGAGTAAATCGCCTTGAATTTACATGTTTAAAAAGAGATTAGATACGGTAAAAAGACCAAAGGAACGCAGAAGAGCTTTGAAAGATCGCTCAATAAAAACAACGCCACCTTGGAAAACTTGGTAACCAAACTACAAATTTGAGGAGTACTGGAAACTAAGATAACTCCACCTGCTTTTTGAAGTTTGCCAGGTCACTAAGCTACAGTAATCGTTCGATGAAAAAGCAAAGTTCAGCACTGTAAACAGCAGCTAAGCTCTAGAAATGTATGCTCCACAGATCAAAAGACACAATAAAAATCATCTCCAGTAGGTTTATGTTTAAAGCATTTAACATTAATTTTATTTCACACTTTTTTGTTGAAGAAGACTGCACTGAAAACTAAGAAACTTGACCACAATTAGAACTCGTTTTGTAAACTCAGTTTTCCGAATGCACTTCAGGCAATTGTTATGCTAATTTCTTGAACTGCTTTGTCAGGTCTTTGTGTATGACTCGTGTATAAGTCGAGGGCGATTTTTTGGGCTGATTTTGTGGTCGTAAAAGGTCAACTTATACACGAGTAAATACGGCAAGTGATCAGATTTATTTCAGATAACTTGTGAACAAATCAAATATGTTGATTTTTCCACTGTCACTCAAAGTTATCTGTTTTCGTACATTCTGCCATTAGATATCCCATGATAGGAAATAAAATGAGCTATTGTGTGGTTCCCGAAAATATCCATACCCCCACCATGGAGGGAATTGGAAATTTCAATTCCCAGGGGGTGGGGGTCAAAGACCAAGGAAATTCCAGAGGGGAGGGGGGTTGGACGATTGATTTGGTTTCCAGACGCCCTTCAATTCAGTATTGATTCAAGTATCGATCTAATTGTTCAAAAATCCTTTCTTACTTACTAAGTAGGTCCTTTACGTGAAAAATAGTAGCTTAAATACTCGTATTTGAATCGCATTGTATTTGAAATAAATTTTCTTTCTTTAAAAAGCACTTTGGAAGTTAAAAAATGCAATGCAGATGGCTAAGTGTTTAGAGTGTCTACTTTAAGCTTTCACACACTTTCTTGCTAAAACTAATTTTTGTGCCTAGTGCTCGTAGAGCTCAAGGCACTATGTTATCATGCATACGTGTCCGTAACACTTATCATTCGTGTAATATGTCATGAAGTGTCCTCCCCTTGACGTTGTTTTTTTTGGTGACGTGTAATATGGAGCCGAAACCACTTGTGGAATTGCACACATTTAAGCATCCTTCTGATGAACAGTTACAACCCGTAGATACTTTTTTAAGCAACTACAATAATTTGCAGTCTGTTCACTTTGAAATGTCATGAAGTGTCCCCCTTCACTTTTTGTGCCTAGTGCTTGTAGAGCTCAAGGCACCATATTAGTTGAGGTCACACTGTGCACTTTTTCCCTGGAGAAAGTTGATATACCTAGGGAAAATTTACCTGAGTACACCTGAGGTAAATTTTTCTTGGGTTCCATTTTCCCTAGGTGAAAAGGTCACACTGAAAAAATTACAAGGGATTGACATGATTCAATTTTATGCTGTGTAAACATATTTTTGGCTCGCAAATCGAAAACAACATGTTAGAAAATCACGCAGGTCAAAGAGAAATGGTTCTCCTTTTTTCATTACTTTTTTACGTTGTTGCAATGAGCAAGGCGATCACAAGTGATTTTTCTTCAGCGCCTGATTACTCGACGAGCTCAAAGAAGACAACAAGCTGTGTTACTCCGTGTATTTACTGCTTTTGCTTTGCAGGAACGTCGGCCTCGGCCTGTCGCGTGGGACAGTCTTCCAAGGCCTCAGTATTGGTTTGAAAACTTGCTCTGAACATATGCTTAAAAGAACTTTCGTGTTGCTCCTGTTATCTTCTTCCTTTGACACACGCACGCGACAAATGCGACATTTTGATGTTTTTCAAGTAAAATGTGACGCGAATAAATCAAATCTATCATCAGCGTGTTTGCTGACGAGCATCTATTGGCTAACTACCTTGGGATTTCAGTTTACCCCTTCAAAACATGTAGGGTAACTGTCAAGGGGAATTCTATTGTTCTCTTGACATATTTAAGCTTCGATGGAAAACATTTTCCCTAGGTAATTTACCTGGGGAAAAATCGGTCACATTTCTAAATTTAAGTTTCCCTAGGTAAAACTGTCAACAAGTCAAGTTTACCTAGGGCAAAAGTGCGCAGTGCGACCACAGCTATTATCGTGTTTACATGTGTGTCCGTAACTTGGGTTTTTCTCGTATTCTTTGGCCAAGAACCTGAGACCACTTTCGAGCAATGTTCGTTTGATTTTCGTATCCCGACATGATGTAGATGACAACTTTTGTTATGATTGCTCCATGTGCTCACGTTCCACGACGTTGGTAAGTTTTGTATGTTAAAGATTTAACTCAACTGCATCGGGGCATTTTTGCAGGAATAAAATTCAAACCACAACGCTCGTCAAAAAAACCGTTTTTCGCTACAAACCCATCTCGGCAAATATGTAAATTTATGTTCATTTAAAAAGTTGTTGAAGTGACCTTTTTCAAGTAGTTTTTGCTTATGAAACAAAAATATCTGATTGCACAATTACGCCTAAAAGCACGCTATGCAAAGAATGTAATCTGAAACGCTGACTTCGCAGTGATATATAACTTCTCCTAAATCTATTCCTTAACATTCCAGCTTCATCGTGTTAAAATAGCAAAATCGAACAAAACCAGCACTAATTAGAATTTTTTTGTCACCCATCTATCGACACTTGCGAGCAACCAAAGTCAATTATGAATTGCTACAGTTGATACCTATAAAGTTTCTTCTTGTTGTTGTATCATGTAGTCATTGCAGATGATACTAGTTTTCATATCACTAGGCACATGCAGTCAGAAAGTATGGGGGCGTACATAAAACTTGTGGAAATTCCGGAGGGGTGGGGTTGGGGGTTATTTTTGTGCTCAAAAAATGGAAATTCCGGGGAGGAGGGGGGACTTGTGTGAAATTCCCTCCATGCTGTGGGTATGGATATTTTCTGGAGTTACACATTGAGGAAAAGTCATGATAATTTTCAGGATACAGCAAGATTTAAAATGTTTCTCTGATTCTGCAAATTCAGTGGTTAAAACGACTTGACCACTTTCATGTTCCTTGTTGGTACAATGGACACATAACAGTTTTGGCTGATAAAAGATTGTGTTGACTATTTAAGGCAGTCACTAGCTATTTGGTTAGTAAGTAAAAACCTCAGTCTCTGTCTCTGAAAAAGAACTGTGAGCGTTTTGTTTAAAGTCAGAGTAACATGAGATGACAAAGTGACGATTTGATATTTTGTCCTTTTTCACCACGAGGTGTTTACAATTGCAATCACGACTGTGTAGGGTACAGAAGATACTGACAAAGTTAATTTCCTTGTCCAAACAATTTTAGACCTTTTATACCTGTAGTTGACTTTCATATAGGTGTCCTGTTCTTTATGTATAATGGTAATTTCTAACCCCACTGATCTGGTTTCATTATGTTGAGTTAATTTAGTGTGTGTCTAATGTTGTGTTCTTTTGCCAGATATACAAGTCGACAAAATGTAATGATATGCAACAGACTGGGTACTGCCCCAGAGGACCCTTCTGTGCTTTTGCTCATGTAGATCGTAAGTATTTGTTGATGATTCAACTCTATGTGCATTTTGTCTTGTTTTCTAATATGAATAAATATTTTTTTCAGTATGTTCTTGATCTTATTGGCCAACAAACTTAGCTTTAGTGACCCATGCGCTGAGACTATCCAATGGCTATGTGGTTTCTTGAATCGGTATAGGAAGGAAATTACTTCAATAATGTCAAGTCAGCTGAATCAAATGCCTAATGAATATAGTAAAGGTATTTTGTCAATTTCACTTACTGTAGAGGGCACAATATGCATATTGAAGATATTTGTGCTAAAATTTTCATTTTCTGCAGAGGACACAGTTACCTCCAGAGAAGCTAATGGTGAACAAAGTTTTAGCCAGGTATGTAACTTAAAGAGGCTGGAAACAGTTTCCAGCACTTTTCTAACAGCTATATTTTGAAGGGTGATGACTGCCACCGTGTAACAATGGTAATATACAGATGCCCAATCATTGGTAAACAAGTTGCAATCATCTATTTTATTTAACAGGTTACCATAGCAACAATATGACTTGCTAAAAACACCTTTAAATTTAGCTTTAAAGTGCTACTATGATAAAAATTTTTACCACTTGATTTTTTAGGTATATCACATAGCATTCTATGAAAGAATAAAAATGCCGTTTACCATTTGCAATTACTTGCATTAGTTCCGGAGATATTTAAGTTTTAAAAAGTTTTAAAAAGTGTTAAATATGCAAACTCTACAATTTTACATGTTAAGGTTGACAGTGCTATTCCTGTGAATCCACATGTGAGACATAAATTGTATAATAAAAATAAGAAGAAAATGGCTGCTTCAAAGTTCTATAAAATCCAGTGGTTTCTCTTATCCTGTTGTTAAGCTTCGAGCTGTGGGTAAAAAGTTGCTGTTATGGACATTACACAATTTTTGTTACTGACATTACACTGTGGAACATACTTTACAAAGACAGGTTTTAGTAAAGGTTTTTAGCTCATTCATGCGCGCGCAGCGCTAGCAATGAATGAGTATCGTGAGGGACCAATTGTCAACGGAAGTTGTGGTCTGTAGACAGAAGTCTGTGGACGGAAATTGTGGACCGTAGACAGAAGTGAAAGTATCCTCACCACCCCACCCTGCTTCGGCTTAACAAAAGTCCAAATAAACTTCCGATGTCGTTGCAATAAGCAACTGCTTTAAACAACGTGTGTATGCTGTAATAATTATTTTAACATGCAACCTCTGAAAATCGCCATATGCTTGCGAAGCCAAAATGTTCGCGTCTAGGGGACTCTGAATGTATTTTTCTTCCTACAACCATCGCACAAACATGAAGATCAGAGCGCTTTACAAGTAAGTTTTGACGACAAATCACAGATTTAAAGCACCTCGGACTTTAGAAACAACAGTGGCAATGTAAGTTATTAGTTGAAGTTGATTTAAACTTTTGGAACGATTGGTAAAGCCACGGGGGTTAAAATGACTCCAAAAGCGGTCGCCAAAAACTAAAGCCTTCGCTTTGGTGTGAAGAATTAATTTGAACACTGCTCATGCAGTGCGACGCGAACTTCCTTTTGCATTTCTTTCATTTGGTTCCCTGGATTTTTGAATTTTAGGTTTTTAAAGTGAATAGTAACTTGCACGCTGGATTTCTGCATATTTAATTTACGGCGACCTCCAGGCGCTTTGTTTATTTAGATTATTCGCTTCATTCAAATATTTTTGGGAGTCTTATTCAGCTACTACAGAACTGCCAAGAAAAGAACTGAATGGCCACTAATTTAACACACTTGAAATACGACTGATCTCAACATAAATGGCTTGTTTCTGTCATCTTTTTGATTTACAACTTTCATCTTTCCCAGCGCTGTATAAATATTTCGTCACATGGCGAAGAAATTAATTGATTTCTTGTTTTCAGATTGATTTTTATGTGAGTTCTTCGCTTTTATTTTCCTTTGTTTTCTTAGACTTTATAGTACAAGAATGGAAATTTTGTTGTATTTGGTGTTGTCAATAGTTAACTAATTTTTTTTTTCAATTTTCTTAACCTACGCTTTTAGGCTGGCCTAAATCTACATATTATTCAACAGCATAACAGTCATTTTACTAGATATCTTTAATATTTCACCACGAACATCATAAATTAGATTTTTAGACATCCCCATATTTTGTTACTCTTAACAACCTGTTATTGCCCTTGACAGAACTTTGGGGAGACTGACTGCCAGCCCTGCAGGGTTGGTGGGAGGCACAGTGGCCTCGTGGTTAGTGTGCTTGTCTCGGGATAAAGCAGTCTGGGTGCAAGCCCTGACCATGGACACTGTGTTGTGTTCTTGAGAAATACACTTTTCTCTCACGGTGCCTCCTTCCACCCAGGTGTATGTAAATTGTCATGGGTAAACTTGACGCTGGGGGTAACCCTGAAATCGTCTAGCATCTCATCCAGGGGAGAGTAGAAATTTCCTAGTTGCTTCATGCTACAGAAACTGGGATAAGCTCTGACCTGTTAGGCCCCTTGGCTCATATGCAGACCTTTACCATTAATGGGATGGTCAGATACAAAATGTGGACTATGATTGATCAGTGGTTTCCAAATTAAGGTAACCATTGACCAATCATAGCTCACATTGTTTACCCAGAGGTCCTAGTGCCAAAGGCTGACTTTTAATCTTCCCTAACTTAGTTCTGAGATGATTTGTGTGGTTTTGGTGTTTGTGGGAATGGATCAACAATATGTGATCCCACATAATGCCTATCCCTGCAACAAAGGGGACTGTCTGATTTCCAATCCCAATGAGGAATGGATATTTTCCCAAGAATAATTAAAAATTTTTACCGACACTGAGGTGAATAATTGTTTTAGTATATACCACACAAGCTGAATAACTAGTGGCCAAAAGAGTACATTTACTTGTGACAATGTACTGACAAAAGCCATTTTGTTTTTCTTCGGCTGCTCCGAGGTAAGTAGTACTTGGCTAATCACCTCCAAGCTAGCCAATCAGCACACGCAAAAAGTACTTTTCACTTGTGTGGTATATACTAATGATATCTATTTGAACTTCATTCCTGCTGTTTCATATGGGTTCAACTGTACCAATATTTCATAACCAAACAGCAGAATGTACATGTCATTACATGAATGAGCTGGCTCTAAGAGCCCTTTGATTGTTAGTTTGTGGATGTCTGGTTGTTATATTAGATCACTGTCAAATTTATCTAAATCAGGTTTAGTTCTAAGCTACTTCTCTTTTTCGGTTTTGCTACTTTTCGTTACGGACATTATATAAAACTGTCTGTAATGTCCGTAACAAAATTATTTTTCATTCCAATTAAGCAACAACAACTAATGTGGGAAAGTGAATATTTTTGTTTGCTCATGGACTCCTGGTAAATAAGATCATCAGAACTGTTAAATTTCAGGTCTATTACATATTTTGTTTTTTGGGGTTTTGTAACTTTTTGGTACGGACATTACATAAAACTGTATATAATGTCTGTAACAGAATTGTATTTCATTCTAATTTGACAAAGATATCAAATATTGAGAAAAACTAACCTGAAAGTGTTGAGACCAGTTTCTCATATTTAACCTTCTTTCCCAAAGAAATTAATTGTTAAAAGTAGAGTACATGTCAATTTTGAATTTAATTATATATAAATATACTGATTTTTTTCCCCTTTTTTCTCCCCTATGAGGAAAATAAGGTTGAAATTATCTCCCTCTTTTTCATTTTGTCCTTTGCAACAGCTGCCACTGCACACTGACCACAAACTGTTTTGCTTTGTTTCATTCTGTGCAGTTAGTATATCCATAATGCAATGTCCGTAACGTAATGTTCGTAACGTAATGTCCGTAACATGCTGCCTTCATACCAGTGATTTGCCATAATACTGACAATTTACAACACCATAGTTTGAGCCACTTTAAACTAAAAAAGGATTCCAGCTTACAAAAAGATCTCGCTTTTACTTGCAGAGAAAAAAGAAAAAACTTAGCCTCTTTTTGTTATGGACATACATTGTGTTTTTCACTCCTATTTAACAAGAACATCAAATAGGGCAAAAACAATTATCTGAAAATTTATTTTGTATTGAGTTTAGAACGTTTTGTTATGCTGATGAGATTTTAGAAATAAGTGTGTCCTAGTATAACAATCTGAAGTCTGACAGCTTGTAAGCTACTTTTTCAGGGTTTTCATTGGTCGAAAATCAACAGCTTCTCTTTTTCGCTTACCACAGAATTTATTTTGTAAATGGTTTGAACCCAGGAGTATCAGTAGTTCGTATTGTGTGATCATTCGGGTAAGTGTAGTTCTGAAAAGAACTGTTGTTGGTGACTGACGTTTTGACAACCTGAGTGGAAGTCCTCTTCGGAGTCAAGTGAATAATGTTGGTCAGTTAGGCCATGATGTTATTGGATGAAAGACTCGTGTAAAGTTTGTCACCATTCATTGGTTGGTTTTGATCCGTCTTTTGTTAATCAAATTGGTCAGTTTGAGGTCCTTATATTGTTAGTCAAAAAATTTGGTCTGTTAGAAGTCCGTTTGTCGGTTTCGCTTTCGTCGCAGATAAGTTGTTTGTAAGGTGTCAGTAGTTGTTGACTGTTAAGAGGCGTTTGGCATCACCATTTCTCGTGGTTCGTGGCTCGAGACTGACTGAACACAAACGAGCCATGAGAAATGGTGATGCTAACAATCACATTGCTGTGCATCATCAACTGAGAAACCGCAACATTGACTGGGACTCTACTCAACACAGTACAGACTATTTTCAGCGCCTGACTCTGGAAAGCTGGTACACTAACTTAGAACAAACGCCTCTTAACAGACGTCAACAACTACCGGCACCTTACAAACGATTTATTCGCGACGAAAACAAAACCGACAAATGGACTAAATTATAGGAACGGCCAAAATATTAAAAAATGTCAACAAAAAGAACTCAACTTGATGTGTATAACTTGTAAGAAAACAAGAAATTATATTTTTTTTTGTTTTGCCGTGTGACAAACGGCGAGAAAATTGAATACAAAGATTAGTTAATTATTTACTTTAGAGGACAAAACGAAACTGAATACAACAGAATTTCCATTATTTACTAACTATGACAGATAATATTTAAGAAAATACCAGAAAATAAAGGCGAAAAACATACGTAAAACCAGTTCAAAAAGAACAAATTGGATATTTTTTGCGCCACCTGACTTCACATCAGAAAGATGAAAGTTGTGCGTCAAAAAGATGAAAAAACAAGGCAATTATTTTGAGATAAGTTGTTTTTCAACTCTGTAAATTTAGTGCCAACTTAGGATCCTCAGGAATTCTGTAGAAGCTGAACAAGACTCAATAGAATCTATTTGAGGGAAGCGAATACACTAAACAAACAAACCATGAGGTCGCCGAAATAAAGGCAACCAAATGAAAGAAACGTGACAGGAACTTCAATAACACTAAATTTTCATTCAAGATGAGGAAAAATACTTATCTAAAAGCACGAAAATGTTCAAAATTTCACAGACGTGCTTCGCTGCATGACCCCTCATGTTTGAATTGATTATTCATGCAAAAACAAAAGCGTGAGTTTTTCCCTACAAGTTTTGCACTTATTGTATCAGCTGTGGCTTTGCCTATCATGCTAAAAGCTGAATTCAACTTTGAACTAATACTGTACATTACCATTTGTGTTTTCTTAAGTCCTGGTAGCTTCTTTAAATCTGCGATCTGTATTGAAAACTGACTTGAAAGCGCACTGATCGTCTTGTTTTTGCCGCAGTTGTAGGAAGGAAAAATCATTCATGAGAAAGATTTGAGGGCTCCATTCACCTTGATCTTCCATTCTGAGGCCACCTGAACATCGATTTATGTTTTTCCTTTCCATTTTAAGTGCCAAAGAAGTAATTTGTTCGTTTTAGGAATGAAAACAAGACCCTGTAAGTTTGTAGATTTGGCCTGCAACGTGCTATGATTACCTGCACTTTTTGAGCATGTGATTTTGACACAAAAAACATCTTTCTATGGCCTCTAAAGTTCTCTAAAAATATGCACAGAAAGTCCATTTTCATTTGTTTATTTGTCCTTAACAACAGTAAAACAATAGGAGAACCAAAATGTCTTCAGGGAGGGTAGGAAAGGCAATTGTCCTCACATGCTTTTTTACGGCCGGTTACAGCCGGGGCTGGAAACTGGGGGTGGGTTTTTGCACGGCCGGTTATGGCTGGCACAGGAGTCAATGGGCTAAGGAATTTAGGGAGTGCTGTGGCAGACACTGAGGGGAATCCATCACTGTGGGAAGGATACTAGGCTTCCCGCTTGAGCGTGGCGCAAGGCAAGTTTCATGCCCAAGTTTTACCGTTGAAACCCCCATGTTGTCATTGGTAACAGTGCTTGTTTCCATTGGAAACATCTTGCAGTATTGACATCGTATGCATTAAGCGTGCGAATGACAAAGTGGCGACTAACATGGAAAAAATAAATTTGAAAGGAAGGACTTTCATCAATGGTTGTGCCCTTTCGCAAGATTTGCAAAAATTACAGTCTGTAATAGTAGATGAAATACTTAGGAATGGTGGAGATATCAACACTGGCTTCTTTCCAGGCTAATTTTCAGATGTGGCAAACGCCTTTTAAGTAAGTAGAACTACCGTGAAAAATATTTGGCAGCGTCTCCATATGAAACGTACCACTGAGCCACGCCGGCACGGAGGTGGATAAAACAGTAATTTAACTCAAGGTGACTTGCAGTTGATTGAAACTATCAAAAGAAAGGCCAGCTTTATCACTGAGAGAAATTTGGCGAGGAGGAGCGTGATGCGTTATGAAAACATTGAAATTGCTACTTATGAAGCTGTAGACCACGTAACATCACATGATATGGCAAACTTTTTAGACATACGTCCTACATTAATACTTAGCAAGAGAAAATAAAGTGTTTCTCTGTTTCCGCAGAGTTGTTAGCTCCATATACTGTATAAACTATAAATATTCTGGTGAACTCTGTTTGTCAACCCTTATCAAACACGAGTGTATAACTGATTTAAAGCCTTCTATAATTTCAGTGTTTGTTTTTGTGTAATAATATATTAACACATTTATCTTACGACAACAACAACAACTATTAAAGGGTTTAAATTAAATTGATTCAGGAAACTCAACAATTTGTGCAGACACTCACATACTCATACTAACGCCCGTCGAGACAAAATATGTTTCGAAAGCAGCTCAATTGCATGACAAAATTTCGTACTTTAAAATTTACCGGTCATTATTCCTTGCTAAATCAATAATTGCCTCAGAAAATAGGCCAAAACATCTGATAAAGAAGTGGCTACTTCTTTACAGTCTTTATATAGTACATCTAACTTCAGAGTGTCGGCAAATTGTTTAATTTGGAAAACGTAGAATATTTTTCTGGATTTAGCGACAATTCTTGGATTTGTAAACTTGTTTCGGATTTACGAGATAATATTTGTGGATTCAATAATTTAATTAAGATTTGTAATAGTTTTTCAGATTTGAAAAACTCTTCAATGATGATTTGCAAAAAAACATTACAATTTAAAATATTTTTTCGGATTTTAAAAACATTTTTTCGGATTTCGTAAATATTTTGGGATTGTCCCTTATCGGCTTCCGTATGCAACTTTCACAACTGGATCAAAAAGTGTAAAACATGATCTACGATCTATTGTGTAAATGTAAACATGAAACACAGGTAAACATGTCAATTATCAATGCGTGTTCTCTGGTATGTTATTTCTATGGTGTTGTACGAGAGCATTTGCCGCCTCTTCTCTCTAAGCTGATGATTCAGGCTCAACTCGGCACTGTTGTCCTTCCCGGTACACGTAGTAGTACTCGCTCTCATTTCGTGACGCTTCTTAGAAATCATCTCACGTGTAGACTTCGGCTGCCACAAAATGTTAACTTTCAACCGGTAAAAAGTTGCTCCTGGTACTGTAACGGCACATCGTATTAAAGCATCCATCATTGGCATGTAGATTAATCAAGGTGTTTTGGTTGTTTAGTTAAGAAGTTAAGACATGACCCACCTAGATTAGCTAGCTACCTGTGGGCATGTCGAATTTGTTAAAATATTTATTAGAAAATAAAGAATAAAAAGAGAAAAAAGAGTTGTCGACATAAGCTTACTGCACTCGAAGTTCTGAGTTGGACCTCGCACTATATACTTCCATAAGTTCTTCAAAAGATTGAATGTTTTCATCTGTAAAAATAACCTCGCATCTTTCCCCCTTGGGAAAAGAGACCTTGCAAAAGACTTTCAACTGAAGCATGTTGACAAACTACCAGCTGAGAAAGTAACTTGACTAAACACTCATACACATGTTTGCCAAACACTGATGACGTCAATACCGTGAGATGTTTCCAATGGAAACAAGCGCTGTCACCAATGACAACAACGATAAAACTTGGGCACCAAACTTGCCTCGCGCCATGCTCAGTCGGGAAGCATAGTAATGTAACCATGTCTAATAGAATTGTTTCTTAAAGATCTGGCACAGCATATGTTTCAGTAGGGAGCATCACATAATGTCAAAAAGAAAAAGTTTTTTACTCAAAAACATTTACTTGCCTTTTTGTGAATTTGGTGACCTCATCATGTCCTCATTAATCAGCGAAATTTGGCACACTCCAATGAAAAGTTTCACAATTGTAAGAAGATTCCTCTCTCCGAATTTCGTTTCTCCTTGTTACATCTTCATAAAGATTTGAAGTAATTGTGTATCTCTGCATTGAGGTAATAGTCATTCCATCAATTTTTGAGTTTAACCAGTTAGAAAAGTATTACAAATGTTTGATTTTGTCTCTAAACACTGGCCACCATCTTGTTTGACATCTGCAATACAGTTTACAGCAGAAAAATACATGAAAACAGTCCCAAATTTGGATATATTAATCTTAGTTGTGAAGAAATTTTTCCTGTGAAACCTGAATCACATGTCACATTACAAACAAAGAGCCCCATTTGCCTAGTAATGATGCCTCGCCCAACTGCAAAACCACCAATTATAAAGTCCTTACCGTGGGACCTTCAGGATTGTCAAGGTGATGCACATCTTTTTCAATGTGTTCCCTCACAGCCACCTTTAACTACGTGGGAAATACATAAGTGGGAGTCCCTTTACCTGGGAACCTTCCTTCTCAGACTTTGTTTCCAAACTAAAAAAAACATATAGATTGTTGTGTGCAACATGTTGACAAATAGCCTACCTCGCTGGTTGTGTCATTTTGTATGTCGCGAGCTGAAGTCTTGTATGACATGGATAAATATGACATCAATATTCAGCATTCCTGCACACCAGTGGGGAAAAAAAAAACACTAAAGCAGTTGGGACAAGACATTGAACTGAACCAAAAGTTTAGATTTACCCAGGGCATCCCAGATAATCAGTGGTACAATCTCTGCCTACATTGCACTACCATCTCGTTTTGCTTGATCTCAATGTGCCTGTGTAGTCTGCATTTTAGAAAAAAACTTCCCTTCTATCTCGTTAATGCGCAACTCTTGAGACTTAAGAAAATTTTGTGCCAGCAGTTCTTGTTGAATAATCTTAAGACACCAAAAATTGAATGCAATCAGAAAGGGTTAAGTTACCCGTAAGTACCACCTTAAGTACTTAAAGCTAAAATTAAGGGTGCTTTTAGCAGGTCATATTGTTGATATGGTAACCCATTGTGCCGCAAAATTGACAGCAACATGTCCATCAACGATTGGGCAGTTTTTTGAGACTATGATTTTGGCATCAACCATTGTAGAGTTGTTGCAATGACCAAAGTTTACGTCTTGGAAAGTGCTTGAAACTGTTTTGAGCCACCTTCAAACACACAGTCACAATGGAGAATATCCACTGCTTGCAAAAGCCTTGGAAAAGTCTTTTCTGAATACATAAGGTGTGACAAAGACTTGGCAGTAAGGCCTTGTGCATCCCATAGCACCAGAAGGACTCATGGTAGGTTTGGCACTAGATGGGATGGGTCTCAGTTTGGATTAGCGGTCATTAAAAGATAAATGCAAAACTATTTTAATTCACTACATTGATCAAAAGTCTTTTCACCCCTCCCTTCCCCCCCCCCCCCCTCAGTATTGGTTGAGGACAGGAGCCTGGAATATTTCAAGATGTGTGTTGAAAGGCATAAAGATATAACTTTTTGTTTACTCTCTGCTACTGCGATTGGCATCACTAACCACTGAAACTACTATCGTCCTTCATAAGATAGGGAATGACATAGCCTGTGGCTCTGTTACTAGGAGTAGTAGTTTACATGAAAGAAATCTTATCTATATGTAAAGTGACTAGAAATGTTTTCACTAAGTACAGTTTGTTTTATCTTGCTTGTTCAGTTTTATTCAATGCCTTCATCGCCTCTCAGTCCCATTGATAATGGAGTTGGTTTGGTATCAAGTTTAACACAGTCAATCAGCAAGCCCACACGATCCATGTCAACGTCATCAGGAGGGTCATACTCAAGTGAACCATCCACTCCTTGTAGCATGTATCCAAAAGCTCCTGGCTCGGAGCGGTCTGAACGAAGTGGGAGTCGAGAAGATGAACAACAGGTTAGTAGGGAAACTATTATTTTATTCAGGTATTGCTTTGTTGAGCAATTGTAAAAGTCACACTTGTTATGTTGAAGTTGCACCACAACTGTCTACTTTCCAGGAATGATAATTTCTATTTCCATTCTTTTTGTACTTCAGTGGGGGTGGAAGAGACAAATTACCCCAATAACTGTGACATGGATTCCTAGCAATGATTAAAAGTTCTTTCACTTGAATGTCTGCAATGTCAGCATTCTTTACAATTTTGCTGGTCGGAAGGCTCTGGACACTATGAGATATTTAAGAGCATAAGAATACCAAATTATGTTATGAGAACAAAAGTCTATTTCAGAGTTCCATAAAATAATTTTATGAATATAATTATTATATTATATAATTATTAGAATATAATTATTATATTCTCAGTTCCTGAATATACTGTAAACATTGGCAGATAAGCCGCAGGTTTTTACTCAAAATTTCCTTAAGAATCAGGGGTGGGCTTATCTGGGAGAACATCTGAACAATGTGCCTAAATTTGCATAAATTAATGCTTTTATAAGTCAGTAAAGCAAACTAATAAAAACTTCAGTTCATAAGTAATATCAGAGTACACATCAATCATTGCCTTTACAAGTTTGGTGGCTCCTAAAAGAGCCATTTTTGTTCGTAATCCCAAGCTTACATTTCTTGATGCTAAACTGCTTTAAAACTTCATTAAAAAATCTTTTAGCCAGTTTAAGGTCGCCATTCTAACTCATTATAGAGCAGCTAAATGTTGTCCATTCTCTTAAAAGCCACACTCACAGACAAGCCACACCCCAATTTTGGCAACTCGAATTTTGGTAAAATCAAAAGAAATAACAGAGCTTGAAAGCTACTTTTGTCCAGTACTCCCCTACCTGGCTGCTAAGCTATGAGCAAACGGGTGCATTCCCGTTGCTCTTGTTGTATGCAAAATTCTACTGAAAAACTGACAGGAATGAAAAATGTGTGGTTTAAAAATACCAGAGAAAGATCAAACTTATCTCAAAGTTGGAAGGCATCATGTCCATACATTTGCAGAATTAAAATTAGAGGTAAGAGTTTCAGTTTGAACTATTTTCTGGTTTCAATGATGAAGTTTGTACTTTGTGATCAAGAGTTTACATCGGTTTGCATTCAATAAATCAAGAAATGTTCACGTAAAGAACATTACTCAAGCTCAGTCATTTCTTTCGATTTCTTTTCAAAAACTTGTTACCAAAATTTGAGTTGCCAAAATTGGGGTGTGGCTTATCTGTGATTGTGGCTTATCTGCGGGTGTTAAAGTAATTTAAAACTATTTTTGATTTTAGGCCTACCTAAGAAAACAGCTTTTGTCCATTGAAAATGATCCAACTTTGGATGATATGGAAAAAGCCAGAAGAAAGCAGGTATTTCCATCTATACTGAGTTCCTTCCACACACTGTTACAATGATCAGTTTAGTTTTGACATTAACTTTTTCAAGAATTTTTGACATTTTAATTGTGGGGTCAGGTAGAGAATTAGATTACAGTGAGATGTTTCAAATAGTATCCAAATTGTTACTCGGCTGTCCTAAGAATAGACCTATACTAAATAATTTTTTCACTTATTGCTTGAACTTTGAGTGGAATCTGTCTTAATCGTCTTTGCTAGAGGGGTACCCTTCGTGTTGTCCTGTTGTGAAAGTTAAAGCATGATGATTTTTTCCCTCCATTCCAGAACATACTTGGAACAAGACAGCCTTTTTCCATTTCCAGTGCTGCCTCGTCGAATCTCTCCTCCGTATCTGCCAATGCTCCGCCATTTTATCCCGCAGCTGACACAGTGGAATCTGTGGTAGAGAGTGCTCTAGATGACCTTAACCTCGATGACTTTGATGTCACTGAATTAGAGAAAGAGCTTAATAATACCTCTCCAGTATCATCAACACTAGGAGATTCCTTGTCGGCACTGAACATTACTCCAATGTGCTCAGCACCTGTTACAATTCCAGGGTCTGCTGAAGCAGGCTCACCCCAACCATTCACACAGTCACCCACCTCACCATTAGGACAGTTTTCTTCTTCTTATAGCTCTACGTCACAGTTAATGTCTGGACAAAAGGTAATGCTTTAAGAACATTTTTATGTTACTTACTATTTACTCTTTTTAAGGAGGACTTTTTCAAAGTGGGCTTTGTTGCACCCAGTTAATAATCAACAGTACTTTTTTTGGTTGGTACTGAAATTGTCTCATAATAAAATAAACCAGGAGGAAATCGGTGTAAAGAAATCACTGGTTATAAAAGAACTTTTTGTTACATTACACTGGGGTGGTCTTTATATATACTAATTGTACAATAACTGAAAGACCTGCTACAAATTAATGAGCCTATAGCACAGTACTTAATCTGCAAGCCATTTTTAATAAACAATATTAGTAATAAAGTAAAATAGTGACTAGGCCCATCTGGACAAGTCACAATAAACAATCTTCCCACTGGACAGGTCACAATCTGTTTCACAAAGTGTAGCATGTATTTGTCTTGGTTTTGTCCGAAACGTCTGGTGTTATCCAGCCTTAAAAAAAAAAAAACAGAGCTACCTATGAGGAAGCACATAAAATTGGAACAGATTGAAGTGTACTTTAAACATGTTAGTTCCATTTTCTTAATTCTGTCCAAAATGCAAATCAAAATTTTTTATATAAAAAGTGTAGTTACTTAGTCTGTTTTGAAGTTAAAACCAAGGGTTTCGTTTTTTGTTTGGCATTTTTTCCTGTTGTTGTTTTTATGCTTGAAATGTCAAGTGTAGATGGTTTTGTCTCACTCACTTCAACAAGAACTGTTTTGATTTGTACCCTGTATTTGGTCTCACAGCATAGCATTTTGTGTATTCCATAGAGCTCCAATCCATACCGTGCCAGTCCATTAGTAAGAGGCAGCAACCTACATTCTTCTGTACTGGATCCACTTACAGCTCAACTCCATTCACCTAAGTCACTTGGCTCTCCCCAACTGTCCTCTCCCTTGGGTCTCAGCAACAGTTCAAGTGAAATTCAGCGACTTAGTGAAGATCTCATGGCTGCCAAGACCAAATTGGCATCATGGGAAGAGTCATGGGCTCAAGCTAAGCAGGCTTGTGATGCTTGGAAAAAGGAAGCTGAAGAATCAGCTAAAAAGGCAAAAGAAGCAGAACAAGATAAATTGGAAGCTATTATGAAAAAAGATGAGGTAAACAGGCTATGAATAAAATTTTCAACTATAAAGTTTTGGTATCTATTGTTGGACATTTTAGCTTCATCGCATATTTCTGACAAATATGTTCAGTACTCTTATTTTGCATTTTCTTCCAGCTAAAGTTTAGAATATTATTTTGGTACTTGCACTACATTTGATTTCATTTTGGTGGCATCTTTCAAAGAGAAAATTTGCATAATGTAGGTTTGCATCAAACCATGCCTAAACATTAGTCTAACGAGTGGCCTGTTTATGTAAAAAATAACAACAAAATGCTCACTATGTCATCAGTCAAAGTGGTAAGTGGTTGCTTGTTAGTTTATAGCTGCCTGAGAATAGGTATTGTCCGACAATAGGCACGCACCAGTACCTTACATGTAAATTATCTGTTTAGGTAAATAATGCAGCTTAATTTGTGCATCCAGGATGAATAAATCTGTCCCAAAGATTGGCTGGGCAATAAAAAGATTATTTACACTGATGCTTTATTGACAACGCCAACTCTTAGGGAGGGGTAAACACATAGGTTTCAACTTTGCTGTGCCAATGTATTACCTGTCTCTCTAAAGTTACATAAAAAATACATACCGATTTATTAAGAAGAATTCACGATAAAGTTATGGATGTTTTTGGAGAAAATGGTTTTGTAATTTTTGTACAAAATGTAGTTTTGTAAAGGTCATGAAACTTGTAAATTCAATAGCGATTAAAACATAATTTAAACATTTGTATTCAATAATAAAAACAGTTCACAATAAAGTATAATTCTATAAAGATAGAAAGGAAACATGTAGAAATTCTATTCATATGATGCTTCTGCTATAGGTTGAATCTCAAATGGCAAGCTTAAAACAAGAAATTGAAGAAATTAAAGGTGACCCTCACCTTCACACTTTAAATACAGTGGAGGACATAAGGGATCTACCACTGTTAAGAATGAAACAGATTCATCGACAGCTTAGTTCAGATTTAGAAAAATTAAATCAGGTAGGTGGTCGTGATAACCAACAACAATAAAACCTCAAGCAAGTAACTTTACTTTCATCTGTCTACAATTGGGGACATATTTAGTTGACACATTGTCTTTCCATAGTACTTTTTAGTGCACCAAATAACACCACTCTTTGAAAAGACCCCCCCCCCCCCATTCAATTTTGCTTGTTTGTTCCACAAGATCACAACAATTGTGGCACAACATTGTTTTTTTTTTTGGGAGGGGGGAGGGGCTTGAACGGACAAGCAGGGATCACGGTGAATGCGTCAACAATTTTGTTGCTGATTGTAGGTTTGCACAGTCATTAGTAATTGAAGTGTTCTACTTGAAAATGTAAATAAATAAATAAATATATATATACACACACACACACATACATACATACATACATACATATCTACCCCCCTTTTATAAGCCTACAAAGGTTTTACAGTTACCTGGATTTTTAAATTATGGTACCAATATCATGGGACCAGGGCTTGAAATTGCGACTGTTGATAGCTTTTTGCTTGACCACCAAAAATACTGGTTTAGTCGTTGGTGACGTATTTTGAGGTCTGAGAAATTAAGGGTATCAATGGAAGACAATTTCCTAATTGTTGTTTTTCTTTTTCTGCAAAAAGAGTGGGTTGAATTAATGGGCCATTTCCTGTATGAGATGTGCCTGCAGGGAATTTTGGTAGTTGTATTCATTGTGGTGGACTGGATATACAACTACCATGATTCCTTGTAAGCACAGCTTATAGAGGTAGTTGGTCATTACGTCTGTTTAGCTTGAAGTATCAGTTTCAAACTGTAAGTTTTACATCACAGCAGTTCAACCCAGTTATTGCAGGGGCAGAGAAAGGTTGCCATGATGTGATTCCCTGTGTACAATCACTTGAAACATAAAGTCAGCATTAGATGCCATCCACCAGAACCACATCTCTCTTTAGACTTTCTCTTGTAACACTATGGTGACTATGACTACCTTATGTAAACAAAAAGAACTTTTATGTTGATGGTATCTCCAAGAATTGAACCTGGGACAGTTTATCATGTACAAACACTTAGTATGAAGACTATTTGTGAATAATTTTAATATTTAAATGTAAATTCCGATTTGTTTTCTTTTTCAGGTGATGTACAGTAGAGTAGCTTTAATTTGCATTCTTTGTGAAAAACAACAGAGATGTGTTATGACAGCACCATGTTTACATTGTACAATGTGTGAGGCCTGCGCTTCACAGAGATTGGAATGCCCTACATGTCATGTTCAAATTGCACAAAAAACCTTGATAAATATACCTATTTGAGGACGTAATATATTGCAGTTAGGCAGCGTTTAGCCTGTTTTCAATTCCCTTTTAGGACTTGATATGATGTTTAAAAATCTATGAATTTAGCTTTTAAGGTATAATTATAATGCATATATTATTCAAAGAATATTTCTTAGGGATTACGAATGCTTGTTTCATCGTCAAATTATTATTATTAATATTATTATTTCCTTTCAAGTAATGAATTTATTGTGAACTTGGAGGTCGAAGCATTTTGTGCTGGATGTACATTACTTAGTGTATTTATCAGCACTTCTTATTCTAAGGATTCCAGAATAAATGTCAAATATAAGTTGTCCATTAGAATGGCAGACTGAAACAAAGGAATTAAACAGCTGTCAGGTCACGACAAATTACAGTTGTGGAATTCAGATCCTTTGACACACATCCTTTTACGTCATCCCTGTCCTTGTTCTTCTTTGTTGTTGTTGTTGTTGTTGTTACATCAGTTTTGCAAAACATTTCAGAATGAAAATCAGCGATAATGAAATCAAAAGTTTTCATGACTCCAACTTGATAATGATGAGATGGAGTTACTGAAACATTGTTCAATTTTCTGTCTCTGATTTTCTTACTTCCTTTCTATTTTAGAATATTGTCTTTGCTTCATTTAGTAACTAAACATATTTATTTAGTAGGGAAATACAAAATTGGTCATTTTGGGGTGGGAGTTGTGTTAGAAAGAGGAGGATATCTCTGTAAAGAGATTATGATCTCTGAATTTCAACAGGTTGTATTATTTGGGAGTTTTATTTATCTTATTGGTATTTGTAGTTGTTTTAAAATTAATCCAGGGTTTCTTTTGTACCTCCTATTGAAGGTTTCACTGAGTAACCTCTTTTACCTAATACAAGTTACTTTCTAAGAACTCTTCCTTTTAGTATACTGCTTATTATGTCTAAAGAAATTGTAACACCATAGGGTGGATGTTTGGGAGAAATGAAAAAAGCTGCATGGCTGTTTTCAACTAAATTATGTTTCAAGGTCAGATTGTTAAACATTAACAAAGACCTAAAACCTTACGCAAAGAATGAAGGAAATCAATTTGGTTGCTCAAAATTTGTAGTGTTGCCATAGGACACTTTGTATCTTGTCTATTTCATGTCACTAATCCCTTGCCCTTTTCAATAGTCTTCTTTTCTCATACCAGTAATCCCACTAGAGAGATATTACTTGGCTCTTATTAGCCAAGCAGGAGGCCTGTGTGGGAGAATCTTGACCGAGGTCGCGAGCACAGACCAAGTGCAGTGTGGTCTGCACACAAAGCCAAGGTTAAGATTCACCCACACAGACAGACTAAGCTTGGTTAATAAGATGTTTATTATATGGCAAACAAGAGCAAGTTAATTTTTTATGTAACTGGTTTGTCCAGTCTCACTGACATTTTGCTTGCGAATGGCAATGAGCTGATTTTAATTCTATGAAAGTTTGCTCGTCCTCTTTAATTTTTTTCTCATCAGGGTTTTTGGCACTTCATAATTAGAATTGTTAGAACAAAGTAGTTAATATTTTTGCATTTTAGTTTGCAACTTTTTCACTGCCAAACATTGCAGGTCTAGATGGGAAAATCTAGACAGAGAGAGACAAAGCCATATAACAATACAACACTAGGAATAGTTACTACAGAAATATCCCTCTTCTTCAGAAACAAGAAGTAATTTAATACAAAAGACTGTGTTTGACCACATTTCCAAACACCAAGAAGAGAGTTGAATATACCATGCACAGTGAAGTATTTTTGGAGTGTTTTGGAAATGTGGTCACACTTTCTTGAAGTGTCTGGATAGCTAATGAACACTTGTTCGAGTGTTTGATATGTCTTCTCAATCGAAAGTAACAATAAGGAGAAAACTGAGAGATAAATCATAAAAAATCTCCGCTAGCTAAGATCAGATGTCCGAACACTGTGAAGGTCATGAGTTTGAAAAGAGCAGTTCTAAATACTAGAAATGCGCAGGAGTGAGCCATTGATTGGCTTGTCACGTAACACTTTCCAACACATTGTGTACAGACAAAACAATTAGCAGAATATGACCTGTTAAAATAAAAAAAAAATTATCAATAGTAACTAACCAACAGTGTGTCTTAGCCCATCAGTTTGGTGGGTGTATGTGATTTAGTAATCAGTTTCTTTTTGTGGACACAACAGAATTCTTGACAACATTCTGGTTGACAAAATTTTCAATGATAAACTCTTCCAGTTTTATCCCTTAAATATGAATAATCATCCTGCAAGCCTTCTCTTCCGAAAAAAGAGAGCCTCCTATAATTGCAGGTTTTTCCCCTTCCTTCAAATTTTGAGTCGGACAAAATTATGTGACATAAACACGGTCTGGCTGCCAAGTATGGTTCAACATAGCAGCTTCTGAGTCACTTCTGTTTACTTTTGTGAATGAAAAAGCTGAATGTTTACTTGCAATAGGCAAAGACAAAAAATATGCTTTTTGGAGTGACCTTTAATTACAACTTTTAAATGTTTTCAGTTGTTAAAACTTTTGGAAAGTGCTACTGACCTTTTTGCTCAAAAAAAGTTCTCAAAAGACTATTTTGAAAGTTGTTATAGATATGATTAATATTGGTACTTGGGCCTTTGTTGTGTTCTGCAATTCAGGGAGTAATATATTTTGTATGTTATATTGGTCTGGCTCTT
>CM042751.1:16208963-16225362 GCA_022496165.2 Catalaphyllia jardinei | reverse complement strand
CCGATGAGAGTTAATAGTTAACGACGCTACTAGAAACTTGAAACGTAATCGGAGCGTCAGTAATTACAAAGCGGCATATGAAAAATGTACACTGACCATGTCTGCTTACGAGTACAAGATATCGTACAAGGCTGGTCAGACCAATGATAATGCAGATGGCTTAAGTAGGCTACCCCTGCCTGAGATGCCTGAGTCAGTCCCAGTTCCAGGTGAAACAATCTTGTTAATGGAACATTTGGAAGGCAATAGTGGTCACATCAAAGAGTGGACCAAGAGGGATCCAGTCCTCTCACAGGTGCTACGCTTCATCTTAGAAGGACGGCCAACCAAAAACAACTCTGAAGAGCTAAACCCTTACTTCACCAAGCGAAGTGCATTGAGCGTAGAAGATGGTTGTGTACTATGGGGTGCCAGAGTGGTTGTACCCCCACAAGGAAGATCGAAAATACTTACGGAGCTGCATGAGGCCCACCCAGGCGAATCTCGCATGAAAGCATTGGCACGAAGCTATGTATGGTGGCCGGGCATGGACCAGGAGATTGTGAAGAAGGTGAAGGGCTGTGACAAATGTCAGTCAAATCAGAGTGCACCTGCAGAAGCACCATTACACCCCTGGGAGTGGCCGGGACTCCCTTGGTCAAGAATCCACATTGACTATGCAGGGCCTTACAACGGAGAAATGTTCCTTGTAGTCGTGGATGCATACTCGAAGTGGTTGGAAGTGCATCGCATGAAGTCTATTATGTCGACTGCCACAATTGAAAAGCTCAGAGAGATGTTTGCTACACATGGCCTACCAGCAACACTCGTTAGCGACAATGGTAGCAAATTTACCAGTTCAGAATTCCAGGAGTTCATGAAAAAGAATGGAATCAAGCACATCAAAGTGGCACCTTATCATCCTGCCTCAAATGGCTTGGCAGAGAGGGCCGTGCGAATCTTTAAAGAAGGCTATGAGAAGATGGAGGATGGAAGTGTCCAAACAACGTTATCACGGTTTCTCCTTAGTTACCGTACCACCCCTCATAGTACGACTGGAGTTCCACCAGCAGAATTACTCATGAAAGGGAGATTGCACACACATCTGAATCAGCTTGTGCCAAGCATAGCAGATCGTGTTAGGAATAAACAGTCCCAGCAGAAGGCAGCACATGATCACCATGCTAAGGAGAGGGAGATTCTAGAGGGCCAGGCTGTTTATGCTAAGGATTTCCGTTACAAAAAGGCCTGGATGCCAGGAACTGTCGTGGAGAAGACTGGTCCAGTGTCAGCTCGAGTTCAGCTGGACAACGGGACAGTCATCCGGCGGCACCAAGACCATGTTCGACGCCGTGAGAATGATGTGGCAGAGGAGCCAGTTGTAAGCGTGACACCAAGCGCGACACCCAGTGTGACACCTGGCGTGACACCAGTTGTTTTGCCTGAACCCAATGCAACATAACATCACCCACCCCTGGTGTTAGCGACCAACTCAAGGTTCCTAAATCTCCATCAGCACCTACTCAGACACCCGTTAAAACAAGTCCTCTGGTTTCACGCCCTGTGCGGAAATGGGTCAGACCTGGATACCTGAAAGACTACCTGTGTGAATAGTGACTTTATCACAGGGACTGTTGTTTTGGAAAGAGGACAAATAGTTTTTGATTTAGTTGTTCCAATTTATATGAGAAGTTTATGGATGAATAACCTGTAATTCTAGAGGGGAGGAATGTTGTGATTAGCATTTCTCGGTTATTACGTGATGTATTCGCGCCTTTGCTGAATAAATTAGTGTATGTGTTGGATTCACTCATGGCTGGTCATTACACAGGGATACAGGTAAATAACAGTACATTTTTTTAATTGCTGATTAAGTGTTCGGGTTCCCTGTGCCAAGGGTAGACATCTTCTTGATTTAAGAATCACTTAAAAATAAGTGACATATTTTTGCAGTGGTTATTTGTCTGATTAGAGGGTCGTACAGGGGGGGTCTCTGGCACGATTCACAAACGGAAAAAATAGAAGATCCCGGATCACGGATATAAAAATTCCGTTTTCCCAAATCACGAAAATAAGCAAGTGAGATACTCTTTTTAATGACCTGTTCTTACACTAGAAAGAGAGTTTGAAGAAAGCAAAATCGAGAATGATTAAGTCAAGGCTCCGTATTGCAAATAGCCACTCTCGATATACACGACTCTAACCACTCCGGGGACTTGTGTCTCAAAATCACGTAGAATAGAGTGGTAAAATCACGAATATCGGTTTAAAACGAAGGTTCTTCACGAGTCACGTGAAACCTTCAGGTCACGAATCACGAAGAATAATTTCCTAAATTCACGTTTCACGGAAAATAAAATCAGCTATTCACGCATCGCGAGAATACGCCTGTACGACCCTCTGATTACACAGCAACGTGCAATATCACGTGGGGTCATTCCGACCTAAAATAAACTGTACATAATTAACTTAAGCTTACCTTCGTCTCGATAGTATAAGGGGGGAGCCCGGTGCTAAATCATAAATTTGAGAGATCGATGTTGGTGCTAAATCATAAATTTGAGAGATCGATGTTGGACCTTATACAGTAAATTCACGTTTCACGGAAAATAAAATCAGCTATTCATCGCGAGAATACGCCTGTACGACCCTCTGATTACACAGCAACGTGCAATATCACGTGGGGTCATTCCGACCTAAAATAAACTGTACATAATTAACTTAAGCTTACCTTCGTCTCGATTTTGGCCTGAGCTGCTTGGCTACGAAAGCCGAGGTACGAGTGGCAGCCGTTTTCTTTTCTTTTCAAAGCATGGCACGAGTGAGCGCAGGAGCGCGCCTGGGGTGAGCATAAAATTGGGAGATGGGGGAGGGGTGAGCGAGAAGTGGGGGCGGAGTTAGTGGGGTTGAAAAAGCAGGTTGTCTTATGTATCACATCAAGTCACAGCACTGGCTCAAACCGTTTTAAAACAAACACCAGACCTTCAAAAATAAGCATAAACTATTGTATTGTCTCCCAGATTTTTATCTCCCAGATTTTTACCGCTAATTTCTAACGGAGAAAAGATACGTAGTAATGTGAATGTGGTTGTGTGAGGGCAAATTAAAAGTGAAAATAGCTCACTTCCGGTTGCCGTCCGCGTGTCAAAAACGCACGTGCTTAAGCTCCCAGTACCATTTAAACAGTGCGAGAGAATCTAACGTGGTGGTCTGGAATCTAGTCACTAAAGATGGCGGATTCCGGTGACTTTTTGACCGCCGACGAAAAGGCCACAAACATGCAGTATGTGAATGATATAGAATATCTTAGTGAATGGCCTCCGGTGGAGGAAAAAGGAAAATCTGAAAAACTGACTCTGAGAAAAAGACAGAAAGTGGATCGTGTAGAGGAAAGAAGTCTATGTGGTGGGTTAGAGAGTGAAGGCGTGTTGTGGGCACGGCCTGCTCTGGCAAGATGGTGGAGAAAGAGACAAAGCGACGGGATTCATGTAGTTTTCAAAAACATGCCAAAATCAGATAATCCAAATACATTGCTCAAATATGTTGCTAGGTAGGCATGACCAACTGTAATTTTGCATTTTACCTTCAGGGTCGGGGTGGAGGTGAGTTGGGAGAAGGGTAGTATAAGGGGGGAGCCCGGTGCTAAATCATAAATTTGAGAGATCGATGTTGGACCTTATACAGTGAAAGCTGTGTTAGATGGACACTCAGGGCTCTTGCTAGTGTCAATGTAATACAGGGTGACGACTGAAAACAGGCTCCCCAGAATTCTTCATAAAGGGCTCATATAATATTCTTTAGTATTTTAAGGTCTTCAAAGTAATAATTATATTACTCTAAAATTCTTATGATAATACCTTTTTCCATCCCAGAATAGTCCTGGCTAAGACATTATGCCATAATATGTTTTACAGTATCAATATAAATTTTTAACTTTTTTAAACAATGAAAATTAATTTTTGACTTTTTGAAACAAATTATAGTTAGCAGTCAATTTCTAAGATTTCTGTTATCTGTTAGCAGAGCTGTATTCCTTATGGCATGTGATAAAGAACTGTATTAAATAGTAATTAAAAACTAACTTTTTTCTAACTTAAGTTAACCAGAAGGGTATTCCTAAGGTTCCCTTTTTGGGTTTCTGAGTCATTCTGAAATATATCACCAATTACGGTAAAACAGTGGAATCCAGTAGGGATCCATGGGGGCCATTCAGACCATATAATGTGGCCTTACATTTGTAAATCCCTAAGGAAATGTTAGATCAGGAAAATAACAGAGAGCATATTAATTATTTTTCAGGATTGATTGTGATGCTACTGAGATTATTGATGTTGAATAATTTTGAGATATTTCATTAATCCGCTGTAAAATTTATTTTTTCAACAGCCTTCCAGAAGGAAAAGCATACTTAAAACAACAGATTGATTCTTTAAAAGAAAAGGTGGCTTCACATTGTGGAAATGCTGTCCTTTATGCTACATTAGCTTCTTATCAGGACCTGTTACAAGATACTTCATCTGCGTTAAACAGTCTAAACATTGCCACCAAGCTGGATCCGCAAGATAAGAATATAGCCTGGCTACATTTAAAAGTAAAGAGAGGCAAAGAGCTTGAGAATAAAAGAAATTCCTTTCTTGAGCATCTCTTGCAGTCTCCGTCTTTTGAGCACAAGATGGCACAACCAGTTGATGTAGGGTTTTTTGTCATGACTTTCATAATGTGCATATCTTAACAAGTATTTTTTGTCCATTGGCTGGTCCACCAAAATAAACAACAGTTTCACACAATTTCACCAGATTTCTAGCAGTATATGTTCCCAATTGAGAAATGAACTCCCTGCCCTTTTTTTACTTGACCCTTGATAAAGGTAGTCCTTTTGGGTGGAGTCTCCCCATATAGGCCATTAGAGGAGGTAACCCCTTCAGGATATGAGCATTCAACAAAGGTAGGATGATTGGAAATGGAGGGATATCCAAAAAAGTGAGCAGCTTTCTACAGATTAAGTGAAAGCTGTAGGAGTATTGTTAGACAGCAAGGGTGTCAGAGGTAACCCTTGAAATCCAGCCAACCTTCCATGACTGCTGATGTTTATGTTAGTGACTTGCCTTTCAGGTTGAGCGGCGCCACTGTAGTACCCTTTGTACAAAAGAGTTTCTGCTTGATTATTGCATGACTGGTACCCCTATTATCATCACAGGGATTGTAAAGACCTTGACTTCCATTCCTTGGAACTTTCAACACATCAAAGAGGTGAAAAACCATTCACTGTGGCCATGTATTTGTTTGAATGGGGTAAATTTGTTTCTACAACACAATAAAGTAGAGTGCATTTTTGTGATTTGAAATTAAGCATAGAGCACTCTTTAGAAGTAAACCACTATGTGTTAGCTGAAATTATAGAGATCCAACAGGCCTTGTTAAAACAAATTGCAACTATGTCAACAACAGTGAGAAAATTGACAGCTATCGTAAATCATTGAACTAGGGCCTGAGGTGCTTATTTCAAGTTAAGGAGAAAATGGGGAGGAGGAGGGTGGTGCTTAGTTGAGGGAAGCACTTAATCAAGGTGGGGGGCAGGACATATTTCATTTTTCCCAAACCTTGGCCTGACATGATCATTTTTTAAATAAATCATCTGCACAAAAACAACATCAAGCTGTTTATCAACGTAAAAAGCTGTTCTTGAAGTTTAAATTGTGGCAATGCAAGAACTTAACATCCTCACAAACTGAAACAATGTGCTAATCTAATGCTACGCGATGAAAGCTATAATCCTTTGTTGGCTCAGTACTTATTCGAGGGGGCGCTTATGTTCAATTTTGGCCTAGAGAAGGGGTGCTTATTCGAGGGAGGTGCTAATTAAAGGGTTTACAGTAAAGTCTGCATACAACCCAAGTGGCCCATCTGGCCAGAGCTTATCCTGGTTTCTGTAGCATGAAGCGACTAGGAGTATTTCTAATCCCCCCTGGATGGGATGCCAGTTCATTGCAGGGTAACCCATAGCATTGAGTTTGCCAGTACCCATTTATACACACCTGGGTGGAGAGAGGCACCGTGAGAGTTAAGTGTCTTGCCCAAGAACTCAACACAATGTCCCCTGCCATCTGGACCACCTGCTCTGGAGTCCAGTGCACTAACCATGAGGCCACCGCACAATGACTGTACAGTTTTCAAATAATAATCATATCCATAACAAAATTCTTGATCGTGATTGGTTCTCCAGATTTGTCAGGTGATCACTTCAAGATTTTGTGGGTGTCCAGTTACACTGGTATCCAATTTCAACTTTTTATAATCATTGGATACCGTAGCCATTTGCACTTCAATTATGCGAGCTTCATTGGCCTCCGTCACACTGTTGCCTACAGTTTTTACAACATATGGGAAACACCAGGGACTTTTTCACTCAAAAGAAGTTCCTTAAAGACTTTTTTACCTTAAAATTTGTTATAGATAAATAAACTAGTAATTGGACCTCATGTTGTAGTATTCAGGGAGGTGTGCTCATAATTTCAAATTGGCCTTGCACTTCATGCTTGTCTGAAATTACTCACCCCATTACTCCCTGAATTGTACTCCACTCAGTCCAGTTACTATTACTAATAGTATTGACTTTGGTTACGTGTTAGAATTTCGGTTGGTAATAAAATAATGGTATCACATTGTCTCGATGTAATGCTCCTGACATTTTCTTTTCAAATTACTTTTGCAAATAATTTACTTGAGCCTGGTGTTAATTACAGTTTATATTCATCGTTTGTGACAAGTAAATAACTTTATTTTTATACTTTAAGTCTAATTTAACTTGACTATACATTCCTGGAGGGTCTTATTTTCAAATCTACCTGGGAGACCCAGCATTTATTTGGGGTCAAGCACTTAAGCGGGAAAATAGGGTACATATATTATGCAGTTGGCTACACAAATACACCAAACAACAACATGCCTCTCCAACAAATTCTGGACCACTTGTTTTAATGTAGACAGCTGCCAGACGATTTTTTTCTACGTACTCGGTCACGTATGTCCCTATCTTGTCACGGAAGTCCATTGAGAAAATTACTTGTCACGAACGTTAAATTACTGTCACGCAAGCGAAAGTCATATGAAAGTCAGTTACTTGCTAAGCTGTTTTCTTTTCCATGGAAGAATCTTGCTCCCATCTGCGAATAGCTACCCACTCTCCAGCGAAGTAAATGAATAATGCAACAGCAAAAGCTGCAGCGAAGAATGTAGAAATGAAGAGTGAATCCAACTTCTTCAGGAATGGATACACCCAAATATCGGCAGCAAACGCCACCCATAAAACCCAAGCTGTGTAGGCAACAGCGAATCCTAACACGGACAATACTCCTTTCTTTCTTGACGGGTATTCGTGTCGAATAAAACACAGTTCTAAACTCGTGACCAAAGGGAACGTGTGCATATAGTGATTGAGCCATGAAGGAATTTGTTGCGCTTCCTCGGGCGTTTGACAAGAGTACGGATCAGCTGCGTAGAGACCCCAGAATAAAACACTAACAGTGGTACCTATCGGAAATACAAAACAGGCGAACGTGTAGTCGCACAAAGACGCAAAGATCTCGCTCTTTCGCTTCCTGGCGATTTCGTGAAGCTCGGTGACGGCGGCCATGTTGAAGTACACAAGTTGTAACACCATGTTTATAAATGTCAGGAACTTGAATCTTCCTCCATATGTCTTGTGAGCTTCCAGGTTAATCTCCGAGAGATGATAAGTTACTCCAATCAAATGTACAATGAAGCATAGATAGTGAAAAATGAATGCACGCCACACACCTGCCATGTTGTCTTTTGATGTCAAGAGTTCGACACGCGCTTGTTCCGGGGGGGGGGGCCGGCCCCGGGTTCCCAGAGGAGTTTTTGATAGTCACATGATCGCAGATTTTCTCCTGAGTTTCGCCTATCCCATAATTTAAATTAACAGGGGCGAATTAGGAGAACTGTTGTTTGAAAACTAATCCAGTGTTTTAGGTAAAATGCAACACACAGCGTTAATCCAATAGAGTTCTAAAGTGTGACGTCACAAAAAATTAAATCTGTGAAATTATGGGATTGGGTGCCATTTTCGAATGGAGTATCCTTAAAAAAGGTTCCTTGCCAAAACTTAGCTCTTAATTGTAATTCCCAGCGGAAATATGAAGGATTGAAATTTGATACTGCCCCATATAAATCTCTCTAATTTTGAGTCAGTTCTAAACTGAAGGAACAGAAACAAATTTTGAAGGGTTTGTATGGAATGCCATCAAACTTTGATCCCTTATATCTCTACCGGGAATAGCAACTCGGAGCTAATTTTTGGGATGAGGACGTCTTTTAGCATGCTCTATAAGAATATGGCATCATATCCCATAATTTCAAAAATTTTATTTTTGTGACGTCATCACTTTAGAACTCTATTTCTTAGTTCTCAAGCACAAAAAATAGACAGTGTGAGGACAAATTTGCTCACCTGTCTGTATAAATAGTTATTTCTTGCAGTCTTCACATCTGACTTTATTTTTTTGAATAAAAATTGAGTATTTTTAAGTTTCAGATGGAAGGGGTTATTATTAAACAGTTTTAAAGATAACTTGCCATGATGAATTGTAGAACATAGTGTTTTTCCACCAAAATATCCATATCTCCAAATGGGAATTTTTGGTTGACCTCCTCCCCTCCCTGCTCCTCTGGAAATTCCAGTTTAGCTTCATACTTTTCTTTAAAAGTTTTGGCATTTTGAGACCCCTCACCCCTCCCAAAATTTCGAATGATCTACCAAGAGGTGGAGGGAAGGGTAGGGTATTGCCGTTACAGATGTTCCACAGGGTCATCACACAGCTTTTTGCCCTTTGTATAGTCTCTGTGTGGGAAAGGACCTGTCTGAGGACAGGCAGCCCAAGCTGTCCCTATGAGCCACACAAGCAACACAGTATGGCATCAAATTATAAGTGTTTATATGGGATTTTCTACAAGATATCCATGGAGGTAGTTAAAGTGAAAATTCTTAATATAAATGACTTACCTTATTCTATATGTGTTTTTTGCTCCTGGTGTGGTTATTTTACCGATTTAACTTAAGTGACTTTTTCAAATGGAAAACCAGGATTAAAAAAAATTGCTTAAATCAAGTTAAATCAGTAAAATAACTACACCAAGAGCAAACACACGTATGGAATAAAGTAAACCATTTTTATTGAGAATTTTCACTTTTAACTGCTTCCATGGATATCTTGTAGAAAATCCCTTATAAACCTTTATAATTTGATGCCATATTGTGTAGCTTGTGTGGTTCATAGACAGCGCTTGGGCTGCCTGTGCTCTGAGAGATGAAAGATTGCAAACCATCTGCATGGGAGACTAGGGGGAGGGTGTATGGATATTTTTGGAACTAGACAATGACCATGCAGTTTTATTGAGGCCGTCAGTTGTCAAGACATTTACTATTATTCTTTCTGTGAGAACAAATTTTTAGAATATTTATTTCATGAGTTTTCTTTTCATCATCACTTCAGGTAGTTGGTAGCAAGACTGCACCCCTCAAAAGGATGGTGAAAGAATCCACAGAATGGGCAAAGCTTGAAATGGCTTTTAGCATGAAAATATGTGACTTTATTGACTCCCTGCAATCATTACGGGAACCTCTTTACCTGTTTGACTGGAGTATACCAACACATGCTCCAGAACTGGCTAAGGAACTGGTAATTCCCAAGTATTTTGCTGGAGATTTCTTACAAAGAACTTCTCCAGGGTCTCTCTACCAGGATACTTGGCCAAGCCTATTTATTGCACCTGCAGGTTTACACAGCGATCTTCATGTGGATGCATTTGGTTCAAACTTCTGGATGGCACTCTTTCAAGGCAGGAAAAGGTGAGTGATGTGTGGTATATACATCATTGAGTGTAACAGATAGGTCATAGTGACAGACAGCATTAAACTTGGCTGCCAACACAGACACTTCCTTGGCTTATCAAACAGTCTTTCCTCAAAGAACATCTGCTAGGGGCTATGCAGCAAATTTCTTCAGACAGACACCTCATAGTTTATGTCTTTTGAGCAATAACAAACTCTACTACTTTTATTTTATTTCTGGTGTCAAAGAAAAATGTTTGATCAAGGAAAAAATATTTTCTTTTAAGCTGGTTTCTCTATTTCAGTCATTGTCCTCTGTAAAATTATCTGCATAAGGGGTTCCATTAAACTTCTTGCATAAGGAACTTTGGAACTTTTCCTTTGGAGCTTTTCCTTTAAGCTTCTTTATTAACTTAAGACTTTTAACACATGTAGCCAGGAAAACAGACATACCATATCCATGATTGCAGGGTTTGTTAATTTTGGTATTGCTCAAAAGACAAACTGTGAGAGGTGTCTGTCACAGTACTTAGCTAGGGTCATTAGGAAAGAAGTCTGCTTCAGAATTCTTACTTTGAATATTTTTAGTATGAAAAAAAAAACAAGCAGCTAATGTTAATCATGCACATCTACAGCACATTCTCTCTCTTCAGCATTAAAAACCGTGTAAAATAAATGTATGGTTAAAAGAATTATCAGAGACTAACAGTAACTATTACATTTCCGTCACAGGTGGACCTTCTTTAACAGAGAAGAGGTACCCTTACTTTATCCACACTATGAGGATTCACTAGACCTTGTATTCGATGTCGACCTGAGTTGTCCAGACTTTGATAAACATCCTCTTTTAAGTAGGGCAACTCCTCGGCAATGCATTTTAGAACCCGGAGAACTGCTTTTTGTTCCTTATGGTTGTCCACACAGAGTGGAAAACTTGGAAGATTCTTTGGCAGTTTCAGCAAATTTTGTTGACATATCAAACTTTGAAGTTGTAGTTGAGGAACTGAAAGGAAATGCTTTGTTAGACCTTCGAGCTGAAGATATTTTGATACAAATGACAAGGGATGGTTTTCCAGTAAAAATGTGTAGTCAGCAAAAAGATTTGCCTTGGGATGAGTTCAAGATGTGGCCTAGAGCTGGTTACAAAGAGTATGATATTGATATCAGTGACTTGCATAGTTGAGAGCTCTTTACAACACATTACATTAAAGTACTTTCTTTTTGAAAATATAAAAAAATCAAGTACTGCATACATGATGGTTTCACTTCATTACCATGGAAATCTGCTGGGTCCAATAGATCCAAAACTATTTATATTTTTTAACTGCAGTTTGCATTTAAGTGGGTAAAAGCATGCTTTATGTGTCACCATATGATTATTTCCACAACAGTCAGTGACTCGTCAGCAAAATATTAGAACAAAATTGGCCTAAGCTAAAAAGAACCCCCAACTCTTTGGAACTTGGGGTCCCAAGGAGCCTTAACTATCAAAACTAGTGGGAACTCTGGTAATACCATGCTGCTCCTAGCACATCCATTTTTTATTGCTAAAGCAGTGAAAAAAATTCTGAAAATAAATAAATTTTTACAAATACTAGTGAAATCTACAAGTCCAAATAGATCTACGTCACGGTAGTCTGAGTTATTTTGACCATCGACAAAATTACCTTTAAATTGAAGGAAGCCTGAAAATAATACTTTACAAAGATAGAAAAACACTAAATAGATAATAATAAACCATAAAGTAACAAGGATGGTTAAGGATGGAGAAGATTTACACAGAGTACCATAAAGGAAATTGAAAAATTTAGGCTAAATTTTAAAAAAACCGTTTAACCATGACGCAGCTCCTTTACTATATAATAATATTGGAATTAAATTGAAATTTCTTTTACTACAGATATACACAGCCAGTTTATCTACATTGTTCCATAACTACTGATTTTCACAGTTTGGTATTACTTGTGCATGGCATTTTCACTACACTGTGTAAACAGGAAGCAGCTATCTTCTTTCTCTTTCATAAAATAAAGCCAAAAATCAACTTCATGTGAAACAATAATAACTGCACAACCAGTCTCCACATGTTCATCATATGATCAAATTTTTAAAATGTTTTGCAAATGTATGGGGTCAGAAAATATCCAACCCTACCCAGGGGAGGACTACTAAGGACTCACAAAAGCCATATTTTTAAAGGATAGTAGGAACCAAAATATTTTCTGACCAATCAAGACAAAGCTTAAATTTGAAGACAACTTTATAAAGAGGCTCCCCATATTTCAATTGAATTCAAATCATGAATTGAGTTTGATTCAGTTCAGCAATCAAACCAAATCAAACTCAGACAAAAATAATTGGACAAATGGCTAGCTAATTTATACACCAAACATAGTCAAACGCAATCCACTGAATTGTGTTTGTTTAGGTTCGTGTTTGAGTTCTCCTGCAAACCCAATCAAACACAATCTAATGGATTGAGTTTGATTCGGTTTGATTTGTCTGGTGAAGTTTGATTGGTTCAGAACAATATCCTCAATAACTGAGGAAAAAATTGACAGAATGGCAAATGAAATAAATGCTACAGATAGAGACATAACGGGCCCAACAGAGCAAGTCCAAATTATGTTTCCTTTAAATGATAAAAATGTTAATTAAGAATGCAGGGTATTTGAAGCCACTTTTTCTGGGATGTAGATGAGTAAACAATCAAAGAAAGTCAAACTCTGTGTGATATAACCCGGCACATTAGAAAAGAATCACCCTTATTTGTTGCGCACAGATATCCCCAAAAGTCACCTTAATAACCATTTTTCTCAGCATTGTGGCATGAAAACAAGCACGGTGACCCTCGCTTTTTATTACATTTTTAATATCTCCTTGTCTTGTAATAAAAACATGCCAAGTTTCATCGGAAATCTACGGCGGGTTCTTTTACTCAGGAATCACCTTAAGCCCCATCCACATATCATTATCTGAATATTTTTTAATTCACAACTTTTTCTTTCCACACGAAGTGTATCGAATTTGAATTTGCCTGTCCACACACGTCCGATGGTATCGCGGTTCACTCAAGTACTCATGGCTCCTCTGAAATAAAATGTACAAAGCGTGCGATAGTGGCTGTGTAATGCTATGTTGTGCTGCCAAATTGGTTTAATGTTCGGTAAGAGACTGGATACGGATTTGCTATGTCATTGGATTGGAAAATATCTGGATTCAGCTGTCCCTGACATTATCCAATTAGTTGGGGAGTTATTTTAATTTTCAACTCTGGAGAGCAGATCTAACAATGTCTGGATTTACTGTCGAATTTGCTGGATGCGTGTGGACGGGAGCTCTTTTGGAAAGAAAAATTTGCGGATTCAAAAACATCCGTATACGCGTGGATGGGGCCTTGGTTTATTATTACCTGATCAGTATTAATTTCTTTCTACTATTTTCATTTGTAGTAATAAGCTTAATTACTTCCATCCTCAACAGCTTGTCGTTTGACACCTTTCCTTTCCACATAAATAAGAACCATATATATTTTTATCTGTTAATTTGTTTGCAGAATCTTGTTCTCAATTCAAATCCAGGATTTCCTGGCTCGAATCTGAGATGCCATCCAGTCCAAACCTTCATATAAACCTTCACCTTTCACAGCACAAGAGGATTGCACAAACCACGGCCTTTCTCGCATGTTAACTAAACCAAGCTTTTCGCGAATCTCTGAAGCGCTCATGGCATCTGGCATGTCCTGTTTGTTGGCAAACACAAGAAGCACTACATTGGCTAGCTGTTCTTCGCCCAACATCTTGTGCAATTCTGTTTTCGTTTCTTCGATTCGCTCAGTGTCGGCACTATCTACAACAAATATTAGGCCTTGTGTGCCCTGAAAGTAAACTCTCCAAAGACTTCTTATCTTGTCTTGTCCACCGATGTCCCAGACTGTAAAGGATATGTTCTTGTAAGTAACGGTTTCCACGTTGAATCCAAGAGTGGGAACTGTTGACACTACTTCTTCAAGCTTCAATCGATACAAAATAGTCGTCTTCCCTGCATTATCAAGACCGACCATTAAAATTCTGACATCTTCCTTGCCGAGAAGACGATTGAGAACATACGAAAACACGTTCCCCATGCTTTGCAAAGTCGGAAACTTGCAGTATAATTTGATGCAAAAGTGAGGAGGACTTACCAACAAAAGAAGTAACACAAGTACTGACACATCACTTCCACATCATTACATTTTAAACGAATGCCGCTGTACCACTGCGTGCTCATAAACATGGCTTCCAGCAGGATGCAGATGAGTGCAAAATCAACCTGTCTTTTTACGCGTTTATTTGAATCTAAAAGAATCATCAGCCCATTGTTTGGCACCTCTAATGCATGCAAACGTTTTGAAAGAAGACATTTTCAGTCAGGTATGGTATATCTTTGTCACGATCTGCAGTTAAATGCAGGGCAGGGGGGATCGCGCCAAGGTAGCTGGGGAACGTTACATAAGCTAAACTCTACTAAGCCTGTCATCGAGAATATGAAGAGTACCAACGATTTCGTAGCGGTTATTTTCAAACAAGCAACGTAACGTAATGAATTTTTGTTGTTGTGATGTTTTTGTTTAAAAATGAAAAAAAAATTATAGCAAGAGTGATGCCCACCTCTGCAGACCCTGCAGTGCACATAGGAATCCATGATAAGATGTCAATAAACTCTTCACCCAGGGTAGGTACTTGATCCATGTTTAGGTATAGGGGTGACTGGGATTATCTATTCTGTCAATACGTGCTAGTTATAATACTGATGAGCGGGAAAATATGTTTTTCGAACAACAACAGCATTCTTGTACAGAAAATGATCTGATGTTGATTGATGACCTTGTAATGGCCGCTTAACATCTCTAGGCTTGTAACTTCATACCCTGTTTAATACAGGTTCTGTTCTGTTTACGACAGAGGCTAGTAAATTGTATATTCTGATCAGGACAGCGAGACCAAAAAACCATACTCTGTCCAGCAGCATGTCCCTGTATAGCCCATATAAGAAAGTACCCCTCCCCTCCCCCCCAGACTCTTTGCCTCTCAAACTGTTTATTCTTGCTTTATTTAACCCTCCTCTCCCATCCATTTCTTCGCCTGATGGCTGTAGCTTTTTCCTTCCAGGACAATACAGTTAAACCTCCTTAAGCGACCACCAAAAATGTCAAGCCAAGATGGTCACTTCAGGGAAGTGTTTGCTTACGAGAGTTTGGACCATATTGGGTCAAAATTTTAGCATGGTGGTCGCTTACAAGAGGTTTCAAATATACTGAGTGATTTGACTTTGGTATTTAGGAAAACTGGTCATTGAGGAGAGGTGGTTGCTTATGATAGGTTGTCGCAACTAGAGGTTCAACTGTTTTGCTATTTTGTACATCCTGTTTAAATCAAGCTTGATAACCCCGATAAACAGTAAACTTGGCAGAACTTTATTGTGAGAACAAAGCACTGCTACACGGCCATGTTTTAAAATGAAAAACACAGCTAGAGCATGTGGTCGAACTGAGCACTGATTGGCTGATCTAGACAATATTGGTATATCGTCACATATACCACAACTCGCCATCCATCCCATTCCTACCAGTACACTACTCTGACACACATTTTATATGTTATCTGACAACTTACCAGTTTTGTCTTAATTCTGGAATTTTTATCAGAATACTGAGTGGAAGTTTTTTTTCTAAGCCAGTTGGCCATGTCTTGGCAAGTTACCAGTTGTACATCATGAAGGCTTTACTTGTCAATGGCCTGAAAAGCACAGATTCAAAATGGCAAAGTTTATTAAAGTTATGGACTGGATTGTTAGAGATAACCTGTTGGAATCCATACAAATCTTTCAGCCCACTGAGGCATCCTATGAAGCAGTGACACAAATTCATGATCATAACTACATCGACGGTTTCATTCATGGAAATGCTCCTTTGCATGAAATGAGAAAAACTGGATTTCATTGGTCTGAAGGACTTGTAAAAAGATGTTTCCTTGAAGTAGGTATGGTATTGTGTGGATACTTGTTTAAAACTAGTTTTGAGAAATAAAGATTAAATGGGATCTACACTTCACTACACTTCAGTCCATAAACATCTGAAAAAGGACCTTAGCCAATATCTAGCCATCTTGATCTCAAGCTTGGTCAGTATTCAATACTAAATGGTCTGACTGACTGTTTTTATATCTGAGGGAGATATAAGTATTTGAACACACTAGCTTGTGAATCAAGAAGGTTCCATTCTTTTTGTTGCTGGTCTAACTTTACAGCATAACACCTGGTAATAGAGGTCTTTTATCAAATTTAAGGTGGCACTATGCTTGCAGCCAAGCTAGCAATGGAGTACGGACTTGCCTGCAGCACTGGAGGTGGGACACATCATGCCTTCCCCAGTCATGGCTCAGGATTCTGCATGTTGAATGATCTGGCTGTGACTGTCAGGGACGTGATCGACAGCAACTTAGCTAGCAAAGTACTTATTGTGGACTTGGATGTTCACCAGGTAAGCTGTTGTGTGTGTGTATGTGGGTGGGGGGGGGGGGCAAGGGAAGG
>CM042751.1:16193792-16201076 GCA_022496165.2 Catalaphyllia jardinei | reverse complement strand
CGATAACAACTAAATGATTTAAAACATTGTTCACGGTTCCCGACAATGTATTCCATATCACTGTTAAAGAACACTTGAGCAGCAATTGTCCAAAATGGCGGATCCTGGTAAAATCGACGTGTCTAAATCTTTTTCTCGTCTTCCCGGCACTATTGTAAGCAAAGGTTGAAAATTTTAGCCCAAGTGATTCAAAACGATTATATTTTCATAACCAAAAATAGTAGATATTTCGAAATATTAAAACAATAGTGTGCTTAGAATTTTTTTGGAAAGATATTTAGGCGATTTTTCGTAGTATTTATGGAAAGGACTAGTTCGTGTGAATCTATAATCTCGGAAATCCTAGGACGACACGAAGTAAACCGTGCATCATCATCGGCCGCGAGGAGATTTTACAGGTGTTAACAACTGCTCCGATCCTTGTACAATGTCCTTCTATTCAGGAATATTTCTCATGGACATCTTGAGCGTCATCACAAAATCAACAGAACGAAATATCAATCATTGAAGAATTTGAAGGGCATGGTTCTGAGTTGCAAACTAACATGATTTTTCATGAAAAGACAAAGGAGACACTCGATCAGCCGTATAAATGATAGTGGTCAAAGATGGCAAAGAATTCAAAGCTCACAGAAAAGTACTTTCAGAGGGAAGTCTTTTCTTCAAAGGTGCTGAACGGCGACACAAGAGTCTACAGAAGTAATAGGCCACGTTCAATATATCAATATTCTAACATGGCTCCGAGGCTTTCAGGACAAACTTCTATATTTGATGTAGGTTGTTTTCTTTTTATTAATATCCAAGTCTCTTTTTGGTAACTGAGAGCCAAAAGACGCGTCTGTTACGAAAAAGGTATTAGAGTTTATCTACACAGGCGATATTCAGATATTGACTGAAGGCAGTGCCTGAGACCTTGTAGCTGCGTCTCATTCTTATTGTGGAACTTAAAGCAGCTATGTCACGGTTAAACGGTTTGAAAAGTTTAGCCTATTTTTTCACTTTCGTTGTTTGTCAGTAATCCGTGTCAATCTTCTCCATCCTTGTTCCTTTGTGGTTTATTATTATCTCTTTGATGTTTTTCCACCTTTGTAAAGCATCAATTTCAGGTTTCTCTCAATTTGCAGGTAATTTTGTTGATGGTCAAAATATCTCAAAATACCATGACGGAGCCCTTTTAAAAACACTCGCTGAATGAGTTTTGCTACAGAAATGGGATACTTCAAATTTCCGGATACGGCTTCCGCCCACACGCATCCGCAAGATTCGGCAGCGAATCCAGATATTTTTTAATCCGCTCTCTAGAGCGAAAAAAAAAATCCGCAGCGAACCCGATAACGTGTGGACCGCGAATCCGGATCCGATGACGTGGCAACATCATATCCAGTCTCTTACCGAACAATAAATCAACATGCGCGCAGACGACGTTTTTAGGAAGTTTTAGCAATGACGACGGCGACGGTGCGGACGATGCCTTGTTAAAATTGAATCTATATTTTACGTTCGAAAGTCGCAACTGTCTAAATCTGTTCAGTGGGCCTATCTGTCTAAAAACTTGCTCTGGCTAAACATGCACCGACGGCGTTCAATTCCGAAAGAAGATACGAAAAATGAGCCACTGCGATTCGCGTCCTCCAAAATACACAGAACGTAGTCATACACTCTTTTCATGAATGGCTGCCAATTTAAAATTCTTTTGTACGCATTTAAAACTCGTTTGGAAGAAAAAATTATTTTGAATTATCAACTCAAAACGAGGCTAGTCAGAGTAATGTTAAGAATGACAAAAGAATTTATATTTAGCAGCCATTTATGAAAAGGATCTATTTTACCTTGTTGTTTTGCAGAGGACGGCAAAGAAATGTACAAAGATTCAAAACGCACGTGCACAGCTATTGTTTTGTTCATTAAACCTTTGTTTGGTGACGCTTTCCCCGCCGTAGCCGTCGTGGTTTGCTAAAACTCCCTTTTGTAGAGTGAATATGGATACCATCGGATGCGTGTCGACAGGCGAATTCGATTTGAATACAATACATGTGGACGGGGAACTTTTTGAATCCGGAAAGAAAAAGTTGCGGATTCAAAAATATCCGGATACTTGTAGACGGGCCCTTAATTAAACAACATTTGGGCGAATAGTACATACTATAGCTACGCAAAGAATTCGTTTTTCCAACCTAACATATATGCTTACTTGCTCTCCAGGTACGGTTTTGTTTAGGGTGATAAATCACACCAAAAACTAGACTTTGCAGAACTCAGAAAATCCAGTTCGTATATCCAGTTAACACTTTCAGCTTTGGCTTACCTTTCATTCTTTGTTGTTGGACTTGTCTCTTTTCCAAAGGGTGAAATTGCACCTTACTAAAGATATAAATAGGTCTTCAGTTTACGTGTCAAAAAACGCACAACACAAAATGCTCGGGCCCGTGCATCATGTTGGCCGCTTACAATGGTTTCCTTATTCACTGACGTTTTAAGGAATGAGGTGGACGGATTCTGACAAAACTACAAAAGACACAGATTGCACAGTTTCTTAAATGCATATTTTGTATTTTCTAAGATCGTCCTAAGCACGAAAAAAAGCAGAATGAAGAAGCGCGGTCTCACGCGTTCGTTTCGTACGCAACAATTTACTACAACAAAAGCGATTGAGGACAAACTAAAGATTGTATGTAATTGGAAGTGAATGAATGGCCGCTCGTCTTAAACACTGTACATCTTCAAGAGTCGAGCAGTCTGTACGTCCCTACCTAAATTCTACCCGCATCCTTGACCTTAAAAACCTACTTTTATTACTTTTCTAGTGACAGGGTTTGTTCTTTGCGAAGCAAATATCGATCTATTTGAATAGTAACTACAAATCCGTGTTCAATCAAGCTTAATCCGTCGACATGGTGTTCCCGTGGATGTGCTGTTACCATGGAAACCACGGACAGTTCCAAGAAGTGCTATCTCCAAGCAACGTCGTGTCTTTGAGTACACAGAAAATATATAAAGTATTCCTCGCCAATAGTTGAAGGAAATGCTATTCTCTACTTGCACAAATCCCATAATACACCTCTTTTACTCCCCAAAAATTTGCATAGGCATTGTTTTAGATTACTCTTGGGACATGTTCATGTCCCAGGAGAAATTGCAAACAATGAGTATGCAAAATGTTTAGGCGGTTAAAGAGGTGCATTATGGTATTGTGCAAGTAGTGAATGGCACGGAAACAGCAAGATCCAGAATACACTCTGACATCTTAACTCATAATTTACTCGTCTACTGTGTCCTTGGCTGTGGATTTTGTCCGCCTAGCTTGCAGAAATCAGGAGTGAAAGGAATACAGTTCAGGTACTCGCAACCATCACACCCAGCATCTTGGCTGATGTAAAACACCAAAAATCCTACAACATACAGCGTGATAACCAGCACAAAGCACACGATAATCTGAATTTGTTTCCTGCGCCGGTCGAACTCGCCAAATGAGACGTATGGAAGGAAGATGAAGGCTAGCAAAAACCCGAACAAGAAGCCTATCATGTGAGCAAAGTTGTCGACGTAAGGAAGCAGGCCTATTAACAAGAGCAGGAGAACTATTCCGCAGAGTTTGGACAGAGCTGTGAGTGGCTTGGCTATTATCTGCCAACTCTGAAACAGCTCAACAAACAGGCAGGCAATTATACCAAACACGGAACCTGATGGACCAACCTGACGAATAGAAATCCAAAATTAAACAGAATTAACAAAGAAGAAAAAAGTAAAGCCATAACAACCAGAAACTGTCACTAGGGCGACAAGTAGCGCAACAAACAAACAAACAAACAAACAAACACCAGACTGAAAGTTTGAGTTTTGAAATGCAAAATTCGTTTCAAAATAACCCGACCACTATCCTCTCCCTCCCCCATACCCTGCGACTAATCCCCAACAATTTACCGAACAAAAAAAAACTTTGAACCAAGTTTTCTTTTTCGTAATTTTACCGTCTAAGAGATAGAGCCAGTGGAAAGCAAGCGCTTAACCTCACTACAAAATACAGTATCAACGAAGTAAAATAGAAAACAATCTGTGCATCAGAAGCTTAAAGTCAAAAGACGAAAACCTAAATATGAGTCCATCAGAGGAATGGAGATAAGTAAAAGGGCTCTTTGTCAACGTCTACGTTTTTTGTAAGAAACACAAAGGAGATGAGCAATTTTCAAAAAGGAAAAAGAAAGCAAAATTAACTTACCTCTGCTTGGTAAGGAAGGAGAATTGCGCTGTACAGGTATCCTCCAATCCCACTGAAGATATAAATGATTGCCAGTCGCAGCCAACCCGTCATCTTTTCAAGGTCACGCATGATTGTGAAGTGAAAGATGAAGGTACAGGCCAGGTGAATGATCCTGAAACAAGATTCATTATTGAACACTTGATTTTCATATTTAGAAATAAAAACAGAAACAACAACAACAAAACAAGCTGTAGAACAAAACTTAATGAGCGACAAGCAACACTCCTAAACTTTTGATTGGTTAACTTAAAATTGTCTGTCTCTTCTCTCCCAAGACCAACGTCCCCGAGTCACTTTTCAATTTGGAACCTTATGTTTTTACAATTTCAATTCGTTGTCAAGCATACAAGTGTACAAAATAAAAAATATCATCAACTATGATATGTTGCCTCAATGGAATGCATAATCAATTGCTTGGTTTCCTTTTTCCGTGACTTTCAGTGGCTATAATTTCACCACTACACTGGCTTCTATGTACAGTTCTACAGTCCATCAATTACTTTCTCTCTCGTGCCGGCGATTGGTATATTAAGTTACCTCATGCTACCATAACTTAACGCGCCAACCAAAGGTTATTGTTTATATCATTCAGGTTCATATATTGTGCTAAAACATTGGTATACCCAGCATGAGCGAAAATTGCCATCCAAAGACGATACACTTGGTCTGGCTGTTCCTTGCGATGGAAAGACAACATTCCACACGTTTGGCTCAAGCAATCCACCTGGGTATAAAAACACTCACCATATTACTCTTGATTTTCATATTATCCGAGAAAAAGAACCATCCGGGAATTATTACTCCTGAAATGTTGGCAGAGCTTGAATCTATTACAACGCAAGCGTTACGTGACTACATTCTTGTTCCCAGAGCCGCCTGTCCGTTCCAGTTGGCGGGGACTTTGTACGAGTATATGGTGGCCCTACAGACTCATGATTCGATTGGCTTGATTCCTGGACTAAGATTTTCACTAATTCAGAGTTGGTCTCCTTGTCAAAAATATCCCCTGGCTGATCTCTAAACTAAAACCGTTCGACAATCAAATATTCTACAGACCTTCTGGGAGTTAAAAATTGCCGGCTTAAGGTGAGAATTGCCAGTGAGGTCCTTCATAGCGAAACAGTGAGTTCCACATTCGGTAAGAATTTTACTTCTGCTTTTAATTCCCTTGTTAAAATTCTATAGTTACTGTAATCGAACGGTTTTACTCAGAGATAAGCCAGTGGACATTTTCAAGAAGGAAAACAGCGTTAAGGCCCGTTTACACAGGCGATTTTTGTCGCGGCAACTTGATGCAATTTTTGTCGCCCTAAAGTTCCAACTTCAAAATCGCAGGTGTAAACCAGGTGCGATTTTCAGAGCGATTTGTCGCCGCGACATCGCAGAGGTTTCGAACATGTTTGAAACTTGTTGCAACTTTAGCGCGCCAAAAATTGCAACGAGTTGTCGCAACAAAAATCGCCTGTGTAAACGGGCCTTTAAGTTGGTGAAAAACTTAGTCCAAGAATCTAGCCAATCAAAGCATGTGTCTACAGAGACACATTTTCCTCGCGCCAAGCCCCCGCCGGCCACTTTCGTCTCTGCCACCCATGGCTCAGGAGATGAGTGTCACGCCGCAAGCTTTACACTTACGATACGTACTACCGCGATCCTGCAAGAAAATCTGCGTACGCGTCTTCAAAAGGGTGTTTTTAATTGTAAAACTGAACATGCCGTGGACTCTACGGCGGCTGAGGAACTGGTGTCCAGTCCCCCACCTTTCCTAGAAGGAAGCAAGCTACTTACCTGGGAACAAAGCGTGTAATTTTCATGGTATCTCCCGCCATAAAATTCACACTCGTCCTTGCTGACAATCTTACATATAGCTTCGTTGCCCATACAACATGGGCGGCCGTGGATGTCACATGTCATGTGTGGGTATTCGGCTGGCGATAAGTTGGATTTGGATTCTTTACAAACCTGCAATAAAAGATCTTCACTGGTTATCTCTTCCACGTTTGATACAAAAGTAGGAGCCAAACACAATTTGGCACCTCCTTTTTCTTATACAAGAAACAGCAAGCTGGTAGTTCGCCAATAGAGTTCATAGTAACTTAAACCCATTCAGTCTAAAAAACCTCAAGGCCTGAAGTTTGCACAGGTTAACTTCTAATCCAAGAGGTCCGTTGTTTTTACAAGCCATTTAACGCACAGTTGGCTCAAAAATTGCGATCACGTGATGATGATTTTGCTGTTTTCATTGCAAAACGTTTTGAATTATGATCGACACAACTGTGGAAAACAACATGACAACTAACATAACTGTAACTGGCATTGGCGGGAAAGAGAGCAGCTTGATGAAATTCCCAGACCTTAATTAAGAAATAAAAACACGTACAGTGTTTCTATCGAGTAATATAAACACGAGTGGAAGTTTGGGGGAACGAGAAATGCTGTGGGAACACGAGCCGCAGGCGTGTTTCCACAGCTTTTTCGAGTTCTCCCAAACTTTCACGAGTGTTTCTATAACTCGAGAGAAACACGGAGTACATGTTTTCTATTTCTTTAAGAAAACATCGCGACGAGAAAAGGGAAAAAAACTTGTTAACCTTGATTATCAAAATGTAAATTCTCTTTGCTCGCGCCATATTACGTCAACTGCTCCTGCTAGTTCTGTGTCTCCATCGAGTTTTTTACGATAACAGCTCAAATTCTCGCGCACTCATTGGCTAATTTTTAATTGTCAATGCAGAAGCGAGCGAGAGCGAACACTTTGACAATGTTATCGTAAAAAGCAAATGGACGTCAGTCTTTCGTGCGCCTGTCCTGTTATAGACAGTGAATTTCGTCATAACTTTGTCAAAGTAGTCTGCGGATCCTCTCGGATATCCCCGCGTGGATCCACAGCTACTTTGCTACGCGGCACAACATTCATATGTACCCTTACTTTGACAATGTTATGACGAAATTCATGACCAATAACAGGACAGACGCATGAAAAACTGAGGTCAACTTGTTAAATAGAAACACGATCAGCGCGCGTATTT
>CM042751.1:16181292-16188792 GCA_022496165.2 Catalaphyllia jardinei | reverse complement strand
GAGAGCTCAATAATAATTATTGCTATGCCATTTACATTAAACTTGTGATATTTAAGTTATTTACCATCCACCTAAATGAACTTTGTGTCTTCAATGACGATGGACACTGATTTAATGTCCGGGATTGGATGCTTTTCATAGATAGGAAAACCAAGTAAATGCTAGAGAAACCTATCATGGATCTTTGTAATTCTGCATAATCAGCAGGGAAAAGATGTTTTGGACAAATTTGAAAGGATCTCTCCCAGGGCAATGATAACATTATTACACCTGCAACTTAGGGAGATGTCTTTCTGCTGAGATAAAGGAAATTTTATTTGGTAACCCCAGCCCTAAAGGGATATTTTTTTTTTACAAAACAGAACAGCCTCGCATTTCAGAACTTTGCCAGATTAAAATACACGTGGCAGACTATTTTAACTGGTAGGTAATGAATCAATAGTTACCACATTGATACCAACTTGCATCAGTGCATCAAATCTTGAAAACGAGCAATTTAATCTAGTGGAGAAATCTGGAATTCATTATCCCTTTTGGTCTTTGCTGAAGTGAAACCCAGGTATAATTTGCATGTTTCCAGGGCTGTAGTCAGAATGACTGAGGCAATCTCAACGAAAATCGTATGACTCTGGTAATTGGTCCATGGTTGAGTTTTCTTCCTAGGTATTAAGAGTGTTTATGATGACCATAAACAACAAAAGCAAAAAAAAAAAAATGAGGCAAGTGCCTCGGTTGGTCTCTTACTAAATACGGCCCTGATTTCACAGTGTGAAGTAGATGGACTTAAAAGGCACTGCAAAAGGAAATTGTATCGCTCAAGAACAAAAGACAGGAACCCTGGCCACCCTGAGGTCCATTAGACCGCTATACATCCCTGCTTAGTACAACTTCTTCTAACCTAATATTAATTTAGCAATTTTAATCATAGTAAACTACAAGAATCAATTCATGTATAATTACCAACTGTTGTTTAACTGTCTCTGTGAAACCAATGGGTGCAAATCCATGTACAGCCAAGCCCACAATAAGTACAATTAATTGTACAAACGAAATCCAATATGTAAAAAAAGGTCTAAAATAGTGAAACAAGAATATTAATATCTTACCATATGCCATAGCACTGTTTTCACATTCTCTACGAGTTTCAATAGTAATTCACAAAACATTTTGCTGTGGTATTGTATCAGGTTCCAGTTGTTCAAAGACTGGATAACCTATCCAGAGGATAAAATGCTATCCAGTGGATAAGCTGCTGCTGCTGCTGCTGCTGCGGCTCCTCCTCGTACTGCTTCTACTGCTCTTCCTGCTGGCTGTGGCCACTCCCACTCCCACTCCCACTCCCACTCCCACTACTACTACTAGTAATAATAATAACAATGATAATTGTAACTATAACAAAATTCTTGATCATGATTGATTCTCCACGCGCTTGTTTGTAACGTAATATTGGTGTGTTATTACGCGTATGTGGGTCTCCAATTACAATTTGAACTTTTAGTAATTGGATACCCATGTGATTCTCACACCAATTATTCATGCTTTAATGACTTCCTTTGCACTGTTTTCTACAGTTTTCCAAACTTATGAAAAGCATTACAGCCTTTTTCGCTCAAAGGAAGTCGTTATAAGACATTCTTAATTCCGGAATTTGCTAGTACAATTTTGAAATTACTCGTGCAATTTAACTCCCTGAATACTTATTGTATTCCCTCAGTCCAATTACTATTACTAATATCTTTCTGAATTATTTTTTCGTAAAAAAAAATACCCCTTAGTCAGCGCATGGATCAGTGAGAGATGTATGTATGTCACACCAATCAGATTGGATCTACTATTAAACACCAATCAAATTTCTTGGTGTAAAGGTAAATGTATGTGAGAAGATTTGATCCCGATACAGTTGAGAACGGCCATATTTATTCTTCTGCAAAAGAGAAGGAAGCATTCATATATTGGGTTTACCTCAACATTTTCTGTGGGTTAGGCTGAGGATTTTGTGGGCGGGTTTGATAGTCATTAGCAATTGGATAATCAGTCGAATAAACATAGTGATTAGGATATAACTGCGAGCATGTGATGAAGGGTGAGCTTTTTTCATTATATAAGGTTTTGAAATAAATGAGTGTTAGCCATTCTACTACTGTTGATGTGGTTTCTATGATAGGAAGAATTGTATATAAGGGGGCGGAATACACCAGTGGGAATGTGAAGGGGTTGTGACCAGGTTCAAATCATTTGCATGTTGTAGTGAAACCTAAATATTGCTGCAGAGTCAAGAGCGAGTCGTTAATTTCAGCATCCATTCATCCACTTCAGTGATAAGTTTCAACAGGAAAAGCCAAGAGACTACGATTAAGTTCCCCAACAGAACAAAAAGAAATTATTCTGTGATGATTTTACATTTATAATGGTTCTTGTTTACGACTCGGATGAGAAGATATGTTACAAATGAAACTTAATCTTTTCTCGTCAGTGTTATCAGGGTTTTAGCTTTATCAAACTAATAGCAAGCACGAATCGTAGTAGAAGAAAAAGAAAATTTCTTGTTTAAGATAACTAAATTGAGGTATATGAAATCTTGGGAGTTCTATGATTGTATTAAGAACAAGGACTTTGGTGACTGAACAATAAAGACTGACTTGTACATGTTGCCGATTTGTGATTTTAGTCTGGTTTGGAGAGGATTGTGACAGTTACATAGTATACACTGGGTTGTTGAAGTGTAATGGTGGCTAGTTATGAACAAGACAAGTTTTGCATTTTGAAGTAGTTTGTGAGTCAGTAGTAAACAAATGGGAAGAGAAATTTTATTTCAGGTTACAAAGGGTAACTTAATACTTTTGTTTTTCACAACAAGTAAATTCAATAATATTAGAGGTCACGAATCGTCGCTTCTAGTTCAAAAGACATATTTTAGAGGAGATGAGACTATTTAGATTTGAAACAGTTTTAACGTTTATAAAATAAGCGGAAGTGACAATGCAACAAGATACTTTTATTTTTAGTTACAAAGGGTAATTTGACACCCTTGTTTTTCACAACGGAGTAAATTTAATTAAAGGTGATGAATCGTGAGCACTTGTTTCCCTGAGATGTTTGCTATTTTTAGTTAGAAATGGTAACGTGACACTTCTGTTTTTCACAAGGGAGTAAATTCAATTAGAGCTGACGAATCGTTACCACTTGTTCCCATGACATGTTTGAACAAACAAAACGAGATATTGCTATTTTTAGTTGCAAATGGTAACTTAACACTTTTATTTTTTGCATGGGAGTAAATTCAATTAGAGCTAACAAGTTATGGCCTCTTGTTTCCAGGATATTGAACAAAAAAAAAGTTAACATGTTGAACAGATTTTAGGTGTCTGTTGGATTGATGAGCCTTTGATATGGTTAATTCATGACCATTTTATGATATTCGTTTCAGTACGAGATCTTTTTGTTAAAAGTAAAAAAGTATTAAAACTGTTCAAAATAATGTTCTTATCTTAGCGATATAAGATCATATGTACATCAGATTCTCAGTTTCTTTCTTGCTCTACATTGTAGCCAAAAAAGCTTGTCAAATTAACTAAATTATCACTGGAAAGAGTCACTTAAATGCTCTTATTTTCATAACCTTTTGATAAAAAAAAAACTCTTGCACGCCTTACGTGCCTATGTTTTATAATACTGATAATAATAATATAATAAATCATTCCATCCTTTATGACAGTATGCTGCTAGATGTATTGCCTTTTACTTATGACTGCTGCACTACCATTCACTGGAATGTCTGCATCCTTTCTGATTGAGCAGTTAGAGTGATAACTTTTGGTCTTTACAACAATTGAATTGCAAACCTTTTGTTAAACTATTGTCTGATGAATGTGATAAGTGAAAGTTCACTAAGCTGATTGCAAAAGTAAAGAACCACGGTTGCCAAGCATTTTTACCACCAATGAGGTAATGACATCAAAATAATGACTTCTCTTCAGTAATGTTTTTAAACTCTCAACCTTTAGTAACACAAAAATATCTACTAGTAGGCTTGAATCACAAATTTGCACCAAAGCTAACCTTGGTTAGCCACAATTTACTTTGGTTGTAAAAGATGAATGTATTGTGCTACTGATCTAAGCCAATGGAAAGTTTGGGCAAATTCTCACATGCCTGCATCTATCTTCTTAATTAGAAGAATAAACTCTTCAGTTGAAAAGTGGAAGTCAGACATAAATCTTAAAGTAATTTTACATTAATAACTCTAATCAATACCAAGAGAGCATTTAACCAGTTGCAGAGTTCCAGATAAGAGACAGGTCTCGGGTCAAAAACCCGACCCAACACTGACGAAAAGGAAAAGCATTTTGTTCAGCTTTGCTATGAATTTTCTGTACCAGAAAGTATTCTGATGTATCGAATGTCAAACATTTTTTAAGGCTCCCAAAAGTCAATCCTTTATCTGTTTGCCCAACAACCCCCCACCCCCAACCCACCCCCTTTGCTTTATGTAGTGCTGCAGCTGCGGTTAGCTAGGTAGACCTACTTTGTACGACCCCCCCTGAAAATTACGACCCCTTGCCAAAAAAATAATATTAACTGGAACACTGCAGTTGTGACTGACTTTTCTGAACACAAGGCAAAGGAGAAATTAATTAGCCACAATATACTGGTATTTTTCTTTTATTACTTTCTGTAGTTTTCCACCCCGCTAAATGAATTACATTCTTTAACTAGCAAATGTAACAACCCCAAAATTACATGTATAATTACACCGTCCTGATTCATGTTACAAAATGTCAAATCAAGTACACTAAAAAGAGTGAAATACTGAGTATCATCTTCTACTGCTTTTCTGGCATAACATTAAGTGGGAATGTCTGTTGGATGTGAAAAATTTCCTGTGAGTATGGTTACGTGCTAGTCTTCCAAAGAAAATGTAACAATATTACACCTACCTATGATCAGTGAGAGATTCCATCTGTTTTTTGATTGTGCTTGTCAAACGTTTTCGCTTGATTGTTCTGTTTAACCATCTGCCAACCAGCCCTTTGCCATATTCACGGCGATTGGCATTAGTGACGTGGGGTCGATCCCTAATCCTCTGTCCTCGAGTGCTGCGAATGGGTGGCCTCCTGCAATAATTTATTACAAGTATATCATGATAACTGATGCCACATTGTATTCTACTGTGTGGTCTGCAAACATTTGAAGCTGATTTATTTCTTGGTTTTCTTAGCAGTGCAAATGAACATGTATTCTACAAGTTTTTGTCTTCTTTTAAAGATGATGACCTTTTTAAGGTATTAGGATACCCCTAATATGACCTTCTTAGTTGATAAATTCCATCTTTACCATTTCCAGACACCTAGGTCACAGAAAGATCTTTCATTAGAAAAAAAGATTCATGAAAATCCTGACTGTTAGGGAAAGTTACCAGAATAAAATCATTTTCTGTATCAAAGTGCACCTAACTGCCCAAATGGTCCTTTGTTAAAATAAAAATACCACTGTTATTTGAAAAAATGCATTTGGTCACAGAACCCTTGATTTTCTACAAATGTAGATGCCTTTTTGAAGTCAGGCTTGAGTTGTTACACAGTTGCTATAAAAATAATTAAGTGAAGTCAAGTACAGAGGTACAAGTCAGCACAAATTGACTGGTCATTTTGTCAAGGTGGTGGAATTGTTTTGTGTGATCACTGACTTTGACAGCATGTCAGTCCAACAACAGATAAAAAAATAACTTGGTCAATATTGAGCAATCTAGACTAGCTTGCTGCTTGGCTAATAGCCCAAATTTATATATTTTTGACATAATGTTATCACTTGTTTTAACACTTTATATCATTATTCAAGACTTACGGGGGTCCCTCAACTTCATCTTTTCCTTCCTGTGGAATAGCTGGGATGGGTTTCTCTTCTTCTTGAATTCCAGGGAGAAATCCAGGTTTGTCAAACTTTCGTCTTGGTCTCTCACTCATAAAATTAAAGAAGACATCATCATCGATGTCGCGATGATCGATTCCCTAGAAAAAAAACATTTAAAAAAAATTAATATATAAAATTTGTTGGCAGGATCCCATGGGTATCTTATGTTCCTGTGGGGAACTACCGTTTATCCCACCAGTATCCTACCAAAGAAAAAAATGCTGCGATAAATATCATTCTGTAAAATATAAAATAATTTTTGACAGGATCTGATATCTAATTCATAAAGGGAGTAACAAGTTTTCTCACGGGATCCCAGCCCAACTCATCACAAAAAGTAACTTAAAACCCCACAAAATGTTTTTTTAAACAAAACAAAATAATTTACTTACACCATCACCAGGAAAGGCACTGTCCACTTCATCGCCCTCTGATTGAGACATAACAGCTGGCGAAAAGCTCCGCCCAGCCTCCAGTAATGTGCTGACTGGCTGAGACCTTCCAGGGGATTTAAAAGTCTGTCGGGAGAAGATGATTGTAAGGAAAAGATATAGCCCAGACTGATTATTCTCTGTTTTACACTTTTCATGGCATCCTAATTATGATTGCCTTCCAAACAAATCATTAATTCATGATTTATGTTTAACTGTGATGTCATATCTACAGAAAGTAGTTCTATGAAATCTATGCAGATCATTGGACTAAACTTCACACTTTTTCATCTTCTTTTTCCACCACAGCATTTCATCTTTTTCCTAACAGCGAATAAAACAAGTAAGAAAAAATACCCCAGGATCATTTTTTATTTTCTTCATCTTTTTCCAAGCCATGGTGGCTACTGATTCCCGTCTACTCATTGTTCGCACAAGATCAGGGTCAGGAGGATGTGAACTCTGATAGCTGCTAATACTGCCTGTCCCAAATGTTCCATGTTTGCCTGAGTGAGGAAAATTATCCACGGCATCTTCAGGGGCGCCAACCAGACGACCATAACGTTTGTGGTAGTGTCGTTTTCTTCTTTGGGTCCACTTTCTTTGCAGATGATCATGTTGCTCATCGCAGTCTCCAAGGCCAAAGAAGTTTTCAGTACCTTTGATTATCTTTCTGTTGAGAAGGGAAATAACACAGATTGCTTTCAATTCAAATTGCAAAATACAATCTTCTATTTTTCCCAAGAGGGCACCATAACCAACCCTGCAATCTGATTGGTTCTTAGCATGGTCTGAATTTTCCTATCTGTGACCACTGTCATGGAATGGCGGGAAATAGCACCAGTGAAATTGTCATGTTGGTCAATTTTCATGAGTGAACCAGCGGTAATCGTCAACCTTTTCCTTTTTTACAGGAGTCAGTGTTTGCATTTTGCAGATTGTCTCATTTTGTTTTGAGTAGTAACATATTTTTCTACAACAGAAAATATGCTGTAGAAAAATTAACTCCATAAAGATCTAAGAAAAGATAGCATTCCAATGAATAGAAAGCCACAAGGATAAAATAATTTTTCACAAAGATTGCCAAGAGTATTATCTCTTCCAGATTTGTTATTTTCATCTCTTGTGTATTGCACCGACTGAACATAAGGGCCAAACC
>CM042751.1:16172122-16173782 GCA_022496165.2 Catalaphyllia jardinei | reverse complement strand
TCGGAGATAAATTAAAAAATGGTTGTTAAACGTTGCGAAAATTGACAATTATATATCTAACAGAGTAAACGTTGGATTTAATATGCTGAAAGTAACCTGGAACACAATTATAACTGAATGTCTTCTTGGAAAAGAACATTTCGTCAAGACAGCTTTTTTCGTTTAACATTAACTTTCAAGTTCTTGTCAACGAACTATAGTTGAGTTAGGGCCACAACTCTCTTCTCTTTTCGTAATATTATCACAAGTGCACAGGAATTACTGTCTGGCATTGTAGATAATGACTAACGAACGAAAAGACCACGTTTTCTAGTTGACTTTGTAACCAGGCTTTCTTATTTAGCAGCCCGGCCTTCTCTGGAACCCTGACCCCTTCAAGGGTTCATTCTCTTTTTTTTTTGCCCGACCGACCAACCCACCATCACAAGAGACAGGGCAATAGGAAACGGAACATTTTATTGGGATGGCCTTACAAAAATGTATCTGGACAAAAAAAAATATCTCTTTGTGGCTTTCTATCCATGGGTATACTATCATTTAGTAGTTCTTGATGAAGTTAATTTTTCTACAGCATCTTAACAAAACAAGACAATCTGCAAAGTGCAAACACTGACTCCATTACTGGCAGTTTAAGCTCACCAATCAAATTACTGTTAGTACTTTCTTATAAGATTTTGTCAGGGCCGTAGCTAGTAACAGGCAAATCAAGGCACTTGCCGCAGTTATTTTTTTCCTTTTTTTGTTTTTTGTAGTCATTATAAGCACCCTAAGCTAAACACCTAGGAAGAAAATTAAACCTTGGACATTGTCTCAATCATCATTTTTCATGAACTTTGCCTCAGTCATAACACTGCTTTGCCCTGTTTGTCATACTTTAAAAATTTATATAGCAGTTATAGCAATTGCAAAATTTTTTAGTTGTAATATAGTTAATTGTCCAGTAGTTAGCTCCTCAAGTCATATATTTTTCATATATTTTCATGTTATTCAATGATGTATTGCTTTGCAGAAATTATGTTAATTATTTTGGCTCATCTATTCAATTAGTTCCACAAACTACAGTGTATGTAAAGCGTCCTAAACTCCACACAATTAACATTATATCTAGACTAGTTTTCTTTGTTCCTCTCTTTTTCATCTATTTATTTATGATATCAAAATTATAAATTGTTTTGAATTTTTGACATAAATGCTATCTATTACTAATTTAAATTGTTAATAGTCTTAATACTCTCTTAACATGTTTGCGAGAGTTGAACAAAACTGACTTGAAATTGACTTTCAAGTATGCATCAATTACAATCAACTGGTCATCTAATCTTCTTGAGTAAACGTAAAAGACCCTGACTGTGTCACGTCTGCAACAAAATTTTGTTTTGATAATTTTACAAGGTCACTTCAGCAAATTACTGTGTAATTAAGAGTCAACGCCCCTGTGTCAACATAAACGCTGTTAATTATTGAGACCATTTATAACTAGATCACAACCTGCTGACATTATAATCGGAGTGAGCAGTAAGTCACGTCTCTCTGATTAAATTTTGGACTTTACTACCTCCTCCACTTTTGAATTTCTTACCTCTTTCCACGCTTGAGAGTGTTTGATATACTTGCTATGCTAGGCCTAGCTGCCATTCGTGGAATGCTAGTATTCCCTATA
>CM042751.1:16162122-16167122 GCA_022496165.2 Catalaphyllia jardinei | reverse complement strand
TTATGGCAATTTATGTACAAAATTAATTCAAATTACCAAAATTGCCTAGAGTGGCCGTCTGTCCACGTGCTGATGTATAACAATCCTCAATACCAGCCATCTGAAGCAGCTTCTTAGGGACTGGGGCAGACACAATGCCAGTTCCTCTTGGTGCGGGAATCAGACGTACACGCACTGAACCACATTTGCCTGTCACCTTTAATAAGTAATAGCATGAAGTCAGTCAGAAAGTCAGGCTTTTAATTTGAAGTGTGAAAATTATATTGATATTGACTGTAACACTTTAAAAAATCAGACACATCAAAGTAACAATACAACAGAAGTGATTGATGGCAGTGACAAACCTTGCATGGTACAGTATGGGGTTGACCAATCTTGTTACCCCAGTAACCACGGCGCACAGGAATGACTGACAATTTAGCAAGGATGATGGCACCACGAATAGCTGTTGCTACCTCCTTGGAGCACTTCACACCAAGACCAACATGTCCATTGCTGTCTCCAATGGCAACAAATGCCTTGAAGCGTGTACGCTGGCCTGCTCTGGTCTGTTTTTGCACTGGCATGATTTTGAGAACTTCATCTTTCAGGGCAGCCCCAAGGAAGAAGTCAATGATCTCATGCTCCTAAATTGCAAGAAGTAGGTAGGCAAGTCAAACTTTATTCCAAGCATAACAGCAATCACAATCTTTAACAAAAGTAACTTGCTCCTTGACATGATTTTATAGAACAGATGCATGTGAATACCTTGATGGGAAGAGAAAAGGTGTAGATCTGCTCCAAAGTTTTGATCTTCATGTCCTTGACCAAGCGGCCAAGTTTAGTCACAGGCACCCACTGAAAATAAAGGAGATTTGAAATCTAAGAGTTACAGGTTCTACATCTTCTTAATCTTATTATATCAGTAGTTATCATTATTTTTTGTATTGAACAAATAATAACTATACTGTTTAAGATTAAATTTTGAATCTTTTAAGGCAGAGCAAAAAATAACTTCCAAAATAAATTAAAGCACATGAACGAGAGTGTAATATTTATTAAGAGTGCACATATTGATGAGGGTGGTAAAGGAGGGGTCAAGATCACGTTTCATGGAAAATAAATTGTTTTTCACAATTCATGGGAAATAAAATCAGTGTTTTGTGTTTCACGAAGAAAAACGGTATTTTTTTAATATGAACTTACATAACTTATGATATTTGAAAAGTTACTCCCGAACACAGCCTTGTTAGATGTCTTTATCATCTGCCTGCTTTTTGTTCTGCGCGCAGCAAAAAGAAACCCGAGCAAAAACACGACTGAGAGCGATGATTGTCCTGGCTGTTCATGGTAATGCAATTTTGTTAATTACAGTCAAAAATAATAGAAGACAATGCACAACTAGAATCACGATTCATGACGAATTAGATACTTATGTTGGTAGCTGCTGGTTTCCCCCCATGGTGAGTTCACCCCTACTGAGCTTGCCCCCACATCGTCATCATCAGATCATGCCATCTAGCAATCAAGTGCTTAAAATTTATCTTTCTCTTACCAAGAAAAAAAAGACAACATTGTGGTCACAATGAAACAAAACCACACACAAAATGTGTATTTCTCGTTCTTTAATCCACTGAAGGTGACTGACAAACTCAAAATAGAAAGTTTATGATGAGTTCATGGAGGCGAACATGGTGGGGCAAACTCACCATGGGGCAAAACCAGTATAAACCCTTTTTTCATTTCACGGATTATTATTAAATGCAAAATCGCAGTTCACAGCTTTTATTGAAATCATGATTCATGAGAAAAATCGAAACCATTTCACATTTCACGGAGAAAAATTAAACTACAGAATAAACTACAGAATACAGAGCCACTTATTTACATCTCATTGAATCACAAAGGTGCCTATTGTGTTATGCTGAAAGATTTCGACACATGTAAAACAGGTGGTCCAAAGTGGCCCTGCATACTGTAGTTGCTCTAAAATTAGGCCATTCACGAATACCACCCTCATTGATTCGACTCCATCCCCCTACGTTCAGCAGGGACTAGTGATCGCTTATATAGTGCCTTCAAAAGTCTCCCCTATATATTTCAGAGCAAAAGTTTCAGATGTTTTTGTACCTCCTTGTCCTCGGCTTTACCCCTTCCACGACCCCGTCCCCGGCCTCGACCACGGCCTCTTCCACGGCCACGGCCGCCGAATCCTCCACGAAAACCTCCGCGAGCACCACCGGCTGGTTCCGAATCCGCCATTTGCTGGAGGAAAAAATTTCAACGATTTTATCTTTTATGCTTACGTTAAAAAAGATCTTTAATAAAACCAGTCAAAGTAGTTCATATGTTATATATTGTCGTTCCCGTTTACTGATCTCCACGATCAGCAGTTGCTGGAGAGTACACAGCTTCCCTCGTGACACTTCGCTTCTTCGACATATACACTGTGAAATTCTAATCCATATTGTTCTAAAACCGTCGTAGAAACGACAAAAAAATTACTCAGTACTGTTTAGGAATACCAAGCGATTATTTAAGGGTGGTAGAACCTTTCATAAAGACGTGTTGATATCAGATGGAACTAGATTCTCAAACCTAAGGCTTCGATCTACTTACGTGATGTCTTTGAGCGACTGAGAAGAAAGAGTAAGGGCCGCTCAAAGTATTTATAGTAAGACATATTATGGGATGTCAGGTCTCGGGGCTGGTAGGGAGGGGTTTCGTTTTGCTGATCTGACGCCTCTATTTCCTAGTAAAATAGTGGGGAGCGCATCAATCTCAATATCTGTAGGCTCGAAAATTAACATATGTCGTTGATTGGAAAACTCTTTATAATTTTGAATTTTATTTGAACACATGCAGTGTTTTCAAGAAACTATAGAACTTACAGAGTGTTTTCGAGTGACGTCGTCAAATTCTTAAGGCGGGGTACACATGAATAGGAGTAATATTTAAAGGAATTGTTAGGATTAAAATGGGTTGGAAACGCTACCAGGACAGTTGACCCCTCCCCCCCCCCCCAAAAAAAAAAAACAACAACAACAAATAAACAAACAACCAGAGAGAGCCCCAGGTTGGTAGGGGGCTGTTTGGTGACCCGGGGAGTACTAGCTAATTCCTCACGTCAAATTTCCATTTTCCAAATCCATCAAACTTTCAACATTTCATGTTTTCCTCAATTTAACCCAAAATGACCAAAAATCACCCAAACATGTGCACAAAACCGCCAGGTAGTGTTCCCAACCCATTTTAATCCTAACATTTCCCTTTTAATATTTATACTTAAATTTCACTCCTATTCAGTTTACCCCCAACTTAAATCCAAACCAAAAGAGTCATCCTCGTCAGGCATAAGATGTGCTAAAAGTATATCTGTTTACAACTTTCCCGGTTAATAGCGTCGTTTGTTTAGAACCAGCGCATTTTGAATTTCAGAGTTATCATATGGGCGGTGCGCGGCGTAAAGCTACCGTCAACGTGTTTGTCGAAAAATATGTATTTATCTCGTAATTTATAGCCTGATTAAGCTAACCCAGGGTTAGCTAGAATTTTGATTTCAGTTTTTTAACTTTTTTGAAGTGTTCTGTTTGTATTGTTTGCCCTTTCCCGTTTTGAGCTGTTGTAATCTCAAACTACACCAACCGTTGGAGGCGAAAAAACGAAATAAATAATGCTTCAGTTAACGTTTAATCCTGGGTTAACGTTAACCGACTTTCGAACAACCCGGCCCTGATGTTTACATCTCCATGCGAGGCAAACGAGATCGCGAAAAGCAGACTTGGGCTAGACTGCAATGGTAGTAGTAGTAGTCGTAGTAGACTTTTTTGGAGAGCCGAGTAACATTTGACAGTAACAAAACTGACAAACTAATGTCTCTCCAAATAAAAACAAAAGGAAATTCATTGAAAATACTATGTGCATTCCATAAATGTGACTAATTTACAATATCTAAGTAGTAACAAAAGATTACAACTGCCAGATACTAATAAATGATTGAGTAGTAAATTGATTGTTTTAAAATTGATTTGAAAAGTGATCCTTTGACACGCTTTGTGCTTAGACTACGCTTAAGATCGATATTTAGCTTGTTCCAATCTTGGATTGCTCTTACGGCGAGCGTCCGGCCACCTTCAGTCCATCACTTGTATCGAGAACAGCTCAAATTTAGATTAAAGTATATCCAGTTGTTGGATGCCGAGTCACAGGAAAGTAGGATGTTATGTTTGGGATAAAAATAAAAACGATTAGTCCCCTAGGTTGAAGAAAACTCTCGACTGAAACTGAACTTAAGGCGAACCAATGAAGCACGGAAGAGGAGAATACGGGGGATTTTGAGAAAAGGGGATAATGGGTAACAGCTATTTTCAATACAGTTGCGAAAAACATGACAACAAGGGTAATTTCACAACCTACAGGAATTACTGGAGTTACAAGAGATAGTACTACTCTACAACGATAAACTGGAGTGACAAGAAAGATCTGCTCGTGGCACACTCACGAAGTTATTTTATGTTAGCTAGGGTATTTGCTGTAAAAGCAGCCACTTCTCCTTTTCTTTTATTTTAAGCTGCCAAAAATATCATAAAATAATAACACTGCAGACCAGTGACATCGTGCCTTTTTACGGCCTTTCTGTCGGTCTTAGCCGTTTATATTGGCAAACGGAGTCTGGGGAGAGTGGAATGAAAGCGCCTTGGCCTTCTAGTCCCACTGCCCTACGCGATCTTTGTTTCTTTCTACCCTCAGGCCGTCCCCTTATGCCTTTGCAGAGGAAAGAAATATTTATAGTCTACAGTCGACTCCATCATCATCTCACCTCTAGAAGGTCATGGTATAAGACAAACTTATATCTGTTGTCGCTTTCACATTGAAAAAATGTTGTCCCTTAATTACATTCATTCTTTGCTACAAATATTCTTGTCCTCATTCTCCAAAAAGGTGTACAACTGACTCGTGTGGGTTACGCAATCGAAATCAGAAAAATACGTTTGCTTTGCGTACGTATGTGTTGAATGAAC
>CM042751.1:16134622-16157122 GCA_022496165.2 Catalaphyllia jardinei | reverse complement strand
ATGAAGGAAAGCAACAAATAGTAGTAACTTTCTTTTTTTAAGTTAGAATCTTGTCACTATTAGTAAAACTAAATAAAACTTACCTCTTTATATACTGGATCTCTTTCTATGGAGGGCTGATATTTTTCACACAGCACTGTAAACTGACTTAAAGATCCTCTCCTGTAAAATCAAAAATGCTCCTTGAACTTTTCTGAGCTTTGCTAGTGAGATCTGGTTTATGTAGAGTTGTCATTAAGCTTAACACGTATATTGACTTAACATGCCGCAGTCTAAATAGTTTGAGACCCAAAAGCAATCCATTTTCTTGGCTGAACCTCATTGAGCAATACTGCATACATGCATATTGAGTGATGCTGCATACTCTGAAGTTTGGAGAGCACAAAAAAGGGATGTAAGTTGCTCCAGGCACAATCCAAGAGCAACTCTAGCATCTTGAGTCCTCTCACAATTAGTGTGCTTGATTCTGGATTCAGTAGTTTGGGTTGAAGCCCTGGCCAGAGGCAATGTGTTGTGTTTTTGCACAAGACACAACTCCCACAGTGCCTCTCTCTACCCAGGTGGAGGAGAACTCCTGGTGGGCCACTTGGCTTGTATGCAGACTTTGCCTTTACCTTACTAAGAATAATAATTATGGTACATAATAGAACTTTCATACTCCTTAAACCTAAATAAGCCTAGTGGAGAAGACGTTTAAAACTGAGAATCTTGGCCAACAGGTTTTTCGGGGAGCTCTTCTTAACAATTACCAGAATCTTAGTCCAGGTACATCTCAAAGTTAATTTGACTTTATTGAGAATGACGGCCAGTGATCTGCAATAATAATAAGTAATGCCAGAAAATACAATGTTCCTAAAAAAGCAACTGGATGTGATCAATTTTCTTCATACTGAAAAGATGTTACCATGATTATTCAAAACATTTGACTTTGAAGAACAAACCTTTCTATAACTAGAAGCAAGAACCACACAAAATTGAGAAGGGGTTTTTGGTATGGTGGTCCAGTTCCAGAGAAATCTGGATGTTGTGCTGTATATTTGAAGAACACTAAGTTGGCAGTCATGAGGTTCTGTAGGCAAAGAAACCTGTGAAACAGAGCCATGTCTTAATTAATTGACTTGCTTAGTACAAACAGAGTAGGCTGTTCCAGGGTTGCCGCTAAGTGCAGGCAGCCAGTGAAATTTTCTGGCTGGGAAAGAGGTAATTGCTGGCTGGATTTTGGTGGGTATGTCACTCAGCAAAGCACAACAAATGGTTTTTTGGTTACACAAATACAATCATCCGATATCTGAACCATATCAAACTGTCTATATGAAAATGAAAAGTTTGGAATAAATTCCTGACCACCTTGCCACTATAACAAGTAAAGTTGTTTTGAGCACATGTTTAGTGTGATTTATCTCTTTCCGTGTTCCAAGTCTGCCATCTTGTAAACAGGATGCTTGGTAGCCCCACATTCAAAGTGTTGCAAACAACTGGGGATGGAATTTTGTTCCAAGTGTGTATTGAAAATGGTGATTGGCTCAAAATGTATGTTGGTTGGTTGGTTGGTTGGTTCATTTGTACGTTCCTTCAGTAACTGAATTGTTTATACTACTAGATGAAAAAGTCCTGATAATATAAAGAGCTATTGTAATTGAAGAAAAAGTTTCCAGTCAACTCTCTCAACTACTAATAATTAATTGAAAGGCTGCGGGCAAGAACGTGCCCTAGATTTTTTGCTAAAATCGAAAATGGCCAAAACAGCTCCAAACTTTGCATGCTGATTTGTTTATACCTGTAGAAGACTGCTTTGCACTTATTTCCCCTCGTTTCTGTTGCGTATTCCAGAAATAAAGTATGCAAAAACACTTGCAGGTCATGGTCCGCGTCTTTTGGAACTGCTTTGTTACACAATACTATTAGCGTTGTTTTTGTTTTAAGTTTTTTCAAATGCTGACTTTTAACTCCTCGGGTTAAGAGTTCCCAGTTTTATTAGAGTTGGGGTTAGGGTTACCGCTCAAACTAGGGTTAGCATTGAAGGTTAGGTTTACGGAACAAGGTTAGGGGTTAGCGCTTCAGATTAGGTTAGAGTTAAGGTCAGGACACGTTAGGTTTAGCGCATCTCGACTTAGGAAATCTATTGCTTGAATCGATACCTAAATCAAGTCAATGTCAGAAAGAGGTTAAACGTTTTGAAAATCGGCTACGTCAGTGATTTATAAAATGTTTCTAGGTGAAACTATTTTTTTGGCCGGTACAGAACTGCTTGTTCCATGAAATGACTAGTTCTGACAAGGAAGCCTTAAGCTAACACGCTGCTCCTGCCGAAAAAAAAGCGCATGAAACGGAAAATTTATCAGCAAAGGAATGCTGAAATACAAAGCAAAACTTACATTTGAGCTGAAGTTTTCTTCTTCCTAACCTGCGATCAGGCGTTCTTTGTCTTTTTTTCTTCGCGACGGGCTCGATCCTATCACAATTCAAAGTAATCATCTGCTTGGAAATCCACCATACACACTCACGGAATGCTTGCTTGCCAATTTAACTGACCTGCGTTCTTTTTGACCCGTAGAAACGGCTTTGAATCTGTCTAAATGAACTTTTCACCTAACAGGTCAAATTCAGGGACTTTTCTGCCTGGCCGCCTTTCTCACCAGTTCCTGGCCGTGTTTGAGTCACGTTATAAGTCACACACGCTTGCTTTACGTATGAAAGATTATAATGGGACATCCCAGAAATTTTCACAGCGAAGGATGCGAGATGGCTGATTTCAAGAAAATAATAAGAGTCTAGACAGCAGTTCTAACTTCCAAAACTGACACACGCTGAAGTTTAGCAAATGAGCCTTCAGTCCACGACAAATGCTTTGCTTTGGAAGAAGAAGTGTTTCTAGACTCTACCGCCTGGCTCACTTGCTCCTCGATCAATGGCTAAGTTAAGCCATAATCTTGGAACAAAAAGACACCTCAGTTCTTTGAGGCATGCTGGTGACTCATCGAGGGTCAAAGGCTTAATGATGCCAAATCTCCTACCAGGGGGGCACAAATATTCCTCAAACAAGCATTGAATATCGGTGAAAATAATGAGCAAACTTTGCTTAATGAACAGGCAAGCTCTGAATTTGTGTTACTGCTTTGCGCGCCAAAAGCGTACGTCACAATTCCAGCTAAAAACATAACCAGATCCTAGCGAGTAAAAACGGCAATTCAATTACAATAGATATGTTGGTTTTTGAAAGAAGTAGAGAAACAGAACGAAAAAAAAAATTGATTGACCTCGTATTGACTCGAACCGGCGTCATGACAAAACAAATTCGAATCAGCTTCATTCAGCGCTTATCCACTTGAGCCAACGAAACAACAGTGAGAAATCATTCATACTTTAGCCAAACGAAAGGTTTCTTTTGTTTTTTGTTTAACAATAGATGCCGCTTTGCAGTTTTGCATACGTTATTTCTCAACAACGAAGAGAGACCCTGCGAAACAAACTTCAGAGGAATGTTTCTCAGGTAAAACGAAGCCCACATGTCAAAATTCAGCTACTTTTGAGCACTTTGAAAATGGCCAAAAAATCTAGGGGATGTTCTTGCCCGCAGCCTTTCAATTGTTGTCAATCTGGTAACACTTCACATCCTGTATGTTTTTAAATAAAATAAAGAGTGTATTCAATAGTTTGAAGGTATCTTTCTTTTTGTTCTTTTAGTACAAATGTCTGCAATGTAGTATGTCAGTCCAAAATTCTGATGTTTCCACAAAACAAAAATCCAAGCCATCTCTCAATGTGACATCCATAACTTTCTGCATAATCTGAGGGTCAGTATAATTAGACATACTGTAGAACTGCTTGTGTGACAAATAAATCTGCCTCTCCTTGAAAGCCAAGTGTTGTAGCATTTTCCACCAGCATTGTAGCACACTGCTGTCCATCCGAAGTAAACAGAAAGTGATATTGTGAATCACTGAAGTTTTTTTCTGTTAAAAAGATCACAAAAAGCCAACTTAACATGACACACTTGACAGGACAACTCAGAGAACCTCGTTGACCACAGTTTTAAGTAATATATCAAAAACAAGTGCGAGTGTTTCATCAGTGGTTCCAAACACCAAGAAAGTAATGAAAACGAGGCCGCAGGCCGAGTGGTTTTATTGTTTTGAACTGTTTGGAACCCCTGATGAAACACGAAGCACAAGTTTTTGATATGGCTTCTCAAATGAAACAATAGGAGTTATGCAGTGACATGTTTTTGCAAATGAAACAATAAGAAATTATGCAGTGTTATATATTTCCCTTTTTCCGAAAGAATGCGTTTGTATGCATGATCATTCTGTTCTTATGTTTAATTTCTTTTGTTTTGATGCATGAATCTTGATATCCAATGAGGAATCAGATGAAAACAACGTGTGGTTTGGATACGATATCCAAAACATGTATGGTTTTCATCTAGGTTTTCATAGGGTATCAAAACTCATGCATGTGACGAATTTAGCCATTTTTTACTGGCTAACAAACTTATGAATTATTAATGAGTTTGAAAAGCTATTGTCAAAGCAATGTCAGTAAAGCTCTGTTGATTCCCTGAAGCTTAAAGTAGAGGGTTAATAGAGGCAAGGAGGGGGCATCCTTTGAATTAGAAGAGGGTACACAACATGCATTCAAACTACCGTGGAGCTTTCTGTTTGTACCAAAAGTCATACACATTTCATGAAGACCCGCCTCCAAGGTGTTAAAATGCCATTGTTATACTTCTCAACTCAGATACGTTTTATGAGGAAAATGTGTCACATGCCGTGGGCCCAAACTTACTTATTCTCTAGGGCGAATAAAACCCACTAACTCCCTAGGGAAACAACAACATGAACTTTTGACGTGCACATGTTCAGATCTTGCTCCTTGAAACCGCGGGAAATTTATGAGCTAGCCGGCATAAAGCAAACAGTTTTCTTTAGTTTTAAGTTTTGTTTCCCTTGGCTTTGCCTTGGGAAACACTGAGGGTCTCAGGGAAACAAAACTCACAAAAACTCACGAAAGTGGAGATAATGTCATTCTCACTGAATGATGCATACTGGAAAACTTGATTTTCTTCCATTACCTAATTAGAACTGCAATTTAATTTTCAGGGGAGCAGGGATGGCGACGCAGTGGTGAGAGCACATGCCTCTCAACATTGTGTCTCAGGGTAAATTCCCAGACCCTGGATGATATATAGGTTGTTTGTTGTTGGTTCTCTACTCTGCTCTCAGAAGAGGCTTTTCTTCAGGTATTCCAGTTTTCCCCTCTCCTCAAAAACCAACATTTAAAAATTCCAATACCATCCTGGAATGCACAAACTTCTTGGTGCTCCATGGGTAAACAAATTATTAAATATTTATATATTTTACAGGAGAAACCAAAAAGATGAAATTGAAAGGAAAATACATATAGAAACTGAAATTAATCACACACAATGGCATCATAATTTGTCATAATTTATAAATACTCTTCAGCTCATGGAGTGAACTTGCTTTGGAATGTCAGAAACATTACATTCCAAACGTTTTCACTTGTGTTTCTATAAAAAAAACCACCTTTCTATCAATACTGTTAGATAATCCCATTACAAATTAATATGTGCAAATATCTCACCTTTCCAAAATATGTGTGCACATACAAGGTGAAGATCAGGATGACCATACTTAAGGGATGAATCTGTATCAGACGTCCATCTGTGAAAACACGTCAAATTAACAAAAAAATAAATGGGTAAATACATGTAAATGAATAATCATAGTAAGGCCAACTAGTTTTAATAGTCCTACTCCAGTTTCACCATTTGTATCGAGAGAAACTTTTAACATCAGTCATGTCATTATGGTCTATATCACAAAAATAATATTATTGTATCATGAACCTAAATTTTCTAGAAGCAAATGTACAATGCCAGAGCTGCAGCTATTCTAATTATGGCTCAAATTCAGGCAGGTAAACACTGTGCACCTAAAAAAGTTATTTTGGATATTCCCTGTCAAGTGCAAGTGCAGATGATCATGGGCCATCAGAGAATAGTAAACAGCAAGAAAAAAAAAAAAAGATGGCAAGAAACTCAGTAAAATTATCAATTTTACTAAACATTTTTAAAATGTGAACTTAAGATTTTAATAACTAACTTATAGCTGCCAAAGAATGCAGCCCCATCTAAAGTATTACTAGTAGTAATCGTAGATTAAACAGTGTATTTGAGTTTTGGTAAGTTTGGTATGTCAACAAAGCAAAAATTCTAGGAACAGCATTTTGTGCTGAGCTCCCACCAGTAAGGGAAAAAACCAATGAATTGATCGCAGAGCTTGAGCATACAAGAGAGTTTGTTCTCATTTATACTAGTATTACATATATTAGCTATGGCCGGTTAGTAAAAAAACACAGACTGCAGTTAGTAGGATGCAATAAGTCTGCAGTCTGTACTTTATGCCCGAGTCTGTGTTTTATGTTCAGTCCACAAAGCTTAGACTGTGTTCTGTACCCAAGTCCATGTTTTACACTGACAGTGTAAATCAACACACGGATGCCTGCTCTGTCGGTAGTGCTTTTATTATCAAAAGTAGGACAAAGTTAACACAACTTTGAATTGCCTTGGCTTTGGGGGAACAGTTTCACTTCCAAAACAATAAAATGGATGACATGTTGGTACACAACACACAGCCAAATTACAGCTTTCTGTTCATAACAAAAGTCGTACACATCTTGTAAAGACATGTCTGCAAGGTTCTTGAATGCTATTAAAACTGACTTCAAACTTTAAATGAACGCAACCGCTACAGTCCAGAAGAAGCTGCCTCGACACTTGAAAGTCTGCAACATTGCAGGACACTTGAAACAAAGCACCTGGACGAACATGGAGATGACGTCATTTGCCCCTGAATTTGTTTTTTTTTTTGGGGGGGGGAGGGCAAATTGGCATCTCCAGATACAAACAGGCAAAGTCAATTTCCTTCCATGGCCTGATTAGAACTGCATTCTGTTGTAAACACAAATTTTGGTAAACCAAAAGCAAAATCAGGCTTTTAGCCAGATGGATGTCCAGATGTCCTGTGGACAGTCACTTGGTAAGCAAAATCATTTTATTTTTCCTATGTTCCCTTACAAACTGTTAATTTGAGCAGACCCTATAGCACATGTTGGCAATGTTGGACACCCAGTTTCAAATCCTGAGCTAAACATTTATTAATTTGGAAATGGTGTGCTGTCTTGTTTGAGATACAATATCTGCATCATCACCAGGAGTATGACAATTCACAACACAACAGTGTCAATAATGTATTAATACTACAAAGCTAAAAACACTATTCATTTGAGATTGAAAATCAAATTCATGCCATTCCTATAAATTTCCACTTACTTAATTGCTTCTCTTATGAACCCATATCTGTCCAATGAACCGGGCTCATAAAGTTCAAATAAACTTCTAATTTTATCCAAGGCATCGTGTCCAACAGGTACCTGTGCTATGCGGAAGCATTCCAGCATCAGCAAAGCAAGATCATTGCCACTTCCTTCCTAAAAAAGCACATGGTTTACAAACAAATATCAAATGTTTGCACCTGTGTTGATGGTTGGCATGTATATTACTCTTCAGAACATGGCAATGATTAAATCTTTCAAGGTTGTTTCATTGATAGACAACATAGTTTCTGCCGATTATTTCAAACTACTTTGTGGTAAAATGGGAGGTGCAGTGGATAGAGCAGTCCACATTCAAGCTCTGGTTGGAGTTTCATTGTGTCATGTTCTTGTGCAAGATACTTGTTCACACATTGTCATCCTCCAGCCATGTGTGTAAATAGGTACTACCATTAAATTTAATACTCAAAGTAGCATTGTGATGGGCTAGCTTCCTAAATAGGGGAATGTAAAAATACTTATAGCCACTTCATACTAAATTAGGATATGCTCTGCTCTGGCACCTGTGGGACACCTGCCTGATGCAAACGTGACCTCATGAGTACTAAATGTGCTAAATATGTGTTATTTCAATCAATAAGCCTTTGGTGAGGTACTATCTCTTTCACGTGTCTTAGACTGTAATCAGTCCAAGCATCTTTGAGATAAAATAAATAATTAATACATAATTCATCCACGATGCTAACTTGAATTTTCCTCACTACAGCATTTTACTAGTAGCACGTAAAATCGATATCCTAGATAACATAATAAATCAAGCCCAGAAAGAAGAACTCAGCATGGTTTATCTCAGTTCACTGAGTGAACTTATATAACAATCTGCTCACTGGAGGAGAGAGTTCTGTCCAATGCAGTTACCTGTTTGTGTTTTAGGAATAGGCACGCCCCATTGTGAACTATCTCAATAGCTTCATCATAGCATTTCTGGGAAATATACCTGGAAATGGTAAATCAAAGTGAGATACTAACTGCTCTAAGGAAACCCAGCCTTGAAGCTAGCTCAGCTGTTAAAATATTATAATTCCTGTAGTTATATGATATCTGAAGTATAATGCAGAACATGCAAGTGCTGAAATTCATTCATTTTAACTTAAAGGTTAGTTTTTCCAGTAAAAGGGTTCGGTATTCTTGTTAGGGTTAAAGATGGCTTTGGCTAGTGTTTTGGTTGGATTAGGGTAAGTCTGCTATCTATTTTTTACAATAACTGTTTATTATAATTTGCTATAGATGGCAGACAGGCTACCATTTGATATCACACGCACAAATGGTAAAGCTACCAAATTGAGCCAACGGGTGAAGCCAGCTGGTCTGGTGGAAAAAGGTGATTTTGTTCTTATCTGTGTAAATTTTGCATTTCGACCCTGGAAAATCTGCCAGACCTAATCACTTCTGGTTTAACTTCCTACGAAGTTACTGCTAAGGCAAAGAGGAAATAAATATTAAATCACAGTGATCAGAGCAGGTTAACTTTTTCATGCCATACAGGTTGATGGATTTGCTTGCCAGCTCATTTGTGTGGCTTTCACCTATAAATGTATGATTTGGAGCCAGCGGAATATCAACAGAAAATCTGTGTCAGGGGTGTCACAACATCATAAACAAATTGAACAGCTCAGTTTCAAAGCTCAAAAAAGCATAATGGACTGTACATTTAATGTCAGCAGCTACTCAGTTGAATAATCTCAAGTATCAAGTACCACAAGGGAACAAGGGTCTTTGTGATATCACATAGGCTGATAGGATATCACACGGGTCACAAGAATTCAAAGAGGATTGTAACAGCATACAATGTATCACATGATATCACATACTGTATCTTACAAAGCTGCTACATTCTTTTTACATGATCATTTAAGTCAACCCTCCTAGATTATTTGGGAGTTTGCCAGATACAGTGTAAATTTTCCAGTCTCCGACAGGTCAACAAAACTCTAAGATACATTTTTCACAGCTATATTGGCCAATTTTTGACAATTTCAGCGAGAATTGGTTGGCCATAACATTTTTTAAGGGTGAAAATGTAAAATTGGCAATCTTGCAGATTTCACTTTTTTTAGGTTGACATGTTAGAAAATGGAGTTCATAGGGAAAGGTTTCATTATCATACTGTGTGGTCAAAAAAGTAGAATGACAACAGCCATTTTTGTGCAAAAATGAGGGAAATGTTTGAAGTGAGTTGCACATTGAACTAAACTTGTGTATGTCCTTTTCTTAGGTTCAATTACCCCCTGCTCTCCCATGTCTGGGCTACGTTTCCTGAACAGTGGTTGGTAATCAAACCTATCTCCTTCAATATTTTGATTAATATTTAATATCTGGGCCACCTCTGATATCACAAGGAAAGATATTTTGACCAGAAATTGATTGGAAACATAATGCAATGATAGAAAACAATACCAGATACTTGTTCACTAATTTCATTATCATTTAAGGCAAACATTTTTGTTTCTAAATCCACACAAACTCTTTACAATGAAACCATTAGTGTGATACTGTGTGATGCCTTGTGAAAATGTGTGATGTGTTATAATGCCCTCATTGTGTTGACAATGCTTTATTTTTGCTCTACCCAAAAAAGTTGTGATACTTCGAAACCTTGTGAGAATCACAACTATTACAAAAACGATCTTTTTGTCACAAAATCAAGCATTACTCTTAAGTGGAAACATAAGCCTGCCTGTGGGTTTGCAAAAGTAAGGGTCAAAGACCTGTCAAGGGAGGAGCCAAATACATCTATGTATGGTATATCAATATCTGAAATTATACACTGGCTTCAATGCGTGAAGTCACTGAACTGTACAAAAAGACCACTGAGAATTTGCAAGTACAATTGTTTCCTTCATGAATCATACATACAAGTGTACAATACATGTACAACACCAACAGCTGTATTCCATGTTGTACGCGACATATTGTACGCTAAACATTTTAATAGAATATCTAGCTTTAATATATGTGTTTTTCATTTTTTTACGAAAGTGAAATATGTAAACGTAAGCATGTTTTTAGTTGCAATATTTTTACGTAACCATGAATAAGCTTAACTATCCTTCTGCGTTTAGCGTGGAATAAGTAAATTCTTCCAGCAAAAAATAACAAACATCACTCAATCACACTGCTTACCGGAAAGGGGAAAACCAAAATTACAAGGGAAATCGTTAATTTAAATACGTAATGATAAACAACATATTCAATGTTTCAACCAGTTAGACCATCGACAAGGTACAACAAGTATATATCTCACTCCCGCCTCTTGCAATCCCATATGGAAAACTTGAAAGAAAACTAACCTAAAGTACACCGTCCTTATAAGCTGATGGGCCTCGTAGTATTCTCCATCCTCTATCGACTTATTTAGTTTCTGCAGAACACGTTGAGTTCCGCCGCTTCGCGTTTTGGCCGCCATCTTAAATTTATTGTCCTCTCCACAATCCTTTGCGCGCGTTGAAACCCTGCGTGTACCAGTACCCTCCCCCTGAGGAAAGGAAGGGAACGCCTCGTTATTTCCATTGCCCGATTTCAAACCGTGAAGGACTAGGTACGAGTCTGTAAACTATGGGATTAGCAACTATTGATCCAGATAGTCAGAAAGAGCACACAGAGATTTACAAAATCCCCAAGTTTGGTCTTAATCAGGGTAGTTTTGACTAAGATACAGCCATTTGAAAATGTCCAAATTTACAAAAAAATGTATGGTCATCCGGACGCTGTGTCGGAGAGCGTCCAGATGGCCTTACATTTCTTTGTTAATTTTGACGTTTTTAAATCACTGTATCACAGTCGAAACTACCCTGATTAACCACAAACTTGGGGATTTTGTAAATCTCTGTGTCCTCTTTCTGAGGAATAGTTGCTAATCCCATAATTTACAAACTCGTACCTAGTCCTTCACGGTTTGGAATCAGCATGCAAGGAGAAAGGAACGCCTGGGAGAAATCACCTTTTTGTCGATGGAAACGAAAACAAGTACGGAGACTTTGTGTTCTTTAGACACTGGTTTTTACGCAGATACTGTGGAGTGGTGCCCTGTGGAAAGTTTTCAAGACTACCTTGTTTGTGGAACTTACCAGCTATTAGAGAAAAATACCGGGGATAACGAATCTACGCCATGTCCTGAAGAATGTTCAAGCACTGGTAACAAACGACTGGGCAATATACAACTGTATTGTCTCGATAACACGCTTGGAAGGTTTGTACAAGAGCTATGTTAATGTTTAACTTCATATCATAAATGTACCACACGTGAACATGTGCATGTAGGATGCATGGATGCCCTACTACATCTTCGTGGTGGGCTTAGGGTGGAGGAGCTTGAGGGGAAGTGTAGGATTAGGTGAAGTCGACTGCATCGCGCCAGCAGCCCCTGCAGCCAAGCCACTAGGAATATTTTCACTTCTCCCTGGATGGGATGCCCTTCATCAGAGTTTACCCCACCCTGGCCCCAGCATTAAATTTGTCAGTACTCATTAATACAAGTATGCATCTTGGTGGCGGCAGTATGAGAATGAAGTGTCTTTCTCAAGAATTCAATGCAATGACCCCACTCAGGGCTTGAACCCAGACTGCTTGACCAAGAGTGCAACACACTAATAAGCACTGCTCTTCTCTCAGAGTTTAGGAAGGGGGGAAGGGGGGAAGAGGTGAAGGGTTGCAATTTCTTTCTCCTCTGTACAGTTTTCGTTGTATTCTCTTTCAATAGTGACAAACATTAAAAGCATAGGGACTGAAGAGAGAGAAATGTACAGTTTGTGGTTTTACAGTGGGAAGAGCCAGACAAAAAGCAACTTGACGTAACAGGGCTTTCATTAAGCACCGACGGCCGACAAAACTCATCGCCTACTTCGTCCATAAAAGTCGGCTCTTTTCACCCAAAAATTAAAGTAATATAAGAGAAATGGTTGAAACAGTCGGTTACTCTACTCAAACCAGCTGCCTACTTCAAATGTTATTGAAAGCCCTGACATAATAATGAGGTCTTACACCGCGTACTCTCCCATAGTTCTGTGCAGACCTACTTAAAGTGCCACTGTCATCAAAATTTTTATTTTCCATCTGATCCTATATTTCATGCAATGAACTTTGGTGAAAAAAATTTTTAATTTAGATAAAAAGCGATTTTTTTTATGAGGTTTTAAAAACCTGAAAATCCTATTTTATTGCGGTCCACCCGTGCCACTGATCACATCATCGACATGCTCAGATTCGTGATGTAGATTAAGGAACATGTGACTTAATGCTTGACTTATCTCGCTTGTTTTACCTCAGTAAATTTAGTGTTGTAGTCTATGCAAAATGCTCCTTTCCAGCATTTTGTATGAACTACTAATTTTAATTTACAGAGGTAAAACAAGCAAGATGAGTCAAGCCTGAAGTCACGTGTTCCTTAATCTACGTCACAGCTCATTCCAAACCAGGGTAAGACTGGTGCGAATGGCTGACCAAAATGGCGGCAAATTTGAACGTTTTTAAAAGTTCTAAAAAGGATTACATTTTATTCAAGTCACTTTTTTTTTCACAGAGTTCATTGGGTAATATATAGAATCAGATAAGAAAATAGAAATTTTGATGATGTGGGCACTTTAATGCCGGTGCCCTGACAGTTTCTGTCAAAGTCTCTGTTATGGATGTCCCTCGATCGTTAGGCTCTGAGAGAATGAATGATAAGTGTTGCTATTTTCCAAATAATTTTAGTGCATATCAAGAGAACAGGTCAAGAGAATTAAGAGAGTGATCATCACGCAAAAAAATCCCTCAGCATTTTACTCACCCTGTTCCCTGGCACTAGAATTTTTGACGCCTTTCTCATGGACTCGGGCACAGTCATTGGTTGTACAAAATTAACCTACTTCTTTATCTACAGGTTAGGAAAACTGCAAAGTCTTGAAACAGCTGGTGTTTTAGATACAAAGTGGTAAGGTTTATATTTTGCTGAATTGTGAACCCTTTTTATCAGGCATATAAGTCAAGAAAACATGTCTGCCAACACACACAAAAATGTGTTTCTCATTTACAGTTAAAGCAATGGTTTTTCATTTGGCCACTGAATTATGACACTTCATTAAAAATGTGGATGGTCACATAATTTTCATCAAGAACTGGGCAATGGCTAGAATACAATAATTGATAATTAATAATTCATTAATTTGTTCTTTTTCCAAGATCAGGTCCTTGTAATATATATTCTTGTTTGTGAATAATGGAAACAAATCCTTGCAGGTTGTCAAAATCTTTGAATGGGTGTGCTGTCCTTGGTGCTGTTACCTCAGCTGGAGAATTGAAGATCTTTTTCCTTGAAGAAAAGGCACATCAGATATAATATTATTTTAGTTCAGATTGATTCAATAAATATCAAACTGTGTTCAGTTGATAGGGAGGCAGCGTGGCCGAGTGGTTAGAGCGGTGGATTTGAAATCTGTAGGTCGCGGGTTCAAATCCCGTTCTGACCACTTGCTGATGTTGTTCTCGGAAGCCCCGAGTTCAGCTTCTCAGTTACGCTTGTAATTAGCCAACTGGTCTGCCTCCCGCCAGTTGGGATTCTTAACCTGGTTATGCTTATTTGAATACTAATTTGTCATTGTTTGTTTGCATTGGTCCTGAAAAGCCCCGACGGAGAGTGGCCAATTACGTATATTACGTATATTATTATTATTATTATTTTGGCAATATAATGAATGATTCACAGATTGAAGGGCTTTGTTTCTGTCAGTTATGATGACTGCAAATCCCAATTGAAATTGTTTTTTCCTCTTCCTTTTCATCTTCCCTTTTATTAAAGATAAAAAAATCCCTGCCTACCCCTCCCTGTCCAAACGACTGGAAGAGTGTTAAGGTAAAGTTATTAAACTTAATAAGAAGTAAAATTTTGTTGCCAGTGACTAAAAGCTTTTTTGTGTGAAAGTTTCGGCTAAAAAAAACAGTAACCTTCAGCATAAATTATGTATGAATGAAAATGAGTGCGTTTAAAAAGCTGTGCCTGACTGCAAGAACGGTATCTTTGTTAGACTTACTTATTATTAAGATATAATTATTATTTTCATTATAGCAATTAATTGAAAGTGCAAGTTTCACTGTAAGTCCAGAAAAACTGTGTCTCTCAATGGACTGGTCGTCAAAAGATGGAAACAGGTACAATTTGTTCAAGTCACGCCTTGGTTGTTCAAAGGATGGGCAACACTTCTATCCACTTGATAAATTACTGTCCATTACATAGCATAGCTTGTTTTCTATTGCCCACAGAAATTTACTGCAAGAGCAAATTATTATTTTAGACGGTGTTATTCAGCCTTTGAACAGTTTGTGCAATTTACTTTCTTGATCTGTCTCTGTTTGATGCTGAAGAGCTTGGTTATGAGAGATCTAGACTGGAGATTATAGCTTGCCTTGCACATTTGTCTTCAACAGGAACTAAGTTATAAGTTGTTTTTGAGAGGTAAAACCTGTTATTGCCAATACTGATTATCACATACTTTCTCCTTACAATATCAGTCGACTGTCAAGCAAACAGGGTGTCACTCTGTTGGTGCATGCTGGTGACAAAGAATTTTGACAATAAAGCTAAAACACTACTGGTTACATATAGCACTACCATCCTACTCCATTGCAAGGAGAAATACATATGTTTTTATTTATTTATTTATTTATTTATATATTCCATTTTCACTACATTAACTAAATTACATAAGAAAACAATTAACTACGAACTAGAAAGAGCTGAATTATTGCAATGAGGAACATACGAACCATTCGAGCTAGTCCACCCAAAAACTACAACAGACACTTAAAAAAAAACATGAGAAAGGAAGGCTAGAGATATTTGTTCTCTCCCTGTCCTAGCTTAATTGCAGTGAGTGACTCAGCTGGTCAGATAAGCCTTTGTACATTTAACGAAGGTACTTCAAGGCTCTGTCACATTTTAGAATGGACTGGGCATCAGTATGAGGCTTGGATTGTGGCATTTGATGCTTGGAATTCTTCCACTGTATACTCAGGTTGGTGGTTAACCTTGAAGGATTACTCTTAGAATTGAATTGGCTGCTGTTTGCATTGTTAGGTAATTTGGCAATAATGTCTGAAGCATGTTGGCTGAATGATTAATACACTTCACTCCAAAAACAAATAATTCAAATCAAAAACTGGACACTTACATCTATTAAAATCTATTATTTTTTTTTCTGAACATGCATTAAGAGGGCAACCATGGCTGTACTGTTAATGTTAAAAGTAATAATGTGGGTTCACTTTTCGAGGTTATAATTAAATAGGCCATTTTACAGTTGTGTGTTTAGTTACCTGGCCATGAATGCAAGCGAGGCTGGAGGTGACCTTGCTTTGATACAGACCTCTCTGCTTTTCTCATGTAAATACTAACTAGTTAGCATAAGAACAACTTGATTTGCATAATAAAAGTAGTAAGGTCTGTATCAAAACAAGGTCAACTCCAGCCTCGCTGCCATTCAGAGGCCAGGTCACTAAGCTGACAACTGTAAAATGGTCTATTGGTGCATGTCAAAAGTATTGCAACCTCTGGAATGAGATTTGACTTTGCACAAAGGATTTGAGCTTGCAATTCTTCATAGCGTCACTCTGCTAGGTATATGTTGCAGTTAATTTTTGGTCTCAGTTAATTTTATGATTTTACTAGTTAGTTTTTTTTCTAACTAGGTGATTTTCCCTTTTTGGGCCCGGGGGGGGGGGGGGGAGGTTTGTTTCTAAAAAAGAATAACATGCTCACCACCAGCTCTAAACCTATCCCTATCCCTAACCCCCCCAGTTTTTTATTATTTTGTACTCACCTAGATTTGAACTCCAGACCTCTGACTTTGAAGTCCATCTTCATCTACAGTATGCGAGACAAGTAATTGTTGTAAATTTGCTTATATTTGTAGGTCTAATAAGTTATTGGTCCCAGACTCACCCTTACCCTCTGACAAAAATTAACCTGGTTTGAAAATTTCAACCCAGTTTGAAAAATGTGAACCAGTTAAAAATAAAATCATCTAGTTAGAAAAAAACTAACTAGCTAAATTAGAAAATAAACTGAAACCAAAAATTAACTGCAACATATATACCAAACTGAGATCCTGGCACGTACATTGGGGGAACCAATGACACATGTCAAGTGCTTAGTTAAGTCCAGTTTATTTGTCAGGTTGGCATCTTTCCCTTATCATTACTCATCTTTCAATATTGTAAATTGTTTTGTGTGTACTGGGTTTCACTAGGGGGAGATGACTGCTTATTGCGAGGATGGGACACCAGAACTGACTGTCAGAAACCCACATTCACAAGTAAAAGGTTAGTTCCAAGATCTTCTGGAGAATGGTTTGTGTTTCTATCGAGTTTTAGTATAAATCTACTAGCGTTCTATCACGAATGCCTTCCTCTGATTGGCTAAGTTACTCACGTTCTATTCTGTGATAGATAGTGAGTAGCATGGCAGTGTGCATTGGAGGCTGCTTCTTTGTGTTTTTGAAGTGCCTGTGAAGAGGATTTAGATGAAAGTTTTGAACAACTAGTAGATTTATACTAAAACAATTAGATAATTTGCTCTCAATTTCTATGCGTGATAGTTGACTCAGGCTGTGCCCTCAACTATCACATGACAGAAATCTTGAGTGAATAATCTAATAATTGTTTGATAGAAACATGAGTGGAAGTTTAGAAGAACAAGAAATGCTGTGGGAACATGACTGACAGGTAAGGGTTTCTATAATAAAATTGTTTTTTAGTTTGAGTTAACAAATGTTTAGAACTCTGACTTGACAGAAACACAGAACATGTTTTCTATTTCTTTTAGAAACTATTGTGACAAAAGAAAGAAATTAACAACTTGTTTACTTTGATCACCAAAATATTTCAAATAATATCTTTAGTGCTGATAAATGTGTGATTGGCAGGTGAATAACCATTTTATTATACCTATCCCAGAAGATGTACTATTGAATTACTGTTTGTTATTTTAAATGAATTCAGTCACAAATTAATTAAAACTAATAATCATTTTGTCCAGTCGGCCGACACATCGGCCGACATGTTGAAGGACGCATCGGTGGGATCGGATTCTTTACCTTTACCCACTCTCATAAGCTGATGTGAACTAGTGCATAGGCAAGCAACATAGACTACAGACTGACACAATAAGATGTTGATAATAAATTAGCATCTCTTGATATGAAATCTCTTAAAGTGGCACTATGACCAAAAAATTCTTTTTTTCTTTAGATTTCAAAATTATGTTAACTAAACATTAACTGACCCAAGTTTTAAGTTCTAATTTTAAAAAGACACCAGTATAATTGAACTGGAATTTTCTTATTTATTGGTCCACCATTACTTATTTTAAAATCTTGAGAGAGCTGGGTCAAGGAGAAAATGACTTCAAAGACACACCAATTTAAGAATGCAATGCGTGTGTACGCAGCTTAATTAATATGCAGCACGGGACTTTTGGGCTTTCAGACCTTTAAACCCGTGTTTTGCATATATAATAAATTGTGTTTACATTTTGAAATGTTAAGCTAGTGAGTAAATGACATCATTTTCTCAAGATTCAACCCTCTGACGTCCTATCGGTCAGTTTTGAATGTGAGTAATGGCAGACCATCAAATCCAAAACTCACACTCAAAATATAAAACAGCCTTTGGATCAAACTCGAAGCTCCAAATTTTGCCAGTTAGGTGTTAAGCGAACGCGCTTTCAAAATCGGAAGAAAAAAGGAAACGATTTTTTGATAGTAGCACTTTAACAAAAGGAGCTTTATAACACTTGACAACAATAAATTGCACCTATGTATATTGCTTTTATTATGTTTATAAATAATATTCTTTAGTGAAGACCAGACTAGTATAACATTTGGATTCTTGTCGTGGTTCTGTTCCAGGCATGACATGGGTGTGAGCAGTATTCAGTGTAATCTCTCTTACATGTATGAGCACGTCATTGCAACTGGCAGGTGAGAAGAATGTTAGTTTTGGCATGTAGCAGGCATAAGGGGAGGGGGGAAAGGAGGGTATTTGATCCCCTCTATCCCTTCCCTGTTTAGGCATGCTATGTAGGCTAGTTTGGACAACCTGGATCCTACAATAGTGCAAGGATCCTCCGCTCTATTGAGAAAATGTTATCAGCGTTGGCCAAGACAAGAGATTTTGTTCACCACTTAAAGCTGCTTTAAGGGGTTATCATCAGTGTAATAAAAGTCCAAGAAATAATGCGTGCCTTGGTTTAAATTTACATTGTAAATTCTTATTCTTTTCTAACTCTTGAGTGGAATAAAGTTTTGTTGTTGTTGTTGTTGGGCATAATGCTTAATTTTGGCATTTATTTACAGCCATACAAAAAATGATTAGCACTTTCAGGGCCGTAGCTAGAAAAGAGTGAAGACTGAGGCAATGTCCATGAAAGAATTTTGACTGAGGCAGTGTCCGTGGTTAAATTCTCCTCCTAGGTATTTAGGGTGGTTATGATGACTGTAAACAATAAAAACGAAAAACAAATTACCAAGGCAAGTGCCTTGGTTTGCCTGTTACTAGCTACGGCACTGACTTTGCACTAAATCTCATGAAATCCAATTTTCTTATAATTAGCCTTTAATATGTAGAGTTCCATTTTGATTCGTTTTGTTATCTAATGGACAGCTATGATGAAAACATCCTTGTTTGGGACACCAGAAATATGAGGCACCCATTATGTTCATCCAACCCTGGAGGAGGGGTATGGCGAATCAAGTGGCATCCACTACATGGCAACACAATGTTGACAGCTTGTATGTACGAGGGCTTCCACATACTTAAATTCAACAACAGCAATGGTATGTTTTGTGATGATTCTGGTACAAAGACTGAGGGCAAGTTTTAGAGTAAGAATTAGTTTAAAACTAAAAGACATCAAGAAAATCTGTTTTGATATAAAGTGTATTTTATGGTTAATTAACAATATTGTTCTCTTTTCACCATCAGGAGAGCAATGCTTGGAGAAAGTGGCATCTTACAAGGAGCAAGCATCTTTGGCTTATGGTGCTGACTGGTGCAGGAAAGATATTCAGTGTTTAAAGGAGTTAAACAAACGGACAATTTCACAGTCAAAAGGGAATCAGCAATTGAAAGATTTTGATTTAGAGAAGAATGAGGATGAAACTTACACAGAACTTATAGCAACCTGTTCATTCTATGATCATGCCTTAAATTTATGGGCAGTGAAACATACAAACAGCTGACTTGTCCCCACTCGTTTTGACATAGGAAACACCGCGCAGGGAGAGGTAGGTGCCAAGAAAGGGAGTGTAAGGTGAGATGGTCATCCTCTGTGATTTGAGAGTGGTGCAGAGATGAAACCTAGTTATGGAAACACCTTGTCAAGAAGCGTAGAACAATGAAAATTATGTGGAAGATGAAGATATGTAAAAGCTGGGTTATTGCCGTCTGGACCATACAATCCAGGTTTTTCTCCCCTCTCTACTTGTCTGACCCACCATTTGCCAGGAAGGCTGGAATTCAGGAGAAGAAATACGACAATTTTCAAAAAGATTTAGTTACTAAAATGAAAAAATGTACAGAACAACATAGTAAATGAAATTATTATTAATTTTTTTGTTTCAATTCCATGTAAACAACGTCAGCTTTATCCTTTGAATTTCACATGAAGAGAAGAACACACCAAAGAAGATAGTAAACCACACTGTATATATTTTGATAATTGTCATATGCACTGAAGCATGGTATTCTAACATTTTGTATTTATTTGGTCAAGAAGTTTCTTTTTATCAGGGAAAAGTCAGGGGAATTTTGAAAAGTGAGGCCTGTGGTAAGCATTAGTCAAATGCCTTTATCTTTGCAGAAACATAGACGTAGCACAAGCTGACGACACGACTAATGATTACACAAGCAAACATTAATTTGTACTCATTTTTGAAAATCAAAATAAACCAAGTGATTTTCCTTCCTTTTTTGAGCAATTTCTTTAAGAGCATGCCTTGTTCTCCCAAACTTCCACTCATGCTTCTATAACTGAATAATCACGGAAAAAGTTTCCTGCTTCTTAGTGGTACCAACAAAAATCCCATTTTTCCTATCTAAGCCATTTTGAAACATAAACAAGAAGTATGTTTGAGAGGATAAATGCTGTTTACTATTTTCAAATATCTCTTTTCGTTTCAGACATTCAAATTTATAAAATATGCAAATTAGCCAAGCGATGACGTCATACACTCAAGCAAATTTTGTTCAAATATGAAAAGAGATATCTCAGCCAATTTGTACCTGAAATGTTTGATTCTTTGGTGCAAGTTTCTACTAGATGTGCTCTTCAATATGACCTTAACAGTTCTGTTACCATAGCAACATACTTGGTTCCAGACCTCCCCCTTATTAAAAGCTTTTCTGGCCACCTTTGGCATTCCATTTTGATATTTGCTAACAGCACCTCATTTGCATGATCCAGCAAGCATGTGTTAGCTCGAGTTTGTGGCCTTGTTTAACATTTTTCAAGCTGAAAATCACTAACATATTGAAATCAAGTGGGTGGGACTGGAAAAGAGTGAGTTACAGCTGTGTTTCCTGTAGAACTATGAGCCTACCAAGTGTCAATGGTCTGTGCTGCAAATTGGCCGGGGTGGCTATATGTGCATACTCAATATAATGTTGGTTTGAGTGTATGGTCATCAGTCATTTCATTTGCATAATTTACCCATTTTTCAAACTTAAATATCTCCGGAATTAATGCAGATATTTGCAAATGGTAAATGGCATTTTCATACTTTCATGGAGTTCATGTGATACACTCAAAAAAATCAAGGGGTAAAAATTTGATCATAGTACCAGTATAGTAATGATTGTGAACAAATTTAAAAGAAATATTAAATAAATGCAAAGTTAAATGCTAAAACATCACTATTTTATTTCAAATTAATATTTGAAAGAATTAAGATTTACACAATTGATCATTTTGAATAATATCTAAACTTGAAACCCATAATGGGCAAGTTACCCTACAAGACTACATGTACCTTGAAAAGTTAATCTACCTTATGGACGACAACAAGTAATCTTAAAATAAGTGGAACACTTCAGCCATTTTGACTGAACAATTTGATGCACTCTTATCTTCAAATTACCTTACTTTAATCTTTCTTGATTAACTACTAACATCTGTGTGTGCAGACCTATAACTGTACCATAGAAACTGTAACAAAGCGCGCATTTTACAAACCCTGATTTTTGACCAAAAAGCCCTTACTAACACTATTCTAGTCAAAAAGTTCTGATTTACATGCTATGATTTACCTGAGTGGGGTTTCCTAAAGAAACAAAACTTGTTGATGGAAAAGACTCATTATAACTAAACACAGATATTTGTTTATTCCTTGCCCAAATTTCCACAATTAATAATTATTAATATTAATTTCATCACTGCTATTATCTACTCTATGTATATTTTTCTAATCCTCAACAATTTTCAGTGTGTAGCAAACTCCTAAAAAGTAATTCTTATTAAATAAATCAAATGGTGGTATTACATGGCAATTGAGTTGATGTCATTAATTTTTTACAATTTATTATCAAAAACCTAGCATATCCATCAAACTTCCAGGGTTGGTGATTACTCTCAAATGAAGGCCACTGGAAATATGGAAAAATTGTTTATGGTACACCATATTTGAAAATTTGCTTTGTTAATACAACCTTTTATGTTTAAAGAAAGGAAAAAATGTATAGTTCGTTTCCATAGTGTTGTCGCCAAATTGTTCCCAACCAATCCTTAGTCTATAAAGCTTTGTTTTACATCTTTTTAACATTATAAATAGTAATCTCGTTTATCAAGTTGTTCTTTTTAGAAACTTTGGAATTTTAATGTTTGCAGTCACACATGGCATGTGTCTAACTATTGGAATTAAGACTGCATGCTAGCTATAGTTTCACAACTCAGAGTATTTGCAAGCTAAAACACAGGCCTATTTGATTCTAATGTTCATGAAACAATGCAAAATGAGTTGGCGACTCTTGCAGGAAATTCCTCTGAAATTTGTGTGGTCAGTGAAAAAAGAAGCAATAGACTGGGATGAAATTTCTCATTAGAAATTCATTTGTATG
>CM042751.1:16121949-16134612 GCA_022496165.2 Catalaphyllia jardinei | reverse complement strand
ATCAGCTTTTAAACCATCTCAGAGCATTTCTTCAATTTCGGTTTGTCGCTTCTTTTGCTCCTCAAAAATGATTACCAAGAACAGCACTACTTGATAGCTAAGACAATGTTGTTGTTATGGAAATCCATACTTAAAACATAGTCACCTTCAAAGCTGTGGCCATGTATAATGTGAAACAAATACTGTGTTGTGAATGTGAACTGGCTAAAGGATGTACAGTTGGCTTTGAACAAAGACATGGTTAAAAAATCAAACCTGCACATACAGGCAAAATACAACTTGTAAGAACAATATGCAGCATGAGTCCACAATTCTGGACAACACTGTAAAGTGAAGCACCTTGAACAACACCTTTTCAATAAGCCCAGGGCTCCAAGCTGCCTGTTGTTCGAACAGTTGATGATATTAATCCTCATAAAGATTATTTTTACTAACTATTTCCTTAAAGAGTTGTCATGGAATGGTAACTCCAGAAGGGTAATTCCATGTAGAAATTTTCTACATCATAAATATTGTTAATTGAGGGGCTCATCTCTTTCTTTAATGTGTGCATGTGTGTGATTTACTTTATTAATTAAAATATTCAGTTTCCAAAATATTAAAAAATATATAATTCAATAGAATAGCAGAAAGCAAAACAAAAACAACCAAGAAAGGGAAGTGTTATGATCACAAATCCCAGAGAGTATTGGAGGGAACAGAAAACAAAATTTGACTGTAAATTTGAAAATCTTATCACATTATTTTTCTATCGGCTATGAAAAAACACTGCCACAAAATTAACACTAGGAAGTCTTAAACAGCATGTCGAAATGATTTCAACAACAAAAAAGATCCACAAATTATTTTTGCCCGCCAGCAGACAAAAAAAAGGTATGGTGTTTCCATCATTTGAACAAGCAAAATAAATTTCGTAGCAGCTAAAAAAACAGTGGGAATAGCTCCTGCCCTAACCTGTGATGAGGAATTCTCTTTTGTTTTTTCAAAAGACCACCTGATCACATTACTCCTGTCCTTTTTTTTGGAATTATCCTTATTGACTCTCTTGAGCTTTAAAATAATATAAATTTGTCAGGAATTCAATGCACTGCCAGAACTCAGAACAAGGCAAATCATATACGTACCATATATATGACTCGGTCTTCACAAAACTGAACGATCACTTAAAGATTTTGACATCTACTCCATACAAATGACTTATATTTAATGCGATCAAACTGTTCGTTTCTGCCAAATCAACTGGAAAAGAAAACAGTGAAGCAATGCGAGTTGCTGTTTTGCTGAGTTTTGAAAGAACTTGAATCTTTACACTGCAATCAGGTTACACCAAGTGCAAAATGTCTTGTTCATCATTTCAGTTGACACTACATGCCAAAAAGAAATGTGTTAATCCTGACACCACATTTAAGTATTTTCTTTTAAGTATTCTCCTCACTTGTGAACCATAAACTGTTAATTTTCCTTATATCTAATCATTCCTTTCTGGTACGCTTTGGCAACATATTGGGCAGATTTGCTTGAGTCATGGTTTGTGTTTTGGTGAGATAAAGTTGAACACAAGTACCCATGCCAACATCAAATGAGCCAATATTCCACCAAAGTGTACAAAAAGTATGAAGTGTTTATTTTAATTTATTTAAAAAAGATACCGATCAGTTATTAGCTGTACCCAAATTTTGCAAAGTGACTATTACATCATGAAGCCATGACAGGTAAATGACAGGATATCACAACAAAAGGCACAGCTTCTGACTGGCTAATTGTAAATTTGGGTACAGTACATTTCAAAAGTACTTGAGAGAGCAGATTTTAATTGTGACATTGAATCGAAGGTGGAGTTGTGTGAATGGTACTTTCCACTGTTCACACCAACACTGACTTCGAGACGGGAGGATTATCACAATTCCATAGAGAACAGCAGTTTTAAGAATTACTCTTGGTAGGTTGACAGGGAGGAACCACAAGGCCTTTCATTGTAGGTCTTGTTGTTATCCCTTGGTGCTTTCTTTTGGGATGTGCGATTTGGGTGTACTTGGTGACTGAACCCCTCTTAACTGTCGTTGCTATCTGCATGGGTGGGAAGAACTGCTTGCTCCAGAGGAGTGACTTGCAGAGGTTGATACACTAAGCTGAGAGAAACCACTGTGGCACGACTCCAAACTTGATAATGATCCCCTGAAAAAGTATTCATAGAAAAATAAAGTATCAAATAATTCTACTGTACTTAATAAACACTTAACAAGTTTCTAACCTATCTTGTTGTTAGCAGAAGTAAAATTACACATTAAAAAAAAAAACAGAAACAACTTTTGAAAGACATTTAGGAATGATTCATGCCATCTTCCGTTTATTGAAATTGAATTGGATGATCCTATGGATATATATATTTAGTAAATTCTCAGCTCCGACTATCGTATTTCTAGCTTTTTGATTGGCTAAAAAACTCCGACTATGAGCCAATAGTCGGAGTTTTGCATCATATGGAAAATAAGGCGCCAAGTTTAAAATTTTTCGCTTTGTAAAATTGTGGAAATAAAAATCGGCGGCACAACCTGGTTTGAGAATTTACTAAAACAATTATTCCATTCGCCCTTGTTGGATATGAAGTGATTATAACCAACTCGCGCTACGCGCTCGTTGGTTATTTTATCAATTCATATCCAACGCGGGCTCATGGAATAATTGATATATATGTAAATTACTGAAAATATTGACTGAATAAATGTTTGAAAGAAAATTCGCCCTGAGCGGGATTTGAACCCACGTCCCCCCGCACACTAGTCGGGTGTGATAACCACTACACCATCAGGACAACCATGTTGGCTACACGGCAATCGACGATGTGATTTACGTGGTATGGAACGTGGTCTCCCGGGGAATAAATTACTGAAAATAGATATGAAAGTTTCCTGTAATTTGCCTAATCGTTCCAACTGATTAAAAAAATACAAACATTCATGCATGGGGCTTACAGTAGCCTTTTATATTACCTAAAATCTCCAGAGGGAAGTACTTCATGATAGTACATGACCTTAGCTCTGGTGTGCCGGCCATGAGCTTGACCTGTTGGTGCTCCTGATTTGTATTTCCACTGTAGAACATACACACCAGGAATAGAACAAACGTGGGTCCCCTACGAAACAGAAATTATCACTGTCATTTTAATTAGTAAATGTAGTTGAATTAAAATCAGAGACACCCTGAAGGCACAAACAAACATCCAAGCATATTTTGGAGCCAAAAGGAGGCTATTGTGTTTGTAGCTTTCAAAATGGGGAAATTTTTTCATATTTGTCGTGTTCCACCCCTTGTGCATGGTAAGGGAAGGAGCGTGAAAATATTAATGCCTGCATGCATGCCATTGTTCAAGCTGTTCTGCCCCCAGACACACCCTGAATCACCAACCAATCACAGCATCAAAAAAAAAATGGTAATGATGGCACATTGTGGGCCAAATCTACAAACTTCCAAAGCCTTGTTTTCGTCCCTAAAATGCAGAAATTACTTCTCTTGGACTTTAAAAGGAAAGGAAAAACACAATGTTTAGGTGGCCTCAGAATGGAATAATAAGCAATACAGAGTCCTCAAACCTTTATTGTGAAGAATTATTCCTCCCTTAAACAGCACAAACATGACAGTCTGTGTGCTTTGAAATTGAGTTATTATAACAGATCACAGATTTAAAGCAGCTTCCTGGTCTTAAGAAAACAAAACCGGTAATGTACATTATTTTGAATTCAACTTTCCGAACAATTATTGGTAAGGCCATGGCCGATAAAATGACTGCAAAAGTTGTTGGTAAACTCAAGCTTTCATTTTACCTTGAAGAATAAATTTGAACAGGCTATCATGCAGCGAAGCACATCTGTGAAATTTTAAATATTTTTTGTTTTTAGATAGACTTTTTCCTCATCTTGAATGAAAATTTCTTGGTATTGAACTTCCTGTCACATTTCTTTCCTCTGGTTGCCTTTATTTGGGAATTTCAGGTTTTAAATTGAAAAGTATTTTTGCACACTAAACTTCTGAATGATTTATTTATGACGACCTCCACAGTTTGTTTGTTCAGTTTATCTGCTTTGTTAAAATATTTTTTGAGTCTTATTTAGGTACTACAGAACTCCTATCCAGGCAGCAGAGGAGTCCTATTGCCAGTTAAATTCACAGTACAGGCCACTCGATCCCCTTGCGCATGACTCGTGCTTCACACTCGCCTTGCTTTCACCTCTGTTCACCTAAAATATGCAAACAATTATGCCTGTTGTGCAGGCTATTGTGTTTGTTATCCTTCAAATATTTTTTTGCAATGCATATGGTTTTGAAAACTTGGGAATATATCTGGGATATTAGCTGGGGCATAATAAGTCATGTGATGTGTTTGGACCAATCATGCACAAGCAAAAAATATTTGATGGATTATAACATGGAATATCCAACTTGTTATTTGTAGTATATACCTGTATGGATTCCCCATCAAAGCAGTGCCTTGGCTTTTCAACCACCACAGCATCCACACCTGCAATGACTCCAGACTGATTTAGGGATACATCACTTCCAAAACTTGACAAACTAGTGCTGCTGACTGCTTCACGAGGACGCTTGTGTCGGAAAACGGTGTATTGAACATCTCCTTTCATGACATCAAAGTCCCATGTAATGACAGACTGTGATTCCTTGATTGTCACCAAGACCTGTTAAAGGTTGATTTAATATATGAGAACTTGAATTTGTGCATGTCAAATTGCCCCTAATATGCCTATTGCTGGTTTTCACTGTCACATAATCAAAAATAAAAATCTTAATCATTTAATAAACTACATCAAGAATCTGGGATATGATAGATGATTGAATTGAGTCTGTGCAGTCTTTCATTTATGCGTTATTCGGAAAAGTGTTTTACCCAAATTAGGAGAGCTTTGTATGGAGACGCCATGTTAGAAGCCTCATGGAGGGGCACCAACATGGCAGCCGTAAAGAAACAAAATATCTGTCTTTGAGTCTTCCTATTAATTTAATGAAAGGTTATTACTCTAGAGCTCCAACAAATTAATACTTCTTCTAGTGCAAGAATTGTTCAGTTAGCAAAAACTTGAGTGCTAACTCCTCTTTCGCGAGAGCCTTCTTAGGCCACCATTTTAAAATCACACAATCATCGCATTAACTTGGAAATTCAAACATGCTCTATCTCAAAATGAGGAACAGTGGTGAACTAAAGCACTGTAACATGTCAAATGATTAGAGGGTCTTTTAATCTGATTACACTAAAACTACAGGAATTCATGGTATTTTTTGTTTGGAAAATAATGATGTCACATGAAAACCAGGAACAGCTGACACTTCCATGTGCCTCATAACATTAATGTAGACTTCTTCCACATTGCATCTGAATCAATCATGATTAACCGTGAGAAGGTTTGTCAGGTTAAGCAAATAATTTATCTGTACCCAATAATATTATTAGACATTCTAGCAAATGAACTGTAAGTGACCTGAGGAAGTATTACTAAATCTATTATATATATGAAAAATTTTTCTTTCAGCATCTTACCTCAAGGGGTGATCCTTTGCTAACATGAGCTGTTTGATAGATTTCGCTGCTCCAGGATTCTTCCCCTTCACTGAATTCCAGTGATCTGTACAGAGATTTGGGAACAAGTCCTCCATCCTTGATTTGGCACTGCACAAGAGAATGAATTTAATATAATTTGTTTTCTTTTGATTGATCTTAATCATTTCTTCACATCTGTTTCTTATAACTAAACTCCTTACCTCATAGGGACCACCAAGGAAGTCTGGAATGTATTCTGCATCAATGTAATCAGTCAGACCACCTGGATCCTTTAACAAAGAGAAGGAAAAACCCACATGAACATAGCAGACGACAAAAGTATAAAGTGTGAAATGGTGAAGATATTCCACCGTATTAAATATCATTCCACGATATTAAACATCATGGAGTATGGAAGTACAAATTTTGTACTCTTAAGACTGGTTTCGCAGCTTCTCTGTTGTTCTGTTAATGTTCTGACCATGTGTGAGTGACAAACACAGAACTTTGAGAGTCAGAATTTCAGGGAAGAAATATGTCACACAATAAATATCTTGTTATACAATTTGATATTAAGTATCACTGTACATTTCTTTGGTTCGACTAACCCACTCTGGACTCACCAAGATATTGCTAGCTTTATAAAAATAAACCAAAGATTTATGTTTTACATGTGAATTAGTTGAGTTAGTTAAGTTCCTTTCCCCAGGTGTTTATAGCCCAAGGTCCATCTTAAAAATAGTACTAAACACTAAAATTGATTTTTACCTGATAGTCATTGCCACCATAAATGAGGAACTTGTTTCTTGTGTTTTCATCAATGAAAGGACTAACCAGTGTCCATAGAACACCAAAGATCCTAGGTGCACGTACAATCAGTAGCCGACCCATTGTTTCAGGGTAGTTACATTCAACAACCTCAATCACCTTTAACAAGGCTTTGATGCCTGAAAAATAAAAAATTAAATAAATAAATAAAAACACAATCTAAATAAGTAAATATATAAAACATTATTGACTTTCCCTGCATTTGGTCTCAGAGAAATAACTTGCATTTTTAACAGATTTAAATTTAAAGACCTTGAATGATCTTTTACTCTACTTACTAATTCCTAACTGAGCCTTTTGTACACTGAAGTGAGAATCGCTGTATTGCAATTATTAATAGTTTTTCACTCTTTTTGTGTTGGATTTATTTTAGGACTTGTGGTAATGAAAACAAAACCAGGTTGACATAAATGTCCCTCTTAACACTACTACTACTTCCCTGCCAGCATTGTGTCACATTTCCCCAACAATTTGTTGGTACTCATTTGTACCCCTGATAACCAGTTAACCAGGCCATTTCACAATCATATTGTAGATTGAAAAACTCCTACTTTGAAATCCTTTTCTCCAATATTTAATTGGGAAATTTAGTTCAGAACTACTCACCAGGTCTCCACAGATGTCTCATGCTCAACCCTTCCAGATCACAAAGACATGTCCATGAGCTGAAAACACAAATCATTGTTAGTGTAGCATACAGATAGATGCAGTAGGTTGCAGTCCTTTTTTATTTATTCAGAATTCATTGTTTCAGTTTCAAGAAATAGTGCCATTTGAAGTTAGCTCTTCAGACAATTTCCCACAAGCAACTTTATTAGATTGTGGGGAAAATAATGAGTGGCACAGTAAGTAGTTGAAACAGACTTCTACAGTACTTATCAGAATAATTTTTAAACAAGTCATTCATTATCGACTGGAGTCACATATTACCTGATTGGATGCCCTGTCTTTTTTGTCAACTCCTCTGTCATTTTAAGTCCTTCTTCATTGATTGACACAACCTTTTAGTGAAGGATTAACCAAAACTTAAATGCTACTAAATTTATTCAATAAAGTTTACAGTCAAAGATCTCTACGAAATCTTTATTGTAAATATGAACATCACTGCAGTTTAAAGATTGCTCACATTTTCACTTGACCTCCACAATAAACCTGTTTCAACTTTAAACAACTTTACTTTTGGCATAAATTCCTAAACTTCTTATATTCCTAGATTTTGTGGGAGCACAGAATCAGAGATGCTCTTGACACTAAATAAACACAGTTAACATATTAATTTGAAATACAGGGGAGTGCTCTAATCCTGCCCCAAAATAGTAAAACATACTGTTCTTAAAAAAGCACTGCTCCCTTACTTTGGCAGCGCTATGGCAAGTGGAAAATATTTTTGGCGACCAAAATTCTGACAAAAGTCGGGTGATGGCGACCATTTTACAGTTAAAGGTCACCAAAAGGTGACCTAATGAAAAAGTGAGCTTGGAGTGCTGTTTGGTAAAACATGGTAAATCATGTCCAGAAAACCTCTAACAACAATCTTTTACACTGGGATGTGCTTATCAGAATATTGTGTAATTCCAGAAAATATCCATGCCCACCCCATGGAAGGTTAATGGAAATTCCAAGGGGGAGGGGGGGGGGTTTGAAAAGCACAATTTTTTGAATGAAAGTATGACACCAAAATGGAATTTCTGGAGGGGTGGGAGAGGGGTTCAAATTAAAAAACCTTCCATGGGAGGGGTATGGATATTTTCTGGAACAACACATTATAAAAATTTTAATTAACAGCATCCTCAGTGAAAGAAAACCCTTTTCCTATAGCCTAGACTACAAGTCCTGAGGTAAGGAAACTGATGAAAACATATTAAGGCAGTAAATGGCCACCTTAAGTTTACACTCTTGAAGACAACTTACATGCTTTAAAAAGCCATCTTCTCCCACAGCCTTCAGCAGCCCTTTGACATCCATGGATCCCAGCCTGAGTATATACAATGGTCGACCCTCTGTGGTACAACAAGTCAACAGTGAGAACAATTAGCATGGAAGATAAACGTTTGGGTCATACACATGACTGCATCTCTCATGTTCAAGAAAGTGACGGTTTGGGGTGATGGGTCCGGGAGAATGAATGCTTGGTATGAAATGACTGTGAACAATAACCAAATTATCCCCAGGAGTTAATGTTGACATATTGTAGGTGGTAAGGTTCAATTTCTACCTCTGCTTTAGATTTTATTTAGATTTTTTCAAACCAGTTTAAGTTTCATTGGAAGGGAAGGGGGAGTCTAGCACTCGCTTATTAGACCAACAAATAATAAAATAATCAGGAAATTTACAATAATTTCCTACATGGTCTAGTGGAGAATGTAGGAGATTTGCTGTTTGAACCTAAATGAGTACAAAGCAGGGACAATAATTATCTTCAGATCAAACTACACCTATCAATTAGACACATTAATAGAGGGGGTAGTATCTCAATTATAACACATTAATAATTATTGTGTGTGTTACTATGTTCATCATGCAAAAATCCAAGTATTGTCCCTCATCAGTTTTTTTGTTACTATTTTGTCCAGCACTGAGAACATGGATCTCTGTATTGTACCTCACCATGAAGAAAAGTTTAGCTGTCATCTAAATTTGCTTATGTGGGATCGCGACGAGTGTGACTGGAGACATAAAATTGCATTTTTTCCCAGGCTATTTTGATACATTGACAAATTGGCTGTGGTGATAAATCATTTTGACTCCCATCAGCACATGATCTTGAAACTAGCAATAATAATTTATTTTTGAGTGATGTCAGTTCCTCAGCATCCCATTCAGTGTGCTAAAAATGAGATATATTAATGGCTATAGTAATGTTTTGCTGCTTTTCTAAATATTGCTTAAAATAGGCTGCCAAAAATTGTGTAATATGTATATTTTTAAAAACTAAACTATATCAGTATACAAGGCTGTTGCAACTGCTGCATCAAAGTACTTGGCACTGACTGACATATACCTTTATCTGTGTTATGCCAGCCACCACAGTAGTAGCTTAAAAGAGGTTCTGGAGGCTGCCATATTTCTCTTATATTATCTATATTGTGATGTCTCCGCCATGCTAGAGACTCACACAGCATTTCATACACCTGAAACACAATAGAAGCAAAGTTTCAAAAAAAGTGCCCTCGTGGAACTAAACTGGCTACAGTGTATGACAGAAAATTCCCATGATGAATTTACAAATTATTTCTGGATAATTCAGGTTTTCTGTCAGTGAGAGAAGTAAATTTCGCTACACATGTAAGGGTGTCATTTTTTTGACGATGGCAGTGTCCAACCAGAAAGTTCTTGCTACTTTGGTCACCATTCACATAAAAATTTTATTGACTTACTGCTTCATATGTCTTATCTTTTTACTCTTTTCATTAACTATCTACTAGTTACAAAATGTAATATCTAAATTACCTATACAGTGTAAATAAAGAATAAAAAATTGAACTGAATTGACCATGTGAAGGTGCATAGAAAATGGAAATTAAAGCCTAACTAAAACCGTGTAATTTGACCCATTTGCTTCATTATGAATTCATAAAATGACATGAACTCTCAGTTATTTTACTGTACGTTGTTCTTTAACAAAAATAAGTCAAGTGAGAAAAATAGACAGTGTACTTTGCTCTTTGCACTAGGATGATGGCACTGCTTATCTGATAACATTACATCTAAATTTATCATGTCTGTTGTTGCTAATCCTTCACAGTCTTGTGTGATATGATTTTTAATGGCATCCAAGCCAAACTTTAAAATATGAACTGTCCTGCTGTAACAACACAACATCATTGCGACAATACCTTGTCTAAATTGAAGTCACGTGCTCTGAGAAATCTTAAAAGATGAGCATCATTCGGCATCTACACAAAAAAGCTATCATTTAGTAAAAGTTAAAAAACTGCCTAGGTAAAAACTTAATAATTTACTGTTGAATTAGAATATGGCACAAGACTACACTGAATTTAAAACAAGAATTATTTTTACCTTTCCTTGATGAGTAGAACTTAGTTTCTTGCGCAGCTGTAAGTGAATAATGAACAACCTGTTTACTCTAGTCAATCAAACACAGATGTACGGTATTTAATACGGTACATGCTGGGAAATGTGTAACCAAAGCACCATGATTGGTAATTAATGAAGAAAGATTTTGAGTAGTGACTTGAGGGAGTGGAAAATATGATACCTAAAAGAGAATTTTTAACAAATTTCAAGGTGCTTGGAAGTGTAGTCATACACTGTCTTCAGAGTTTAATATATTTTCTTGATTGAAGCTAAGACTTATGATAAAGGGAGAAATAAAGTTGTAAAAGTCTATGGTAATAAAAATCAGATACCAAACACTGATGAGGTCATGATTTCTTTGTTTAAACTTGATGAAAAAAAAGACATGAAGCATGGCTTTGGCTGAACAAGAAGAATATCACTGATAGATTGTTCTGGAATTTCAATTGTGAATCAAACTTGTTTAACATTTACCACTAACCTTAATGAGTTGATTCTCTTCTTTTGGGCTCAGTTTACCAAGGAACCTCTGGATGTAGTCATCATCAAGCTTGTAATCTAAACAATTAATCAAAAGCATTTTGAAATAACACAAAATTCAATTTCAGGACAGATTGTGCATGTTAGTCCAGATTAAGACCTGAAGTGCACAAGTATCAGCACCTCAACACTGAAAGTGACAGCTGCCAAGTATCTCCTTCAAGTTGCCACTTTGTAACTACTAGAAATGCGTATATTCATTGTTATTTTTTATTTTAGCCCTTTCTGAGTATCCCTAAACCTGAATTTTTTTTGACTAAGGAAAAAAATTGGAGAAGGAAACATACTTAATCTTTGCACTTCATTAAGCATCTGTCATAAGATTTTCTTACGGTTTCTGCTTGATTTTTGCTTTAATATCATTGACAGAAGTAGAATTTGACTTTTTTAACACTTGAGAGGCAAAGTGTACTTTCATATAACATTTTTTATTACAGTCCCAACCTCACTTAAGGTGACCACTGTTTTAGGTGCTTTAAATTTTTTATAATGAACAGGAGAACCAACATTTCTTAGATTTGGATGCTTCATGAATGTTCATATAATAAAAAGAACATTACTTTACCGCTTGGAGATGTGAATTTTACCTTCTGACGCTGATGGCATCTCTCACTCATTTGCTGTCCTCAATGATGAGATATACCCTCAGCAGTCAAATATAAAATGTGTATCCCTAAGCAGCCTTGTGATATTCTCTATGTACTTCAAACTTAGACTTTAAAGCTACTTGTATTGTTATTTTGTTTCAAGAGCAACATTTTGAAAGCATATAATTATATCGTCATGTCATATCTAAAATGAAGATTATTACTCAATCAACATTAGTAATAGTTAATAGACAGTGTTATTTTTCAGATGCATGATTCCTGAATGATACCTTGATAGATAGAATTCTGTGACTTCATTTGTTTACTTGTAAAAGGATACTACCGGTAAATGTAGTTTCAGAATGAGGATATGACCAAGTGTAAAGGGAAGCCTTATGTCCTGTATGGGTTCTGTCCTGGTCATGCCCAGTCAAAATTGCTTATCTAAGATTTCATCACAAGGCAAATTAAGGTAATTTCTATCAAAACAGTTTAATTCAATTAAGGCAGTATGTCTACAACAACGACTGCAGGTGCTTCTTATGGAAATTTAGCAAAAGATGTCTCCTGCCTTTGACATTTTGTTTTTTATTCCCTTGCTTCCTATATTAAAAATGGAATTATAATAACTTGGACATCAGAAACAGAACTCTTGATGATAAGAACTGTTTCTGCTTGCTGCAAACTGAAAGTAAAATTCCCTGACATTTTTTTGATCTGATGCAAAACCTAGAAATTCCCTAATCAGGAACTAAATTTTTTCAAACCTAGCACATGGCCTCAAAATGAACATGTCATTATAGGCTCATCTCAAGATTATTCGCTTCTAATGACAAGGGCTTTGGGAACAAACGTGTAAGCGTCAATGTTTGTGTAACTGCTAACAGGAAATGTTCATACTGCAAATTATCGACATCTGATACCTAGAGTGTCCATACCAAAGAGGTTAAATTGGTATGAATTTGCACCCTAGGGCCGAGATTTGGTGTCAGTTGTACACTTCAGAGAGGGTCCAAATTACAGAGTCTGACGTTTTTTAAAGGAAATGTATGAGACTTTTGTCAGTGCATTGGGAAACTGTCCATATTAGAGAGGTGTCTGTATGAAAAGGTTAAACTGTAC
>CM042751.1:16107527-16121849 GCA_022496165.2 Catalaphyllia jardinei | reverse complement strand
CAACTTAAAAAGGGGGAGAAAGCCGAAATCAAGTGGTCATTCCGATTTTTGTAAGATATGTGCTAGTTCTTTTGCTATTTGCTTGGGGAATCTTGTTTAGACGTCTTTCATATCTGCAAAGAATATACTCTGAAGGTGTTACACAGTGTTAAACTTGTCAGCTACAATGAGCATATTCTATAACAGTTTTGGAATTTTGCTTCTTCACAAAACAAGCTAGTATTTTGTTTCTCCAATTGGCGGAAGCATGTCACCCTTTGTTGACAAAACAATGGTAGGAATCCTAAGCTCTTTCATCTCTTCTATTTGTTTCAACATCCGCACATTTGCATTTCTTTTGCTGTTACATAGAGTTGATCAATATATCAGACTTTCCTCAAAGCCAGTCAGCAAAACTGCAACTTCTTTTGACCGAAAAAGCCTCTATCTGTTCATCTTTGAGCAAAGAAAAGGAAAATTTCTCTTCACAGGATTCTATTTTAAAACAACTACTCCATTACAAATCACAGCATGTGACAGTAATGACAACCGCAAGCCACAAAACACACCTGGACACATTCATGATCAGTCATTGTCAAGGCGATGACACTTGTGTTGACTTTCAGCCAATGGGAGTTTTTCCGTTTCTGGAGAAACATGGAATTCCCTTTTTCCAAAGATGTCTACAGCCCCTCTATTTTTCTCAGTTCCCACCCCCTGCCCACTATGTCTTCTGTTTCGCGCTGGCAGAAACTAAATTATCAGAATGTACCTCTTGACTCTGGCTAAGAGATGTTCTTAATTTAGTATATTGACTCCTCACCTGGTCTAGAAGCAAGTGGTAATGTATCAGCAGCTTCTATTGCAGAACTAGCAATAGGAAGAGCATCAGTACCATCCTCCTCAATTTGGTCTGCACTGCTAACTGCCTCTGCACTCTTTGTCCTGGGCCGTCCATGGGAATTCTCAAATGGCGCCAGGTATGTTATCCCTTCACTTATTAACTCATCAATGTAGTACTGGATCACTTCTTTACCCTATCATATTATATTGCATACACAATAATCAAGATCAGGACATTTCCTGCTCCACCCTTGCACAGCCTTGCTACAGTTCTGAGTTTAAAATATTAACTCTTCACTGATTTTCTTTGAATCACTTTTTTATTACAATAAAGCTAATTTCTGAGAACGCTTTAGTTTACATTGATTGATTCTGACTTCTTGTAGTGTTTCAGAGCTAATAAATTCTGTGGCTTCTAGGCATCAGTGCAACAGTATGCTAGCTGGAGCATAACTATGTTCCAAGTACTCTCCCAAGTTATATATATGGGTTAGTGACCAACTGTGAGGTCAAGATGGCTGGATATAGGCTTATGCACCAAGACGAAGTCAAGGTCCTTAATTTGCAAAAAATCCAGCCATCTTGACCGAACAAGCCTAGTCAATAAAGGATTTATTTTATGGCTTTCGAGAAAATTTTTCTTGTGGGATACAGTGGGTAGTCCTGAGCGGGCAAGATAGCTCCATCTTGCCCACTCAGTAGAGCAGAACATTACATTAGATTAGGGATCTGGACACTAGTCATGGTTTGCCCGATAGGGGCCTGGCATGAGCCCGCTTTACCAAGCTGTACTTTGTACATGTTTCTATCATTCTCTTACGAGAATGTCCGCCTTTCCTGAATAAATCTCTCGATGAAATAGACAAAGTCTTATCTACTCAGGTAGACTATCACACTGTGTGATTTGGTTCATCTTGCCCGCTCACGGAGCTAGCCATATAATAGTCCTTGATGCTTCCATTAGTTATCCTCCTATCTATTTTGACTGTTGTTTGATTGAAAGTGTGATGAATTTAAGTCCTAGGTGAAGGGTGATCGTGGAGAACCTAAGCTCACCTTTTTGATATTCTGAAGATATAACTTAATTGCTAGTTTTTCTATAGCTGCCTCAAAACCAAAGAATGACTTGATGTCCAAAGTTGCATCCTGCTCAAAGCAAGTCCAGTCAGGATTATCTGGGTGAACCTAAAGAGACAGAGCAGTACCTCGATCAGTGAAATTGACAATTCAGAATTATCAATCAAATAGGATCATAGAAGGCACAGTGGCCATAAATGTTACGCGCAATAGAAAGGACACCGTTTATGTGGGAGAAAGGTAGGGGAGATAAGTGTTGTCCTGGACCTGAGAACTGCCTGCCACTTGAGAGGCCAGTACTCGGGGCTACTGTCAGGGAGTGGTGTATAACACCATGAGATGGGTGTCATGGGGCACAGAGGCAGGGTAACGTGTACCTATGCCAAGCTCCAGGAGGGATGATAGCGACGGGAAGTGGATGTGACCACTGTTTCTCACCCAAGCTAAGGCAACCCAGGCATCGCTTCAGTGTGGGACAGCAACACTTATCCCCCATACCATTTATTAAGAAAAACAACAACGAAAATAGTATTACAAAAGTCGCTCTGTTTTTAACTATCAATGTTCTGGGTATAACATCACAAATGGAGCAGATGTACACTAGCAGCCTACAAAACAATGCTCTATTGGAGAGTGGCAACGGTAGAGATATGAGATGAATGCGGAGGGTGGGTGAGGAAATATATGCTTGAGTATGTAGCTTAACTGAATTGCAAGTGAAGATCTGCAGAGTTTGGATGCTTCCTTGTCACATTACCTTAAAGTTTCCCATAACCCTTCCTAGAGTTTTTTGGTGACAGAAAGTCAGTTAGTTAGTCAGTTAGTCTTCAGGAAAATTTGGAGAGGTTGTTTACCACAAACCTTTAAAAAAATCTCTGATAGAAATGCCCATTTTTAAGAATTGCCTTTAACGCAAAATATTAAAATACCACAGAATACATTAAGAAAAGATAGGTCCAAACATTTTTCTGGACGTGCAGCTAGATTGGCTGGCTTCTTGTTTGTTTATTCTGAGTGTGTGAACAAGAGTCACTGATTCGTCAGTTTTAATGGCAACCACTTGTGCATGAAAAACAAAAGTGTCAAGTTACCATTTGAAACTAACAAATAAGAATATCTTGTTACATTTAACAGCAACAAAACCAAGAAATTTGATTAGTTGTTTAAAGTAGATCCAATCTGATTGGTGTGACATACATACATGCCTATCTCACTCACTCACTCATCCAATGAGCTGCTCATAACAATCCCCAGACATGCCGACTAAGATGTATTTTTTTACAAAAAATAACTCAAAAACCAACTGATAATCTTAAATAGCTGCTAAACAATTTCTCATTCTGAACAGTTGATGTTGAGTTCTTGACAGCTTGCTACATCAGTCCTTTTCTCAATTAAAGGTTTTCCATTCTCGATGGGTAATTTATAACCAGGCTGGCACAACAGTTTTTAATTCTCACAATAATTTATTTTTGTGGTTCCACTTCTCATGCAGTGATTTCCCAATCTCCAGCTGAAACTTGATAGGTCCATTTTGAACTTAACCCACTTTTGTCATGTTTGGCTCGCCATATGTTTCTCCTCAGCATGCTGGTCATTACAATGTTTATCAAATTGCACTGTTCTAAAACTTATTAACATTACATTAAGTTTAAACAAAGGAAACAGAATAATATTATGACTGTATATGGATATCTGAACTTAATTAGCCCACATTTTTTACAATTTTATTATTCCATTTTCTTCTTGCATAGCTTTAGTTTTGATTAAGAAGATTTATCAAGCACTCATGAAAGTGCTTGATCATGTTTCTAGGAGTCCATAAAAATACTTCACTACATATCATTTTCAACTCTCTTTTTGTGCTTGGAAATGTGTTCAAACACATTCTTTCTTGTTCAAAATATATCACTGTTTCATACTGCTTTAGGACATCACGAATATTTTTTTTTCCTTTTTCACTACCATCTACCTGATAAAAATGATCTGCCTCTTGGTTGAAATTAAAATAAAAGCAAGTTGGTAGAAAAAAGAAAACAATCTTGAAACATTAGCCTTGATAATCTCTTACCCACGACTACCATTTTGCACTGGAGCCATCTGATGATCACTTTAAGTAAGGATGTTCATTCAAAAATTTTCTAACATTGATTTTTTCTGAAAATTAAACCATTGAAAGATGATGAGTCAGTGATGTCAGAAAAAATTGGGGGTCACCGACTTCGCTTTGGAGAGAACATGCATGGAAGAACACCTAAATTTGAGTAAATCAGGCTTTGTTACCAAAAAAGACCATAGTGGCTGCAAGTCCCAAATATATTGCAATTAGAGCTTTGAAGGGAAATGTTCTCTGCCAAAAATGGTTTAAATGGACCTATTAAGCAAATTTAGTCAACTGGTGAGGTTCCTCAAAGAATAAGTTTGCATTTAGCGATCATAGTTTCACACGTCTTGAAACCGCAAGATGGCAGGACTCCATGTCCTGTGGACAGAAATCTTAAAATTTTTTAACTTCCCACATTGATTTTTCGTTCATTTTTGGACAATGTGGAGATAATAATTATTGTAAATAAAATCTGTTTCTTAAAAGAAAAGTAGGAGTCACTGAATGTCCAAGATCATTAAATCCAAGCAAAGCTATAGCAATGGCCATCTGCCCTATTGTTGTTCATTTTAGTACTTAGCGCACACACTCAATGCATGATGTGGCATCTGAATTTCATGCACAGTAAGGATGCACAGAAACAATTAGCATGAACATCCTTAAAAGGTGTTTAAAGATGTAGGTTAACAGGGTTGATTTAGTTGTAAAGGCACTTGAAGATCTAAATGAAGCACATTTTAAAAGCTTGGGATCACTCAAAAAATGGCCATGAACTGGTTGGGCTTTGGAAAAATGAAATATTTCAGGAAAGTGGTAAAATAACTATAAAATGGGACTTTCACCTGCTCCTATATTTCATCTGTGGTTTAATATTTTTTGACAAACCCTTCAGGTAGGTAGTTTCAGTCTCGTCTAGCTATAAGATATGTTTTGATTCACTCAATTCTCCTCCCAACATGAGCAATTATCGCAGTGAAACAAATTTCATTTGTGTTCTGACTAAACATGCTCCATCCTGTAGTGTTAACATAGCATAACTATTCATTTCTGATCTTAAAACTGACTAAAATGTGGGCTCTTGCCATCACTGTGACTTACAATACAGCAGCTGTACTCTAAATGCTAGTCTGGGAGCAGCTAGAATTTATTTCATGTTTTTGTGTAACATCTGGGGATTAAGTAATCTACTCATTAGTAATTTACTCATTATTATGCATAATTTTGACTTCATTTTTGCAAGTGCTTGTTTGGCGGCTAAAACTTAAGTTTTCTCTGGTTTCTACTATGTTTTTGCTAGAGTTTCTCTTGTTGTGAGCTTCTAAATTATTATTGTGAAGAGTTAAAATTAATCCTATTGGACTCCCCACAGTTTGTAAGTTTATCTTATTCTTCTACCAGTTTTTGGTCACATTTTTGTAGTTAAGGTATTGTGTCTTGTTGATTTTCAGTTGGATCACATGCTTACTCACTCTTGTGTGCTTATGTGCACAATGATTAAACTGTGCATTTGAACTGTGTCATTTGGTTCTGTAGTATCTACCTATCTGTACACTACTTATTTATCACAATCACGTTGACTTGACTTGAATAAAAGATGTTGCCATATTACAGACATTCAGTGGTGTCTCTAATCTGTATTTATTAGAAAGTTAATGTCATTATCACTGTATATGTTTCAATGAAAGAAGGCGAAAATAAAGAATTATTTTGGGGCAAAAAAAAATACAAATCTGACCTGAAATTAATTTCAGGAAGAAAAATAATAATCAAAACCAAATAAATAATTCATTGTTTTCCAGTCCAAAATAAACAGGTATGAAAACAATATACATGCCCAAGAACCTTGGAAAGGGAATTTTGTGGTCAGTTCTGTTGTTATTTAAATATTTCCATTGGGACATCATACAATTGGTAACGCAACAAGCGACAGTCACTATATTAATTATGCATGTGACATCAATATACTTGCCTTTGTTTATTTGGAGCCCACACTTGTGGTGTTTGCCTTTGCAGTCATTAGCAGAACCTCAAAATACATCATCGCTGACGCAAATCAGGCGAACGTAATTTCAAGGATGCGTGTTGAAAATCACAACAGTTGTAAAGTTTGTAGACTGAAAAAAGGAAGCTGGTCGCACTACAAGTAGACACGACGTTGTCGCAAAAAAAGTTATCGATTTCCTTCTCGGCTTATTTTTAGGGAACTATTACAATAAAAGCACCTACCGAATAATAACAGTGCTCCGTAACACCAACACGGGATGAAAAGCTCTCATTGTAAGCAGTGATGGTTAGAGTCCTTTCTCGCCTGTCCAGGGAGTTGGTTTGATTGAAATAGACATATTCAACGCCAATGATCTGTGTGAAGAAGAAAATCGTTAGAGCTGTACATAATTTACACGCCAAAACTCGTATACTCGTTCGGTATCGCCCTTCATCCAATCTTAAGCGTGTTGGGCTTGAAATATTGTAGAATTCAACGATTCATTTTCGATTGACGTTTTCAGTTTGCTGAGTTTGCTGATCATTAATCATTTGCCGAGTAAATTTTAGTCATAATCAATTTCTACAACTAATCTATCACTATGGAGTTATTACTCGCTACAAACATATTTTCCGTGGAGAATCACTCGTTCCATCCGTCCTCTCAACGTGCTAGAAAATGACTTACTTTCTTTAACAAATACGGCGCGTCTACATCCAGTTTACACCTCCTCTCGATGTTGTGTATCGCGCCATCTTCGCTCTTGTATTCGGACAAAATTTCGCTGCCAAGAAACACGGGAATCATATGACAGGTAGGGAAGCGCTTTTCGTATGCCTGCCAGGGAAAAACGATGCACTGATTATTCAAACCCACAAAACGATTTCTTTAAAATAAAACGTTATCAGATGGGCAATAAAGATACGGTATAATTTTCAACAAATCATCAAAGCCGCCTCCATTCAATGACACAATTCCTGATTACACAATTCTACTTCAAGAGACTCGCCGCGTTATACATGAAACGTGTAATTTACAATTACTTGGAACTTTAGAAACCTCTTCGTTCATATTCGAAATGATTGCCAATTAGTGTGAAGGAATCACGTCCACATGAAAAGAACCAGCGACTGAAATTAGCTTAAAATGAATAAGGGAGAAATTTCACCTACCGCCATAACAATCTCGAAAGGGTACTTGTAAACCCTAACAGGCGATTGGTATTCTTGTACCATCGTGTTTCTAGTAAAGATTTACACACTAGATCTAAATTCAAAGCAAAATATGTACAGTTCGTTCAAATTAAAACCGATTTTAGAAGACACACCGGTGTCATCATAACACAACGACGTGTGTTCGTGCGTGAGCTGTATGCAGGAAGGCGTAATATTTTATACTTTGTAGGGTAGGGTGGGAAGGATGTGAGGTCACTAAACACAGCTACCAGGCCTTTAAACTCACTTGTTGCACAGTTGCACAGTGGTTTCTTTCAAGAAGAACCTACTCCGTCATGTATGGGGCAAACACTGAGTTGAGGAGGACTGGCGAGGGTTGTCTGACATTTTGTTTTTTCTCCCGCGAGCGATCTCGTGACACTGGTGTGAGCCAGCTTGTGACGGTCGTCGTAACTTATTTCTGTCAATCTTTCTGTCTTAGATGGCTTTTTGATTCAGCTGTGAAGGTATTTTTTCGCGCACGTGGTCAAATCACCCCGGTTGCCTCATCAGAACCGGTGACGCGAAAAACCCTTTCGATCGGTTACATAGCAGAGGTAAGAACTTCTAGCTAAGATCATGATGGAATCCAACAAGCTCCAAAGTGTGGCTTCGGAAGCATCACCCTTACTTAGTTATGAAAGAAGCGATAATTCTCATTCGGAAAGGTACACGAGAGTTGGGGAGGCAGCCAAGAAATGTCTTCTCACACACGTTCCAATTACGTCCTGGCTTCCAAAGTACACTTTCACCAGCTTGCTAAGGGATGTAATCGCAGGATTGACCGTAGGTTTGATGGTGGTTCCGCAAGGATTGGCCTATGCCACTATTGCGAGACTCCCTGTACAGTACGGGCTGTACTCTGCTTACCTGGGTTGTTTTGTTTATTGTGTGTTCGGTGGAAGTAAAGATGTCACCCTTGGTCCAACAGCGATTATGTCACTGATGGTTGCCCGCTATGCTAACGGTTCTCCAGATCTTGCTGTAGCTGTGACTTTATTTTGCGGTATCACCCAGCTCGTTTTAGGCCTTTTGCGGCTTGGATTCGTTGTACGATTTATCGCTTTGCCAGTTATTAGCGGTTTTGTGTCTGCCGCTGCCATTACCATTGGCTTTGGCCAAGTGAAGAACCTGTTGGGATTGAAAAAGATAGACAGAGCTTTCATCTCGTGTGTTTACGAAACATTTAAGTATATTGGAAAAACCAACCTCTGGGACCTTTTATTGGGCTCGGTCTGTATTGTACTTTTAGCTGTCCTAAAGAAGCTAAACAGAATCCAATGGCATGAGGACAAAGATGACACCACATTGCAGCGAGTATGTAGGAAATTTTTGTGGTTAGTGTCTACAGGACGTAATGCTCTGGTTGTCATTGTAGCTGCAGCTGTTGTGAAAATAGTGGAAGTAGCAACGGAAAGCCAGGATGTATTTTCCTTGACAGCTGACACAAAACCAGGAATTCCACATTTTGAGGTTGGTGTGTATAAATTATATTGATTTGTTATACCTCCCAATTCAAATGCGTTTTCCAATTGGAGGAGAACGTGTCACATGTCATGGGTCAAAACTCACCAACAGAGATTCCAACCCTCCCAGTTTGTACAGGGGTCTCCCAATTTGATGTGTTACCTCCAGTTCTCCCAATTCTTATCAGATTCTCCCAATTTATCATAAAATTCCGAAAAAGTTTTTTTGTTACACTTTCTTCTTGTATTATCTCTCACCCAGTCTCTCGCCACGTGTTGTGCAGACTCATCAGGCCAGCAATCTTACTCCATTTAGCAGCTCCAAAATGGCAGACAAGCATGACCGAGACTTGAGAGAACCTACATTAGCAAAATTTCCTGGGGTGAAGGTGCCTGGTCTCCCCTCTAAAGGCTGGCGCCTTGGGGGCTAAAAGAGTCTCCCTTTTTTCCTTCAAAAGGGGTTGGAATCTCAGCAGTAACTCCCTGGGGTGGACAAAACACACTAACTCCGGCTAGGGAAACAATAAATTGAACTTTCAACTCACACATGTTCAGGTCATGCTCCTTGAATCCACGGCAAACTGGTGAGCCAGCCAACCTCAACCAGACAATTTCTTCACAGTTTTTTTCTGTTTCTGAGTTGGGAGGTATAACAAAACAGTTAATTACTGGTTCTGTGGGAAACAAAACTTTACTCACATGTTGACAGTATTGTGAACTGAAGCTACTGTCCAGGAATGCTGTGACCCTTTTGCAACAAAATTGGAATTTTAGGAGGGGAGAAGAGGAGGTCAAAGCTAAATTTTCAATCAACGTTAAGCAGGGAACAAGTGATCATGTTGACTGCCCCTAATGTAAGTTCCACAACAAAAAATGGGGTTAAACTTGCCATGTTTAAAACACAAAGTAGATCACTTGAAAATACATGGAAGGGCAAAATGTTTTTGAAATTTCTGTAGCTGGGAGAACTTCTTAAAAAGCAATTTAAAATAACATACAAACAATTTATTGGTTTGTACAAATTTTAAACATATAACAGGCCGTTATAAGCTGTTACAAGGTATTACTGGAGTATGATAACATTAAGTTGCTTGGTATAAAATCACAAATCCTATTGTGTGCGCAGTGGTTTTGCTGGCAACAGCAATAGCACCAGCAGCATGACTTAATTCTCCTCATATTGCAATCAGGGTAGGAAATCAACTCTCTCCATCAAACTATATCATGTACAATAGTGAAGAATTTATTCCAATGAGTCCAGTTCCATCTATGCCTTTCCAGCAATGTCCAAATCCTTCTCAGTCCTTTCTTCCATCCAGACTATCCAGATGGGTGTCCAGGCATCCTGTGGATACCCAACTCTTTGAGGAAATTGTTATAATAATAATAATTTTATTTTCATATGTTGCCAAAGAAAAGGTCTATTTTCCCAGACCCTATAACACATATTGGTTGCCCACTTTTCAAATCCTGGCTCCAAAGCCTGTTCACATCCCGTGGACATGCCAGCCAAAAGCCTTAGTTCCTGCTACATTGTGCAATATCCATGGCTATTTAGGCTGAAAGGTTTCTCATCTTTTCCCCTTTAGTGCTCAGTGACAGCAGTGCATGGGATATTTTCCTTCTCTTTTTTCAATATATTGCTGCTCAGTTCACACTGCCAGGGTATTAGTAAAGGGTAAAGTCTATTTCAATTCCAAGGATTGGGTGAGCCACAAGATGAAGATCATGTTCATTGTGGATCTTAAGGTCACTCATTTTTTTGTAAAATAACATTAGAAAATGAGATGAGAAAATTTTTAGTTTGATTTCCAACAGCAAAAAACTAATTAAAAATGCTTTTAAATTTCCTCTTTTTCTAGGAAAATCGACTAGAAATTTCTTTAGTTTAGTTTATAATTTATTCAAGTTGAACCCAACATTTCAATGTTGTCATGACATCATTTTCATGAGTGCAAACTTCTAACTGATCTAATTAGAATGTATGCAGCGTGAGGTGATACTGATATTACAATAGGTAATGAATTTAGCACTATACGAATGGGTAGACAAATAGTTTTGTTCAGATGGAGTTACCTGGTTACTCTAAGCTCTGTCTTTGACATGAGCATCTCACATATTAAACATGCTTCTTTTCGGTTGCATTTGGTAAGGTCATCGATGGTTTCAGTGCTGTAGTGGTTCTTTAAATACTTGCTAATTTATGTTAATTATTATGTTTCTTTGCCTCACGCAACATTCCCAGAAGATTGAAAGTAACATTGAAAGTTTGTGGCTTCATTTTTTGAAAGGCAAAATAAAACGAGCATACTATAGTTTGGTAATTTTCATTTAAATTTCTTTCATTATGAAACAGAGGAAGAAGAACTTTATTACCGTGTCAAAATCTCTAGCGTACAACGTGCGCTAATTGGGGACACCTAATCACCTAGTGTTAAAATTACGTTAAAAATTACAAAATGCAAAATTTATATGTATGTTATTACATAAGAAACAGTCTTTACATTTGATGTCCAGTCGGCAGTTAAAATTAACTTGTTTTATTTGTTGTTAAAAAATTTCCAGTGAGTCAGACAGGCAAATAGATTTTTCGAGTTTTGACCATAGGACAGGACCTGGGTATGACAGGCTGTGTTTACCGTATGCAACTGTCCTGAAGTCCGTGATATAGGGGGGGGGGGGGGCGCCAAACCGTTTTTGACTTTAAACATCATGATTGCTATGTCCTGTAGTCTTCGCGTGTATAGTGTAGACAGACTCGCTCTTTGCAAGAGTTCTTCATACGATGATACATTATCACAGGAGACAGCGCGCAGCGCCCTTTCTTGGATTCGTTCTAATTTTCTGGTATCGGAAGCACAACAAAAGTGCCAGACAGTCTGACGGCAATATGTAAGGTGAGGTATTATGGCAAATTTGACAATGTGTAATTTTGCTGATGTCGGACTGATAAGATTACGTAATCTCAAAAGGACACCCGTTTGACATGAGGCTTTTCTGCAAACCTTGCTTATATGGCTCAAGCATGTTAGCTGGTCGTCTAATGTAACTCCTAAGAGAGATATCTCTGACTTCTGATCAATCTCAGCGTCGCCAAAAAAATTCAATGAACAGGAAACTTCTTTGGGGGAAATGCTACAAGGTGTGAGGGTACCTTATGTGTAAGTTCTTGTTTTTGCACTCAAATGGTTGGTTTCCACATACGCAAGTGACACGCACAGACTCGGTGAGGTGCTGCTAAGTAGTGCCTTTTGTTAGGAAATATTACTAAGAAAATGTGCTTATTATCAACATCTTACTGCATTTTTGTGTGTTACTTATGCCTTTGTGTGCCTAAACAAGTCTAAAATGGTTTATTATATTTGGGAGATGTAAAAAGGTGTCATTGATTTCACAAACTAGCATGATGCATCACAACCTGTCATTGAGTGTCACAAGGTGTCACAAGGTGTCCCAATGCAGTGTCAGGTGTCAAATTGTTTCACAAGTCATCAGGTATCAAAAAGTATCACAAGGCAACAAAAGGTGTCACATGGCTGAGGGCACAAGCGAATGGTTATTAGTTCTTTTTGATCAACAAATTTACCTCAAAACCAGTAAATTTTCACATTTAACAGTATTTTTGCTCAAAGTATGACATAATCTAGATATTGTTATCGTGAGATCAGAAAAATATCTTATTAGAGAGAACTTTGTGAAAAGAAAATAATAGTCCCTCCCTCGCCTAGTAATCTTATAAATAACCCAAAATTGAGAAAAACAAAGATACAAACATCCTCAGTTAACAATTGTATGAAAATTATAAATAAGCTCATACAGCAACACTTGGATTCATTAGAAATGTGTTTCCATAAGTTGATGAGAATGAGAGTGGCAGGAACGAATACCGGACACGGATCCTCTCCCTTGCTAACCTGTCCACCATACTCACCCTTCCCATGGCCAGAGCCATGGTGGGGGCGGGGAGGGGGGGGGGAGGGAGAGGGGAGGGTAATGTTATACCTAAGAAAAGCTATTATTTCCAAAAAAAAATTATCAAAACGCTGGCCCACCTTGTTGAGAAGGCGAAAGCAAGATCTCGAGATGGGCTGAACATGTTCTGCTAAATGGCAAACTGGCAGAAGACAAGCGTCAAGTCAGAAGACCTAAGCTTGACTTCAAAGACAATCTGAAGACCACACTGTGAAATTCCTGTCGAAGCCTGGGAAGATCTTACTTGCCTCATCATGTCGCAGCTTGGTCAACATGGGAGCTGAACAGCGTCGCACGGCCATGAGCAGTCTCTCTTTTGCTCGCCGAAAAGAACTTGGTTTGCGTCCTTCCCCATGGAATTTCGAGCAAAAGAGAGACTTCTGGCAGTCGAGGCCACGACTAAAAGCACTGAAACGGGCGGTACGTAAAGTGAGAGCTGTAAGCTCTTCTACTGCGGCAGACAGCTGCGCATGGGATTAAACAGTCACCTTCGTAAACATCCAACCAACCAGTGATGTCGTAGTCTCCATCGATGGACGAACATCTCAAAAATAAATTTTATAACGTGACGCCAAGTTAAAGTAGATTTGAAAACATGATCATGAGGCACTTGGATGTGTTCTCTTAGATCATAGTCTCTTGATCACAGTGATTCAAACTACTACATTCAAAACACGATGTGTGGTGGACTCTAAGCAGTATTAAAGCTTTGAGGAAAACCAAAGACGGGTCTAAGGCTGGTTTCCTATCCAAAAACTCAAAACAAATGACCGCTAATTTGAACATATACTAGCCATGCTAATGTTGCCAAGAGATTTTCACGCAATTCACAAGCGAATTTCGCGAAACCGAAACAAATATCGAAGTACGCATATTCACCTAATTCTAACCTGCGATCATACACTCCCTCCCTGCTATCAAACCTGTCTACGAGTGAATACGAACTCTTACGAATCTTCCTGAAGGCAGATCCAAGATACGCTGTTGTAGATCAAAAATTGTTAGGCCTCTGTGGGAGCATTTCGCTGGATTGTCACTTTCGGTTGAGATTAGAAGTGGTTTTTCTAAGCGCAAGACTGCAATTAAAAGGAAACATGCATTTTTCTCTTCTTTTTTACAAGATATATATCTTCACCATTGAAAAAAAAAAAGAACAGATTCCGTTTGTTTTCGAAAAAACAAAAGGTTCCATGTTCCATTCCTTTGCGAGAAAAAGCGAGAACGAGTATCTAATCAAAGACGGTGGTGCGAGAAATATTGTCACGTTTGTTACTTCAACGCAAAAAGAATGGAAAAAAAACGCAAACACCACAGTAAAAATTGGAAGCTGTCTTGACCAACGATTATTTTTAGTTCTTAGTTATTTTGTGCCTAAAATGAAAATACGTGACATGCGCACATGCACCGTTAAGTTTACAACTTTATTAAATCCATTTTTAAATCACTGGTTATCCATGCAATGTGATTGGCTCTCAGCGGTGTGATTTATTTACGAATCGCACTATCTTTTGCTCTAAATCGCACCTTTTTCTCAGCTAATGAGAATGGGACAGTAAAACAAAACAGCCAATCAGATTTTAAGGCTTTTTTAAACTAACCAATCACACAGCAGGAAAATGAAAGACAAAAAAGCCATTGATGTGAAGTATATATGAAATAATTCATATATTTGAACTGCGGTTG
>CM042751.1:16090620-16107517 GCA_022496165.2 Catalaphyllia jardinei | reverse complement strand
GAAGAATGATCATCGCAGTAAATTTTCCAATTTAAGCAATTGGAAAGAAGAAGCCTGAAAAAATCAAGGCTTCAAAAAGCCATTGTTCGGCAAATTTGGCAAATCAAACTCGCGCTGTGCGCTCGTTCGAGTTTGAAATCACGCGTATGATTCAGACCAAATTGCACTCCACTCAGTTCAATTACCATTATTAATCACGGTAATTTTGTACATAGTTTTCTGTGCTGTTCATTCAAATTTGGCCCAAGTCGATACAAACTGGGAGTGAACAGGGATGGGCTGCACAACATGTTTCAATTACTTTCTGTATCCTTACAGATGTCCTGACTTCTGTCTCTGAAAGATTTTGCTCCATTTTTGAGCAAATAAACATTTCTCCGCGAGTGAACACCATTACACTTCGTTTGAATACTAATTAGCTAACTTGCCAAAAACTCTCCTGACCGGGGGGGGGGGGGGGGTATGACGAAAAGTCCTGCAAACTGACCTGCAATTGGCTAAATATCAGATCATCCCAATGTCCAAATTTGGTGAGCATCGAATGTACCGGGTAACGCCGATTTTCTGACACGCTTTCAAGTTACCCGACGGATCTGTCGGATATTTAAAGGGGTGTATAGAGAAAAAAGTATTTAAAAAACCTTCGTCATTGTTGCCTGACTGTTACTGGCGTTGCTTCTCTTCACACCAATGCCTTACGACATTTCGGTCATTTTATGCTTACTCCAATTCGTAATTTCGCCTTCTGACCGATCGTTTTGTAACCGATATACTGGCCAGTGTTTCATTTATAGAAATTGATAGAAAGAATTGCAACAACAACGACAATCCTTTATTTACACACGATTTAGTTTAAAACAGTTGGTTTGCATCGCTACTTGAACATCTTGAACTTTTCAAATACATTCAAATGTTGCCGATAGTGCGATCGTTTCCTCTATACGCTTTCTTCCAGTCTCTCGTCTGATTTCAGCCGCCTTCTCCAGTCCCTTACTATTTATTCAAATGTTGCCGATGGTGCGATCGTTTCCTCTATACGCTTTCTTGCAGTCTCACTTCTGATTTCAGCTGCCTTCTACAATCCCTTACTATTTATTGTCGTCTAGAAAGATCAGCGAAAGAAATGAAATTCTGCTCATCAAAGTTAGACGATGGTTTTTTGAAACAGTTAAATAGAAACTCTTAAAAGCTGTGGTAAGCAATTAGTTAGAACTGACAGCATCGAATGGTTGAATAAGTTAAAGCTAATTTATTTTTTTTGCGCTATTTACAAATAATTATTTCCTACATTAAGGTATATTACAAGGAAGAAACAAGCAAACTAAATTACACAAGTAGTGAAAAGCAAAATGTGCGCACTGACCAAAGTATCTCGACACAAGGTACGTGATAAAATGGAGACAGTAATTTTCATTCGTGTGCTTATACCGGGAAGAAGTATGCGTTAAATTGAAAATTATGTGGTAGAGAAAATGCTCTTACACGCGTAGTAACCCGAAATTCATTCTACAGGCCGAAAGGTTTTCGACGCTGCGAGTTTTGACCTCCTGTCTAGTGCCGACAGAAACATTGTGTACTTTCAGCTACTTTTGATTGTGTTCTGCCTGTAAGACGCGGGTGTATTTTTGCAATTATCGTGTGAAGCGAAGAAACGGTGAAGTAACAGGTGAACCTGTTGTCTGTTTTGGTGCCACAAGTTTCACAAGCGAGTTATTTTGGATAACCGCACCCAGATTCACTGTTTAGCCAAACAGTGATTCAATTCATTGGTCTCCAGTGAAACACCCTTGTCACCAGGAAAATGTAAAAAAAAAATTAAAATGTAATTTGTTTACCCACGGAGCACCAAGAAGAAATGTGCGTGCATTTCAAGATCGAATTGGAATTTGGAAATGTTGATTTTTTTAGGGGAAAACCGGAGAACCCGGAGAAAAACCTCTCGGAGAAGAGTAAAGAACCAACAACAAACTCAAGCCACATATGACGCCAGGGGCCCGTTTCTCAAAGGTCCCGAAACGTTGCCTTAGCAAAATCTCAAACCTTATAGTTACAGAGCCGCGTGTTTTATGCACAGATTCTTGATATGAGCCGAGATTCTCTTCATACAAGACGTTTCAAGCTTATAAACCTCTCTGTCTTTAAATACCGAATAACTCAAAATGGCTTTGCGGACCCGTAAAGTTTCCGGGACTTTCGAGAAACAGGCACCGGGACTCGAACCCGGGACAAACTGGCGGGAGGCAAGTGCTGTTACTACTGCGCCGTCACTGCTTCTCTTGTTGTTGTGTTTTTTACCAACACCGACACGCTTTCGAAAGTTCTTTGGTGCTCATCACAAGTGCTTCTATAATTTTCAACACCCCCGCACAGGAATCACTTGAAGTCCGGTACATCTGTTCAAAATCTGGGTTACGTGCAGTACACCGCAGGTGCACCTGTTTAAGTGGTGAAGATCAGAAACATTTTCACCCGCATATGGTTCGCTCGATAAGTAACGTCATTGTGCATTACTTTTCCTTTCTCTCCTATGTATTTAAGGATTTCACAGTTAGCAAATAAAAATGCGTTTGTTACGCCCTGTGATTTATTCATAATTTATTGTTTTTTCGGTGCCATTATTATTAAAATTTGGCATTCGATTGTTTTTGGAGCACAGAGGTTGGGCATACAGTGTAGTATATTTTACTCGATGAATTGATTGTATGGTGTTTTTTTTGTGGAATAGGCAACTTGATTTAAATGAAGAAACATCTCGCATTCGAAAAAGAAGAATATAGTCTCAAAGGCGATGGTTTTTTTTTCTTTTTTAAGAGCTAATGATAAAACTCGCGGAAGCATGCTTGTCGTCGCCTCAACCTTTTTCTTGTAAAACTGATTGCCTCTAAACCTTCACAGATCTCACTACAAACCTTCAATCCAGTAACAGACCACAAATCTATTAAAACTTTACAAATCTGATCTTGGTCTCAACACGATTTCATCATGTGGCGGTCATACCACAGACCCAGGACGTCGACACAACTGCTGTTCACATATTTCACTTACTTTGATTATCACGCGTCTTTTGACCGTCATGTGTTTAACTCCGGTTTAACTGGGCCAACATCTATATAACACGAGGGTTTGCTCACTGTGTTATGCAATGCTGACATGGGATACCGATGAATGGGTGAAACACGCGTTTCATGGTAATCTTTACAGAGAAAAAAAGCCACCCACGACAGACTATTTCACAGCACTATTAGTTTGGTTTTCTGCGTGATTTGTCAAATCACGCGGTAGACCGTTCGGCGGAATTATATTTCAGAAAAGAGTTTTCTCTATTCGTATTATTCTAACACTTCAGTTGAAGCTGGATTTTGAACGTTGCATTATTTAAATGCAGGCAAACATTGCTTCCCTGCTTGTTTTCGTATCGCAGGCAACCAAGTGAAGACATGAATAAATTCTTCGCGCTCGGCTGATTGGTGGAATTATATGATGACCTGTTCGCTGTAAGCTCAAACAAGATGCTGAAATCAAAACTCGGACAGGTGATGTGTTAATTCGCTGTAACTCTCCAACGGTCCCGTCAACTTCATTCCGCATAATTTTGATTCTATCGCCTGCCATTTTAACATGAGTTGTTCTGCGTTACAGGGAAAATGCTTGGAACACTGTCACTCGCAAATGTTGAAAGGATACCTCAAGAAGCGGTTTCCCATCACGGCTTGGCTGCCAGAATATTCACTCAAGACGCTTCAATGTGACATAATCGCTGGGCTTTCAGTTGGTCTTATGGTCGTTCCTCAAGGCCTGGCCTACGCTCAACTGGCCGGCCTTCCTCCTCAGTACGGACTATATTCGGCGTTTTTTGGTTGTTTTGTGTATTGTTTTCTTGGGACGAGTAAAGACATTACACTGGGTCCGACAGCGATTATGTCACTTATGGTATCGGCATACGGCAAACCTGAAGAACCACAGTTTGTCGTCGCTTTAACATTATTCACTGGAATTATTTTACTGTCCATGGGGCTTCTTCGCTTAGGTTTCGTGGTGAATTTTATTTCAATTCCAATCGTAAGCGGCTTCACTACGTCGGCGACGATAATCATCGCATTCAGCCAGATTAAAGATTTACTTGGATTAGAAAATATCCCTCGTCAATTCGCGGAGAATGTTTACTACACCTTCAAGTATATAGGCCTTACGAGGAAATGGGACATAACTTTGGGACTAATCTGTATATTATTTTTGATAGCTCTCAGAAAGATCGGTCGTCTTCAATGGGTCAAGCAGAAAGATTCGAGCGACTCAAAGTGGATAAAGGCAGCAAAAAAGTCACTGTGGCTCATTTCAATCAGTCGAAATGCTCTTATAGTTCTGATAGCCGGTATAGTGTCTGCATCGTTCCATAAACACGGCCATACCAACATTTTCACTTTACCGAAGCATATAGACCCCGGTTTGCCACCTATACAGGTATTTACTAACAATGTTTACTTGATATTTTTCTTGTTTGTGATAAGTGACCCATCATGGATCGAATAATGCAGTACCGTCGATAAACTTCAATTTGCATCAAAACGCAATTAATCTCTGGTTGCTTCGCAAATTTCAACTTAATCGAATTCGTTAAATTTTTCTTTTAGTTCGTGTTTTTTTTTCGGAAGCAGCATTTTTGCCACAGAAATTATTCTTGCCCCCCTTTGCTTGAGACATGTACTTATATTTTTTCAGGATCACTGATTGGTCAAAGGGAAAAGAATTTTTTCAAAAGCGCGAAAATCCCATAGAAACGATGGTCATCTCTGTCATATACAGAAAACATTAGTTTCTCCTTGAATTCTTCTGCTATACAGGATACATCAATATTCACTACCAAGTTTCAGTAAAATGTTTCTTTGGAGGAGATTTAATTGTACATACGTCATTAATGTTCGGTTTAACTGAACTTTAATGAAGTTTTCATTCATTCTTTATACATGCGTTTAAATAAACAAGCACAATTTGTAAATCTGAATAATATGAAGCACATACACATCAGTGTAGTGGAAACATTATTGAATGACATGATCTTAATGGGTGAGGAATGTTAAGTGCATATTGCTTACACATTAAGATTTTATGTCTCGATGGTTTTTAACATCTCCCGTAAGGTGAATGTATGTCATTTCCTTAATCCAAGATATGGAATTGTAAAGTAAATGACAGGAAATATTGAGGATAAGATGTGCCTGGGTGTGGGGAGGGGTGGGTGTGTTTAGAAAGGGATGGGTGGGTAGGTAGATGAAGAGGAAAGTTGAGTGAGTGGGAGGGTTGGGGGAGAAAGATGGGATGTGGCAAGAATTTCCAAGGTTGTGGTGAAACTGTTGTGGTTGTTGGAAGAAAGACTACAAGGAAGTAAATAATAAATACAAAATTGAATACTTTTTCCCATTTGACAGAGCACTTAAAGTCAGTTAAAAATGCAGACATTATAAAGATATATCAGCAAGATCGCATTTTGAATCACCATCTAATAAAAAAAATATTGAAGTTTAATTTTAAATTTTATTTTAAAATAGGCACCTGCACTGAGCTTCCGTTATGAGAACTCCACATTGACTCCAAGTGAAGTACTCAAGGAACTTGGGCCTGGCCTTGCTGTCATTCCTCTGATTGGCTTTCTTGAGAGCATTGCAATTGCCAAGGCTTTTGCACGGAAGAATCGCTACACTGTTGATGCCAGTCAAGAGTTGATTGCTCTTGGTATTGCCAATTGCCTCAGCTCATTTGTGTCTTCATATCCAGTGACAGGAAGCTTCTCTAGGACAGCTGTGAATGCTCAGAGTGGGGTTGCCACACCTGCAGGAGGTAAGTTAATCAGTTTTACCATGTTAGTTGTTGTTGTACAGTTAAACCGTTTGCAAATATCAAAATTAGCTCCACAGATATTTAAGTTTGAAAAATGGGTAAAATATGCAAATGAGATGACTGATGATGTCACACACTCAACCTAATACTATATTGAGTATATAAATAGAGCTACCTTGGCCAATTCACAGTGCAGACTATTCAAACTTGGTAGGCTAATAGTTCTACAGGAAACACACTATGGCTATAAAAAAATTTTGTTCCCATGCCAACTCATTCTTTTCCAGTCCCCACCCACTTGATTTCAATATGTTAGTGATTTTCAGCTTAAAAAATGTTGAACAAAGCCACAAACTTGACCTAACATCTGTAATTATTTATATGGTTGCTGGATCGCGCATATGAAGTGCTGTTAGCAAATATCAAAGTGGAATGCCAAAGGTGGCCAGAAAAGCTTTTAATATGGGGGAGGTCTGGAACCCAGTATGTTACCACGGTAACAGAACTGTTAAGCTCGTATTGTGGAGCACATTTAGTAGAATCTTACTGCAAAGAATCAAACATTTCAGATACAAATTGGCGAGATATCTATTTTCATCATATTTTAACAAAATTTGGTTGAGTGTATGATGTCATCACTTGGTTAATTTGCATATTTTAAAAACTTGAATATCTCTGGAATGAAAAGAGATATTTGAAAATAGTAAACAGCATTCTTCTTACCCAGATTACTTGTTTATGTTTCAAAATGGCTTAGATAGGAAAGATGCAATTTTTTTGGCGTAGTACCACTTTAAAGAATTTGATATTTTCCAATATTTCCACATCTAAGGCTACAGCAAACCTTAAAGTTTGCCCCTTTGCAATTGATCTAACGTTCCCATATTTATCTTTATCATAGGAATTTTTACTGGGGCAGTTGTTCTGTTGGCCCTTGGTGTGCTGACTCCATCCTTCAAGTACATTCCAAAGGCATCTCTTGCAGCCTTGATCATGTCTTCAGTGGTGACCATGATAGAGTACCACATCTTACCAAATATCTGGAAAGTTCGACGCATAGACCTGGTACCACTGGTGGTCACCTTTTTTGGTTGTTTCTATGACATTGAAGTTGGAATTCTAACTGGTATTGCTGTTGCTCTGTGCATCCTTCTGTACCAAGTCGTTTGGCCATCTGTTCAAAAGATCAGTAGAGGAGACTATGTCCTGCTCAAGATTCAGGGCAATCTCAACTATCCAGGTGTTGAGCATGTCACCAATGAGGTTCAAGAAGTTGCCATTGCCGATCCTCCGCCACCTGGAATTGTTCTTGATTTCTCTGTGGTCACTAGTATTGATTTTACAGTCACTCAGTCACTTCTGACGATACTGGAAGACATGGACAACAAAAGAATACCAATCTTCTTCATTGGTGTCCAAGATAATGTGTGTGATATGATGGTTAATTCTGGGATTGACCCAGGCATTATTAATCAAGGCACACAGGTTATTGTAGATTCAATTAACTCACTGGAGGTAATAGCACAGAGGTAAATGAATATTGTCACATTACTCTTTTCAGTCTTAAGCATTGAGGTTGTGAAGACATTGGTCAGTCCTTCTCTTCCTAATAACCTTGGTGTTCAGTTAAAATTCTAACCATATTATTATTACTATCCAGTGCAAGCAAAAATAGTGGCATGGTATGGCAAATCAGATTTACCATTTTAAAATAGACCATGGATTTGGGTTAGATGTCACTTTGTAGAAATCTTGGTTTCTCTATTCAACTATTTAAGAAATGGAAAACATTTTCAGTGTTTGAGTTCTTTAAACCTGAGTGTTTCTATAACTCAAGAGTAAAACCAAATAATTATTCCATTTCTTTAAGGTAACACTTCCCAAAAGAATGGAAAATTGCATGTTATTTTTAATTATTAAAATGTTAATGCTCTTCAATTCATGCAACACATCAACAGTTCATGCCAAATCTGTGTATCTGAGTTATAGGAGTAATGGCTTTTAGCATGCACTTTCTTACTGTTGTTTTCTATTAATTTGTGAATAGCTAATTCATAGAAAAAGTTAAGATCTACCCTCGCACACAAGATCTTTTGGGGTAACAAGTCTGTTTAAATCCAGATAAGTATGGCTCGTTTGACATGTAGGAAACTAAACTTATGGTTTCCAGTTTTGCATTTAATGATTACACTTTGTGAGACAGTTGTCCTCTTGATGATCACATTTTAGGCCACTGACCTTGGAGTCACCTCTTGCAAATGTACATCTCAAATGATTTTAAATCTTTTAGAGATTAAAGGATCTAAAAGAGTCATTAAATTTTCAGATCAGTTTTTGTACCTCATAGACATATTGAACATTTGCTGCTGAACAGCAGGTTTCCTACAGGCCCATGTACTTTGAAACAGACTTTGGGTTATCTTCAGGTTGTCACTCTGTAGATAGCAAAAAAAATATATACAAGTCATGTATTTTATTTTTACTTCTAAGATGAGTAGAAGTACCGGTAGTCCATACTTTCTCCTTTGTGCTGTTTATGCATTAGAAACAAATAATTTCAACAATAATATATTCTGCACATTACTTAAATAATAAAGTGGTTAGCAAGGTATTCAGTATTTAAAGTTAGTTTTTCATGTTAGCTATGGGGCAAAGAGGAGAACAACAAGTGAATATAGAGTTTAATATATTTTATTACAGGAAACACTTTTCATATATTAATAACACTCATTTGTATTTCTGTGAGAAGAAAGCTCACACAATTTAGTACAGAGCTACTATTAAAGGTACTAAATACTTAGGGGAGTTAATTGCAATTTAACAAATGAAATGATATGAAATTTGGGGTTGGAAGAAATTTAATATTTTTAATAAATTGGCAAATACAGGATGAAAGAAGAAAAGCTATTTTATATGTTACAGCCCACATGCTCCTAAAATGTCATTCTTTGTCCAGAGTCATATGTTAAAATATATATTTTTTTCCATTGAACACATGACAATGGGTGTGTGCTATACCTTATTAGGAGGGGCAGGGACATGGTGTACAGTGCAACGAAAGGAGCATTTTGCAAAGGAACAATTGTAGTAATTTAGTTAATATCAGTGATGCTTAGGAATAATTTTTATTTATGGGTTGTCTGCATAGCAGCTCCACAGCCTGTCGTAATGTTTCTAAAAGTATATTAAGAAATAGAAAGTAGTAATAGATGCACTTTTGCTGCTGTATGCTATATATTATAAATGGTTCATATAATTATGATTATTATTATTATTATTATTATTACAATTATTAAACTCTGTCAATGTTATTAAAATTTATTGCAGTCAAACTCTGTCAATACAGACACCTTCGTGACCATAGAGGGTTTTCACATTAACAAGGTGTCATAAAAGGTGGTTGAAAGAAACTGTTTAAGTTTGGGATAACAAGCTGTCCATAAAAAGCAGGTGCCTGTAATACAGGATTTGACTGAATAATTTTGAAAATACTAAGCAAAAAGATCAATTTATATATGTAACCTAAACTAGCACCCACCGGGGAAAAAAACATGTCTGTAGCTTGCAACTCAGCAAACAACCACAAAGCAGACCAAGAGGGCAAATTTTTTCTACGAATCCAGCTGTCCATGACAGGGAGGGTTTACTTTGGAGGGTTTAGCTGCACCCACCTTGTTGAGGCTGCAATATCAGATCACTTATGGAAACTAAATGTAACTTTCCATATGTATGGATTATTTAAGCCAATTGCAGGCCTTTTATATTAAAACTTTCTCAAACATAGGCTTAAACCTATCAAGATCATCGTTTTGTTTTTTATCACTGAATGACAAAAATTGCAAAATGTATCTTTGCTGAGTTGCAAACTATTGATTTTTCTTCCTCATTCCTAACACTATATTTAAAACCAAAAACCAAATGAAATTACATTTGGACAACCACAACATACACTAACAAGTGCCAGGTGTGGAAAGCCAGGTTTCATTTGTTTTAATTTTGGATCTGACTGGCTGAGAAAGTGCCTTAAAATTTTTAAACTGGTCCAAGTGTAGTGAAGGAAAATAGATTCAAGGTTCTTTGTACGCAGCAGTAGAAATCGATACTGGGAAATATGTGGAGAGGTGGGAGGATTATGTTGCTGCACGCCACATGCTCAAGTGTAATGGGCATGACCGGCTGCAATCTTTGCAACACCATAATTATTTTTGTGAAGTTTTTTGGTTACAATCAAAGCTGCTAACAGAGTATTTAACTTAGTTATATTCTCAGCTAATTATTAAGGGACATTAGCATTGAGAGTGGGATGAAATAAATGGTGTATAAAAAATGTTGTCTCTTTCCTTTGAGTGTACAGTTGCAATTGTTGTAAAGTGAGCTTTGCTAGATTATGTTGCCATAATGGACATAATCGAAAACCCTGTAACATGACTTGTCAATCACAAAAATAGGTGGTAGCATAAATACAGTTGATGCAGATTTAAGACCTAATTATTACACGACTCAGGCACTCAGAGGGCCAATAACTAAAATCAACCAATCAAAATGCTCTATTGCCGGTCCAATATTCTCTAAGTATTGGACCAGGCATTGTTCCGAATGATCCCGCACTTTTGAAAAACCTCCAAAGCTTCTTCATGCAGTCGTGTAATAAATCTCTTATTAACCAAGCTTGCTCGGGACCGTACTGGGAGAATATCAGCCCTCGGTCCTTTTTGTACGGACCTCACTGCGCTCGGTCTGTACTGTCAAGACCTCGGGCCGATATTCTCCCAGTGTGGCCCTCGCGCTTGGTTAATAAGATATATTTATTTAAAGACTTTTCAAGGGCAATTTAGGACTTGTTTTCCCACATATTGGTGGGGGTAGGGGGGGGGGGGGGGAAGGAACAACACAAAATACCTCAATTTCAAATCTTTACTTACACTGTTTGGAAGTTAAAATAATTTAGTCTGGTATCATCAAATCAAATTTAATTGTGTCCATTGCTGCTCCCAACATTGAATGTTAGTTTTTGTCATGTAGTTTTCCTACTGTGACCAAATCAATTTTAATGAACCAGTACTTAAACCAGGAACACCAGAATAGCAGCATATTGCTAACCATTACCTGTTAACGTCTTTCAGCTAAAAAAATAGCTGTTATCTGTCACAAATTATACAGCATTAGCATTATTAGCATTATTTTATTAAAATTCAAATTCAACAGATTTTTAAATTTACACAACCCGCATATAGCATCGCTAATCGAGGCGGGCTGTGTAACTTACAATAAGATACATTACAAATACATTACATTACAAATACATTACATTGTAGTAAAATGCAGAAAAAAAATATATATATATATATAGATATATCATTATTAATATCAGTTAAATAAATAAATAAAGTAAATAGGTATACACTTATATTCACAAATAGCTAGGATTTACATGAGATGAGAAAGAACCTATAATAAGTCATAGAACTAAAGAAATTAACAATAATGGCTATTAGAGTTTGATTAATGATAATTAGCTATTTTTAACATTAACGTAGAGACATCAACATAATCATCCTCATTACTAAGTACCGCAAGTAAAAATTGATAAAAATTGATATATATTATACAAAAAGCCAACTGCAGATCAGATGGCATAGTGTGCCTGCAAAACGAGTGATAGATATGCAAATGGTTACCAGAGATGTGACAGGAAAAAATGTAACAGGCACTGCAAACATTTTCTAAAAAGATCAGTAACTTTAAAAATTGCGTGGTTACCCCTACATTTTATGTTATGAAATGGAAGTGGCAAGCCTATTCAATAAGTGACTAGTTTCTGGTGGTGAGTAAAGGTATTTGAGCTGTATTTTAGCTGAACCAGAGGAAGGCTGTCAGAGATGCCAAATGCTCTGTTGCAACAATTTTATTAGAAACATGCTGAAAATGTTTTTCATGGTACTATTTGCCATGCAGTGTTAAGATCTTTATAAATGTTTGCTTTTCTGTATGTAAAGACGAATTCTAAGGAAATCTGTGAAGAAGTATCCTTTCCTTCTTTTTTCAGAAAAATGCCGATGCCAGCATTTTTTTTTTTTGAGAATTGGTTAATTATCTCGAAAAAATGCGGGGCTACCCCAATTTTTCTTTGTAGATTCCAATAGCCCTTGCAAAGATCTACTTTTTACCTTATTGTCCTAACCTGGCTCTAAAAACCTTTGTATTTAGTAAGAACCGTACATATTTTTTTTTTTCATTTTCAATCCCTTTTAATCTGACACTTGGTTGTTGAAACTGACAACCTAAGGGAACCTTTCAAATTTGTTACCCTCAGTACAGTTCTTGCACTTATTTCATATGTTATCACATTTAAGCTTTCTTGGAAGGGCCCATACTTTTATACAAATTCTACCTCGGCATCAAGAGTTAGGGGAATAAAACAAAGTAAATTAATTCTCCATCTAATTGAATGTGATGTCTTGATTAGTTTATGCCTTAACCCATTGACTCCTGTGCCTCCCGTAACCGCCCATGATGAGTCTTGGCCTTTTGTCCACTTCTGACATCACCTTTGACTAAAATTGGCATCAGTTGTACTCTGCAGGAGGAAACAATCTTTCCAGTGATACCCAGATCAGAATGTTTGGCTCAATCGAGCCTGAAATATGCATGGAAATGTTTAGAAATTTGAGTGAAAAACTCAGAGCAAAATTGCCTGCATTATACATGGCTACTCCATGGTAAAAATTGCCTGTCTCAATGATACTTTCTCTGAAGTTTTTAAATGGGAAGCAAGCCCAGTAGAAGGTCAATCACTGCAGCAAAAAGATAAAAGGAGAAAAAGGAAAGCCCAAAAAGTAAAAGAAAAGTTTGGTTTCTGCACGTGCCTGAGCAAAAATGTCGTAAAATGCAATGCTAGTGAAACGAAAAAGCATGCTGTCATATTTCAAATGCCCTTTTGAATAGATTGGAACTAATTTGGCCCACATCCAGTCTGAAAATCTCCAAAATGTCCAAAAAATAAGTTTTTGGCAAAAAGTTCTGGGAGTCAATGGGTTAAGACCTCAGAATAAAGTTCAAATTTTGTGGTAGCCTCACAGCTCCTACAACCTCTAAATTTCATTGGCGAGGATAGGTCTCCAATTAGGTGAGACCTTGTAAAAGCTGCAAGGTGACCCAAATTTCGATCCAAGATTAAAATTTAATGTAGTGTATCTCAGTGAGTGGGCTTTTTTGCCTTGCAGATTTTTAACATTGATAACTCTTAGTACCTGTCTTAAGCCTGATGCCTTTTAAATTCTTAAGAGGACGGGCTAACAGGGACATTTCCCGAAAAGCTTAGTTTTGTGCATAGCAGTCTACGTCTGGTGATCATATCACAAAGCATATATTATTTTCCACTTTTGCAATCATTACTTAGCTATTATCACAATTATGGCACTGTCAGTAGTTTTTATGGCAGGGTCGTTACGAGGTATATGGGATCAGGGATCAAAGGCTTAAAAAAGGGTGGGATCCGGGATCCCAGCCACGGGATCTGGGATCACAACCCCCGGGATCGGGATCACCGGTGTTTTCCATTGGATCAAGGATCAGGTGTTCTGGATAACAAAAAGAATTCACGACGCTCACCTTAACAGGGTGTTTTAGGCTGTTTGAAATTTTACGGTCAATTTCATAAGTAATTCTTGGTATTTGGACTACAGTAGCTGACTGATAGAGACGATAGATTACCGAAGATCGGAACCAGAGAGCACTGGTTAGTCACGCTTACGTTAATCTGTTAATAACTTGCCAGGATTTTATTTTCTAACTCGTGCGACATGACATTCATGTCATATAAACACGTAGGATTGCTTTCGACTGAGCGCGAGTTGTTACAAGTATATTCTCTGTTTCTTATTCAATGGGGAAAAGAAAGAAGAGAAAAGACGATTGCTCATTTAGAAGGTAAATTGATGTTAACGTTGACTTAGGGTTTTCTTTCTTGTCAAAACCAGCAATCGTTTGGCAAAATTTTATTTCATGAACTCCACATTCTAGTCACGGTCCTGGTCGCCTAGCAGAAAAAGCGTTCAACGGCACGAGTGAAGCTCAGGGCGGCGTTCATCGAGCAGGTAAGTTAAATTAATGAGTGTGAATGTTGTTACCAATCATTGAGACTAGAGTATACATAGAATTGTTTTTAAAACTGCAAAAATACCCGACAAAACCATGACGTAAATTTTGATAACACATTGACAATTGATAGCACCAAATGAAGATGTACTCAGGGCCCTGATTGTCAACTGAAAACCTACCAAGGGACACTTAAACTGCTTCATTCGTCATTTGATTTACAGTATATTTCACAGGATATCTGCTTTCCAAGTTTCACGACAATACATGTGGAACATTTAAATTTCTTTGCGGGAATGAGAACCCCAAGTCGTCGGATTCCAGACATGCGTGATTAAGGCAGCCGCAGACCAAGCTGTATTGTTGGAGCTGTACAGAAGGTCTATCACTCTTCCTTTTCACTGTATAGCGGACCCCAAAGTCACTACACGGAACGAACAATAAACAAGAGGGAGCCTGAGTGGTTTTATGATCGTTCAAAGCTCAGGGAAGAACACTTTAGGCCAGAGGATAGTGTTCAGGGGAAGGGTGATTTGCGTGAAGAAGCAAGAGAACTGAGGCTGTTTGCTAAAGAATTTGGGTAAGGCGTGCGGCAGCAAAGAGTAAGAGACAAGACGAAAGAAAAGGCACGAACTCTCCCTCTGGCTTTAAGAATGATCCAAAGAGTTCGAAAATGAAAATGCTGTTGACATGCTCGAAGAGCTGCAAGCCTTAGACGCAGGACAACTTGAAACAGCCCAGATTGAAACTCGCCCAGTTCGTTTTGCAGAGGGAGAAGTAGTTGCCTTAAAACACAACTGGAAACGTTATTTGGAGCCCTTTTTCCCAGCTATTCTTCGGGAGGACCTTCATCGCAGCAGTGATGGCGTCTTTGAGCGCACCTTGCGTGTTAACTGGTTTGAGCTGTCAGAGGAAGATCCTTTAGTATATACTGTAGGCAATAAAGGCAACAACAACCCACCTCAGTGTATTTTAGAAATTGCACTGAATAGTGGTTCAGGATGGTGAGAAATTTATCCTAAGTCGAAACGAGGAGCCACGCCTCTGGCCCTGAAAAGTTGGCTCACGGGTCTGACAAGGATGAAAATGATTATGAGAGCAGTGATGTGGAGGAAAGTGATGGTGACAACTGTGAAGACGATGATGATCAACCGATGCGTATCAAAGCTGGGCGTAGTAGATCCGGCAGAAGAGTGACAAGATTTGCGCTTTTACGAGCTCAGAAAAATCCCGGGCCTTTCCAGAGTCAAACTTTGCTCAAGTTGCACGTTTTCTCGATAGATTCATTTCAATAGATTTCTTACAAAGAAGGCAACGTACAGTCACGTGTTGAAGACCTCGTGGATCTATTTCAGACATCTGGAAAACGCGAATAGCGAATAGTGCAAATAGACAAAAAAAATCGTGTAAACTAGCTGACCAGGCCGTATGCTTATGAAGTTTTAAATTTTGAAGCATCATCAAATGTTCCTTTTTCAAACGAATGGTCAACAAAGGTTACTGTGATGAGACACGTTTTATTCCAATTGTGGTTATATTAAAATGGAATTTTTTTTTGTCAGGCGGATAAAATTGAAAGGTATCAGATCTTTAAGGAATATTTGTTCCCTGTGTTTCCCTCACAACAAGTTTAGGAATTGTATAGTATCGCATTAGTTTGTTTTGGATTTAGTGAAATTAACCTTATAGTTAAATTTGAGCAAAACCAAGAATGTTTACTCGTGTCAACTAAGTGTCGGACCCTTCGATGATGAATGTGGAAGGTTATATTCTTTAAGGGTACAGACGAACACCGTGATTGAAGCGGGGATCATGCAAGTTAATTCAGGTAGGATCCTATTAAATGCTTTGGATCATTATATATAGTGGAAGAAATGTCAAGGAACGTATCTCTATTTTAGTATAACAATTTCGCATTGGCGCAATGAAGAGAACATCCCCTGGGATCAACAAAAGTTTTAGGGATCAGAGATCAAACGTCTCGTCACTTTTGGAATCAGGGATCAAAAATTTGGGTAAAAATACGGGATCAGCGATGAAAAAATATACCTCTTTACGACCCTGTTATGGATATCAGATTCTGCAAAAATTACTGCACTTGCTGATTGCAAAGCTGTCTTTTCACTGGTTGTCAAACAGAAATATGGACATTAATAAGTCCCTGACAAAATGGAAATTATGCCACTTGTTGTTACCCTGGTCCCAGAGGTTTTTCTTGATTTTTCACCGCATAAGAGAGCTGCGAGAGAGCCGCGAAGCGGCAAACACGAGTCGCGAAGCGGCGAGAACGAAAAACCTCTGGTTACCTTGGACTTGAATCTCACTTACATGCAGACGCCAGCTGTCAAACGCGTCAATTTGGTAATTCAAAAAGCGGCCAATGGAAGCTTAGCAATCACGTGCTTATCAGCCGCTAATGTTTCCACTCGGGTGGTGAAGAGTGGTATCTTTTGACCTACTTGGCCGGGGTCAATGTGCGTGTTTGCGAGAATGTTTTCATCCGCAACGATCGCGAAGGTTCTGCTGTTAAACATATTACGAAGCAAGTATCTCCACTTTTAATTTTGTAAGAAGGCCTCGAGACTTCCAAATAGAAAGGCATAAGCTTCTTTGAGCAGATGGTGCTCGTCGAAGTCTTCGTTAAAATGGAAATGAAATGGTTTTGCAGTTCACGAATATGAGAGTCAACCACCAGAAACTTTAGAGTACACAACCAATATGACATGGTGAGGGTATGAATAGCCTGTCAGGCTCAGGTATTTGCCGACATCGGTGATCAACCGAATTATAATCAATTGACTTCCTATGTCCGGTTGGCAGAATGGCGAACACATCTTTGCGATTTATGACTGCGAGCAAGGCTTTGATATTCGTTGACCCTTTCAGTCTCTGGGAAACGCTCCTCGAGCACAGAGTCAAATTCCTTCAAAGGCACTGTCGGAAACAAAATCAATGTAGAACATAG
>CM042751.1:16073120-16083120 GCA_022496165.2 Catalaphyllia jardinei | reverse complement strand
GCTTAGATGCTTCATTCAGAGATAAAAATGACAGTGTTAATTCTAGAGATATGCTTGCTGGCAAGTAGTTTGACAAACATCTTCCTCCAGTGAACCACTAGTCTCTTTAAGTCTTGTCAAATTAAGCTGGTAACTTCAGAGACTTTCCCTTGAGAACTGCAAAAACAAACAAGAGCGATCAACAAGTTATATCTTGATATAATACAATTGATATATTGTGATGCATGTGGGTGGGAAGAACAACAAAGAAATTTCTTGATTCTGATTGGCTGAGAGCAGTGCAGTTTAAGTGTAACACCAGTGCAAAAAGTGTATCACCTGTGCAAATTACACATCATAATTCTGGATTGTGATTTGCTAAAGGACCATGGGAAATTTTTTATGCCAATAGTATCAAGTAAAATAATGACAAAAATTTTGTAAGGAAACTTTGAAAAACGTTTTCTCAGGAAACTTTCAAAAACGTTTTCTCAAATGGGAAACTTTTGTTTTCTTTGCAAAGTTTGTAACATGATACCCTTGTTTTTTCAAAAACGTACAGAGGAAGATAATTATGCTCGCTTTTTTCCTGTTGGAGAAAAACGAAATGATGCTATTAACTTCTGAAAAAAATGGGGTGCCAGCTTATGCTCATTAGAAAGTTTTGGATGGACACTTTTCAAATTCATATAGTTTCTCACGCCTGACATAATACTAGTGTTCCTAATGCACTTGCCCACACTGTATAGCGGCCAAGCTCTTAATACAAGTAATTCATGTAGAGAATACCAGCAAGAACTATTCTTATTAAATGGCTAGCTCCATGAGTGGGCAAGGTGACCCAAACCGCATGCTGTGATTGGTTACCCGAGCGGGCAAGATGGAGCCATCTTGCCCGCTTGGGACTACCCGCTGTATCCCGCAAGAAAAATTTCCCCGAAAGCCATATAATAAATCCTTTATTGACCAAGTTTGTTCGGTCAAGATGGCTGGATATTGGCCTCGTTCTTTTTTTGCGAGTTTATGGACCTCGACTTCGTCTCGGTCCATAAACATGCAAAAAAAGAACTTGGCCAATATCCAGCCATCTCGACCTCACACTTGGTCAATAACCCATATTTACTGTCATACTCTATGTACATCAAACAATATTTTAACTGCATATTAACTTTTTATCACCTTTTGTAATGTACAAGTAGAAGAAGTCGCAGTATAGTGCTGTTTGGACGCATCCAGCTACAATGGCAATAAAGTCATAGAATCCCTCAGAATAGTAGCGGTAGATCCAGTTGACGATGTAAAAGGCACGGTAAGCACCCAGTGCAAACAAGTAGTGGCTGGTAATGGTCTCTGCTTCACCAGTCTTGGAAATCATAAACAACTGTGGCAAGATGGCTACTGACTCCAGGTAGATGGAGAATGTCCACAAGATCTGCAGAAAATTAAGACAATATGATAATGAGTTTTCCTCAAGGTTTGTGTTTTGTTGCCAAGCTGAAAGATACTAGACAGGATATAATCAGCCCTTATGAAGGCTGCATATGTTCAAGAAGTAACTTTTTTCAGGAGCAAAAATATGATTGTAGGGAAAAACTATTAATTGCTGGAAGGTACATATTACATAAAAACAGGATTCGATACATTTTCATGATTACTGGTAAGCGCTTTTTCTTGATGAAACAAATGTTTATTAAAAAGTACCCTCATAGACTCATGAAGTTTTGCCTGGATAAATTAACTATACTAAAACCTGACCATAGCATTCTAAAATAAAAAGTATGAAGCAATAATGGTTATTAGTAGTTAATTATGAAAACAAGACGGCTAAATGAGATTGCATCTCTTGGTCTGTCTTACATAAAACACCTATATTTTAGGTATTTCAACAACTTATAAAATGTATGTGCTAAATCAACATTTCTGTAGTTAACAGAAGTATAAGTATAAACAGTGAGACACAGTCTTCATGTAGAGCACTCATGGGAGACCTTATGTGGCAGATTAATGGAAGTCCTTTAAAGGTAAAGAGATATTTAGCTGCGAATTACATATTAATGTACATTTGCAAGGTGATTTAACAGCATTTAAATAAATGGTTAGTCATGATTAAAAACTACTGTTAATATTGACCGGAGCAATCTTCTAATGACTTCCAAAATTAACAATAGGATTGCTTCAATTTGTGCACTTAATAGAATTTTGCCAGTTATTACAATGTTTTTCATCACTTGCAACCACAAATATACAGGGGCTTCACAGAAAAAAGAAAAAATTTCATGGGATTTTCAGAGTCATATGTGTGGTTCCAGAAAATATAAATACCCCCACTTCGTCGTGGGCTCGGATTCTATTGTTACACTCACTCACTCACTCAGACGGATAGCATAGTAGCTTACGCCTCTTTAGGCAGTAAGCTACAAAAATGATAGGTCACTATTCTCGTTTCAGAGATGTGATGAGCCAATCTTACCCAATTTATTCCTGTACTTGTGCTATTCGCACACATTATTCATCAGTCCAAGTTACATTTGCGGTAGCTCAAAACAAAGGTTACAAAAGTAATACTTGGGAATAAACTTGACAGGTGGAAAGTGTCGAGCATATAGAACAATATCATATAAAATTTGTGGAAACATCACAATATTTAAAACAGCATGAGCATAAAACGTTCGTAGAGTCGTTATTTTTGCGGTCATAATTTGCCTCACAGAGTAATGGTTTTGTGCACTCTTTCACCTATATCTTTTTTTCCTTTTGATAAAATTTTTGAGTTTTTTTTTAATTAAGGAGGATGGTATGTACACTATTATTATGCAATAAAAAATATAGGTCACCATGCCCATTCAAAAGAAGACGAGCTTCTATTTCGCTATCGAGCTTAGCTTTAGGGAAATATCTTTCATTGTGTGCGTGCATGCATTAATTTGCACATGCTGACTCGAAAATCATGCAAAGTAGGGATGTGCAATGCAATACTGAAGAATCACCTTAACACACTTTCTTACCAAAACTATTTTTCCATAGGGTATGGGGGGTGTACAAAATAGTAGTGGAAATTTTGAAGGGGTGGGGGGGGGGGGGGGTTATTTTGGTGGTCAAAAAATGGAAATTCTGGGGAGGAGGGGGGCTTACGTGAAATTCCCTCCGTCGTGGGGCATGGATATTCTCTGGAATTACACAATTGACAGAAAAATGGCTGATTTCGCAGAAATTTTTGGGGCAAGTTTTGTTGATAAAATCGGAAAATATGGCCAATTTCATAGTAATTTTCTGGGCATATTGTGCTGATTCAACGAATGCTTTGAACTAAAAAAGAGAGCAATTGGGCCATTTTTTCCCAAAATGATGAGTGCAATAGCAACATCAACAGAAACACTGACTACTGCCTTGAAGCGTTTGCATTTGTTTGACTGCGAGGTTCTTTTTGACAGAGATCATCATTTTGCTCAGAGCCACAAAGAGTACCCAGTTTTATACAACAATAATCTAAGAATACCTGGTAGATTTTGAATGTTGTTTACTCACTGCAGTGATGAAGTTTCACAATGAATTTGCATGTTTATGTCAAGTAAACAACCCCAACAGCCAAGATAAGTTTTAAATAATATCATGTAGTAATCGACATGTATTGGGTACAATTTCTATGAAATTTCGCTGGATGTCGTCAATTTACTTGAAATTCAAGGCTTTGTGACTGCATGAAATATCAGAAGCCCTGAAGATAGCTTGAGAAGACAAGATGTTTTGTCATTGGCATTGTGTTTTTGGTTCGGCCTCTCTAGGACTTGATGCACTGTTTAGCCTCAAGGCTAACTTAGATAAATGATTTTATGACCTCACTTCTTGTTTACGATATAGGGAAACAAATCGCTACAGTGTACAGTGTGACAACTCAGAAGTACTTTTGCTTGTGAAAAGTGGTGGCCAATATGGAAGGTGATAGATCAGTTAGCTTGTATACAGCAAAAGCACTGCAAATATAATTATTTAGATTGCAATCATGCATTAGTTTTCCAGATACAAGTGACACTGTCCTTTAAAACTCAAAGTTCAACCAGAGCAAATCTGTGGGGTTCCCATGGATTTATTCTAATCAGGCTTAGTATTGCAAGACTCGAGTCAGTGACACATTGCACTGACTCTCTTCTCAGTTTTCATCATTATGTATAAATTAGCCATTACATGGATGATTGTTTGGTTAACAGCTTTAATTATTGGGTTAATACATGTTATGATTTATTTTATTTAGAATTGTTAGTCAACATTCCAGTGGTAAAACAAAGTGGAAATTTTACTGATTGTATGGCAAGACAAGTCAAATAACTTGCCTCAATAGCAACTTGGAATGGGGGGTGCGGATATTTTAGCCCTTGTTGGTACTGAAACAAACAAATGACTTTGTGTAAATACCAAAATTACACCCAAAACATATGTATGGTACTATTTATCAGCTTTGTTTAAATATCAAGGTTACAAGTGTATTTGATTGTCAACAATGCTTTTCTAGCACTTGTGTAGCAAGTTTAATAACTATATAAATTAATCCAATCAATATTCTTTTTTAAAAATCTCAAGCAATCCAATGAGCATTCACCAGATGAGTTATATGGGTGTATGCTGCCAGAGTAGTAACACAATCATGGTACCCATTTCTGTGACACACCCAAAAATATTCTAAACTTTGTATTTTGAGGCAAAATCACTTCTTAAGATTTACAAAACATTCAAACTTACTAATCATTACGAATTTTGGGAAAATATTACATTTTTGTCTTGATTAACTGCCTTTCTAATTAACCCATGATCCCTTATAGGCATGGTCTTGTTACAAATAATCCATTTTTAGTGCACTGATACTAATAGGAAGAAAAAAAATGAAAAGTTGACATTTTGCTGAAATGTGTGTTATAATTTGGTAATCCGTTTGCGCATGTGAGCTTCCTGTTTTATGAAAAATGTATTTGAAAATTTTACTGCGAAGATTGTGTTATGCGTTACAGTCAGGATTTGCCCATTTTTCCACCTTTTCCCATTATTTCTTACAGATAGTGATGTAGTTTACCCTTATAGCTCCTGTGTAGAAATTAACAAGGCCAACCTTAGGTTTAACCAAAGCTTTGTTGAAGATGCAAAACAAAACAAATCACCAAAGTTTTCTACCACCTCCAAATGGGCATGATGATTGTGCTATTCATCTATATAATAGCCTAAACTCAGTTAAACTCATTCATCTTAATAAAAATATAATTTACTTTTATCATTACATTAAATGCACTTAACAAAATGTCTACAAAACAGTGTTACAGCTCTATAGCGGTTGGTAGTTAAATCACTATCAACATACAACCAAAAAATATTTATATTAACTTTACTGATCATTTTAGAGGGAAAAGAAAATGAGTTGCAGTTCAAACTGCTAAAATGTGTAGCAGTTGATTTTGAATCGTTATAGAAAAATAAATACACCTACATGTATTTATTTTAACATTTTAAAAAACCTTAATTTCAAGAAAATGAATTGTTTCTCCATGAAGCCTATTTTCATGACAAAGATTCTGAGTCACACAGTGCAACTTTTAGAATGTGACTTTAGTTGTGATTTCTAAAAAAAAACTTCAGCAAAGATGCCATCTTCAGGTTTTTTTCTTGGTTAAAACATTATCTGGATAAGTAGAACTATCTTTTTCAATATGCAGATATGCACAAGTTCAAACAACAACAACAACAAAACAAAGAGCAAGGATAACAGACAATACCTAAGGTATATTTTACATTCCCTACTAACGCACTATGTACAAGCCTACCTCCAACACTGAGAACTCATGGTTTACTAAACACGCCAGTCCAGCAACGGGTATCAGCAAGAACTCAATCCTGAATGTATCATGGTTGGAGTCATAGGTTGCCTTAAACTTGACTAGCATCAAATAGACTGTAGCATACGCACACACCAGGTAGATAACTTTCATCACAGTGTTGTACACTGAGATGAATGTCAGTACCAGATCAAGGTATCGGGTGCTAAACACCAGGGCAAAGAGAATCTGACTTTTGCCTGACAAACCTGGGAGAAAAGAAAACAAGAGATTTACATTGGTTGAAACAACATTTCAACATCCTCACAAAATCACCATAGAAACAAGAACAATTGTCTTTTTAGCTAACCTTGGACTTAAACTAAGAGACAAAAAATTAAATTGCCATTTATGGGTTTTACACTTACTTTCATGCAAAGCAATGTTTTGACTTTGAAGTTTGTGTTAACTGGATAAAGCCACAGGGCTTGCTCTGGAAGCACTTGAGTGCCACAGTCAACTTAGTTTTGCCTTTAGGCAACTGGAAAAACTCACTTTTTTCATATAGGCTTAAGGACATTGATGCCCAAAATTTCCCCTGTACAGATTTTTTTTAAAACTTTGACTACATGTAGAAAGTGATGAGATTAGATTCAAAGCGATAGAAAAATTGGGGGTCACCGAACTCATTTTGAAGATAAGAAGTATCACAGAGCATTTCTAGGATTCCCAGTCCCAGTCACTTGAGGCGATTCTGGCCGGATTCATTACTATCGGCAAATATTTAAGTTTAATATTTAATATTTAAGAATCGCATCTAAGTTATGTGGGTTTAACACAGCATATATAGGCCTATTTGATAGATCTTTGCTACATGTCACTAAATCAGGTAGAATTGCCTTAAAAAAATGCAACTTCTAAGTCATGTACACCTGTATCCATGTACCAATTCAAATTGAATAGTATATGAGAAATAATTAAAACTTCCCACGTACAGATTTTTTTGTTTTTTAGCATAATGGAAAGAATCAGAAAAGGAAGTGATCTGCCGAAAAAAAGTGGGAGTCACTGAGCATCCAACAAAAATATTCGCATACCAAGTTAACGCAAAGGTCATCAGCTCTATATTTTGTTGAGTTTCGAATCAGTGCATGCGCTTGAAATACATGACATGACATGCGCATGCCTAATAAATAGCGTGCCCACTAGAGATGCGCAGAAGCAATGGGCGTGAATGTGCTTTAAGTGCTGAGTACCCAGGATTTTACATTTTCGAAACTTTCAGTAGGCTCAGTTTCCGCCACTTTCTAAAGTACAGTCTATGTTCCTCCCCAAGAAGAGACAGCTGGATGCGCTAGTGGCAAAGCATGTCTGATGTAACTTTATAATAATTATAGTCCCACCAGATGTTCTTCTGATGGGAACTTTGCAAACTTCCGTCGCAACATTCTGCTGGTAGTCCTTTGAGAGAATTTGGCATTGTATAAAGCAGATAACTTTCTGTGTTCTGGATATTTACTCAATTGTCAATTCACTGATTTTACGAAAACCAAATTCTACAAAATAAATGGCAAGTAAACTAGCCAATTTTCATCTCATAAATAGAATGGCAAATAACCCTCTAACTGTTCCAATAAATGAACAAATTTATCAAAAAATATTAAAGAAAATATTTCATTGCGTTCGTCAAAGAACGCTTTCATAATGCAGTCGAAATTGACATTCTTGGAATTTTTGGACGTGTATTCATCATTACAAATTTCCCCCCCCCCCCAAAAAAAAAATTCTTGAGGGGCAAATTCTTCAGATGCAAATGACGTCATTGCAATCGACCATGTGCTTTGTCTGTCTCAAGTTTTCTTTCGGCCTGCTTGTTATTATAACTATGGTCACGGCCAGTAAACTGGTACCGTAACTGAGACATGCGATAATACATGTGACGAACATGTGAGCACGTGAGTAGGCCATGTAGACTTTGGACGTTCTTTCCATGTGCTCTCGATCGCAATCAGAGGTAGCATTGGATACTTTTGCCGTGGAATTTTGAGGCTGAGTAGTATTATATTCAATAGTATGATATATTTAAACGTTCGTTCGGGCTCACGAAGAGCTTGTTTATTTTATATGTATACGAACAGAATTGCCTAGGCTTCGGGATGTTAACCGTGGAAACAGCTGTAAATTCCCGGGAGCATTGCGTGACATCCCAAAAAACGGCTGTGAAGGAGACTACGGCTGTATTTGATTGCATTTGTTGATTTAGTTCCAATTTGCGACAGAAAAAGGTCAGTCGTATCCGGTGGAATATTATTTGGAATAGGTGGAAGAGTACTCTGAGGGCAAGATCCTTAAGAGTGAACCTGAACCAGGGAACGGAAATGTGAATACTGCGTACTTTGTTAATCAGGCTAGGGGAAGTACTCGAATCAGTCCCACAGTCGGCACGGAGTTTGTTTAGGATGAATGAGCACTTGATTGCAAATATTTACTTATATTTGAGCCTCCTGCCTAGAATAGTGTTCGTAAAAATATACTTTTACAAATTAGCTTTTGACTTAAACATTACAAGTTAATGTGAGAATATTTAGCACAAAATCTGAAGGCTGATGTAAATGTTTTAGTCCTATTCAGGTCTGAATCCTATTAAACTGACTCCTATTAAATTGGCGAGTCTAAGGAAACTGGGGCCGTCACGCAACGTAGTTCGTACCGGTACCTCTTCAATCAGAATGGCATGGACTTTGTCACTGAAATATCTTTCTGTAATACCCCGGTTGTTGATGAAAAAGGTTGGGTTTTAGAGGTTGAAAGTCAGCTAGGGAAATCACTTAAGGTATCTGTATAAAAGTTTATACAGCGTTGAACGCACTCTCATAATCTTTGATTACTACTAGTCTTAAATTTTTCAGCTCTCATCTGCTGTCCATAAATTTACTTTTATTATTATGCGTTTCAATTAAACTGTTGTTCATTTAGAAATATTTGGCTTGAAGTTTTCCAGCGAAGCGTTGCTCTGACCACAATAATGGATTAAAAACGTTTCTTTTACCTAAACAGGACAACTGTTTTGGGCGGTTGGAAAGCCTACAAACATTCAAAGGAACGTCTGAAATTTCGACCAAGTGATATATGATGACTTATGATCGACAACGAAGCACTTCAGCCGACGCTATCTGACATTTGATCTTCGAGGAGCTGTAATATAATATAATGACCAAAACCGTCAGGCAACTCCAGAGACACAACACAAAGAGTAATTCAAAATGTGCAAATCTAACTTTAGGGACACCAAAGAGTTTCTTCGTCTGGAAAACAATACCTCATGGCTTGTTAAGCTAAACGTTTTTAGGATTAACGAGCTGTTCAACAAAATCCTGTTTGGATGATTTACCAGCTCAAAGACATGTGAAACTACAGTTGTTACACGTGTACAAAATCTAGTCAACAATCCCTGATCATTCGAACATCGATCTTATTGCAAGATTTAAGCGTACTACACTATTGCTGAGCTGATAACCAAAATGAAAAGAAGAATTGAAAATCCTGTTGATGAAATGTCTTTTGAGAAAACATCTAAAAAGCAATTTCCCATAAAAATTGGAGCCATTAATGGCGTCACAAAGCACAACTGAAAAAACTTACCGGCGCACGATCTCGTTTTCCATATTTTCCACAACAGCACGAGGATGGCCAGAAGATGCGAGAGATCTCCTGTTAGTCTGAAGATGTTCATTCTGTGGTTAAAAAATCCTGGTGGAAAACGGCCAACCGACTCCAGAAACGTAGGTACATGTATTGTGTGCACATTCAGCCACAGGCCTCTCAAATAAATGTCCGCCACGTCGGCAGCCTTACATACGGGAACTTATCTCTTTTTCGGAGAATGACGAAGATAAACGGAGATTACCGACAAATAATAGTCACGAAATATTGGATATACGTAAGTCTTTGGTTTCAAAGCATCATTCTTCGGCTTTTACTTTTTAAATCACCATCATCGGCGATCCCTAGCTCAAACAATACTAAGACAACATTGGAGGCGAAAAAACTTTGTAAGGATAAGGCGTTCTCGTCCCCAGTGCTACTCGTCATGAAACATCCGTATGAAGCAGTTTTCATATCAAAAATACTATTTCCTGTATTTGTCATTCGATACTATGTATTTGTCATTTGATACTATGTATTTGTCATTCACTGATGTGTATTTGTCATTCAGTGATGTGTAT
>CM042751.1:16062442-16073110 GCA_022496165.2 Catalaphyllia jardinei | reverse complement strand
TGTATTTGTCATTCACTGATGTGTATTTGTCATTCAGTGATGTGTATTTGTCATTCAATTATGTGTATTTGTCATTCAATTATGCCATTTGTCATTCAATTATGTGCATTTGTCATTCAATTGCGTAGATTTGTCATTCAATTGTGTATATATTTTTTTGTGGATATGTGGATTTGTCATTCAATTGCGTGTATTTGTCATTCAATTATGTGTTGATTATTCATTGATGTCCGTTTATCGTTCACGCTGTTATGCCTTTCTATTCTATGGCGCGTTTTTAGTGTCAAAATTCAAAACCTCATTTCAGACATGCTATTTTTCTATTCAAATATTCAATCCTGTAATTAAAACCTGGAGCTCTTCAATTGAAAATATGATATCCTTCTATTCCGATTTCCAATTCGTAAATTAAAGTTCTTGTTTGACAATTCAGATACGCTATTTGGTTACTGAAACATCCATGGCTTCAATTCAAAACAACATTTTTTCAATCCAATTATGCTCTTTTTCTATCAAACCTACAATCCTTCGTTTCAAAAATGTTTTTCTGGGAGCCAAACATCCAGTCGTTTTATTCAAACCTGCTATTGTGCATTTCAAATCTCCAATCTCGCAATTCAAAATAATCAGTTCCTCAAGTAAAAATGCTTTCCTTCTATTTAATTCGTCAATTCCAACACGCTATTCGACAATTCAAACAGGCTTTTTGTCTCCAGAAACATGCAATCCTTCATTTTGAGAAAGTTGTTCTGCAATTCAAACACTCTACTCTTCAATTGAAACCGACAATTCTCCTATTCCAACGCGTAATCTTTTAGCTCCGACCTGCTGTTCGACTATAGAGACATCCGGTGGTCTAATTTCATAATCCTGTTCATCACTTCAAATATTCCAGCCACCTGGAACCTAGCCCGGCCACGCATGCGTCGGAAGACCGTCGGAAAATAAGGAATGGCATGGAGTTTGTTCCTCGGGTGGAGATTTCATTTTTTTTGCACTAAACAAAAACAAGCCATAACTTACCATATTCTATATAGATATAATTCTTATGATAAAATATCTCTTCCGATAGATTACATGTACCATATAAAATCTCTGCGGAATGCCTTGTAGTCGGCTTTGCCTAGACCAGCATTGCTATCCGCGGGCCAGTCCAACTGTAAAATATGTAATTTTTTTAAGAAATAAAATGATGATGATGATGATTTACAACCATAACATTTCGATTCAGTGATAACACTGGTAATGGGCTCCTGCACTGATTCAACCGAAGCGAAAATTGCGAACGGATAAGGAAGTCAGATCTGAGTTACTCAGTATTCTGCATCTCAAGTTACTCAACTAGATCAAAGTTAGTAGCTAAGTATGGCTAAATGGAGTCTAATTTTCTCGCCTAGCCGCACGTTTTAGTCATATCCTGGGTGCTAGAGACTTTTCAAGTGAGGTCTCCGGTTTTAAGTTTAATTGGTCCTGGGAAATAACGAACTTTGGCCTTCCACAACATCTACTGTAGTATTTACTCGAACGAAAGTTGGATCACTGTACAGCGCCGCAAATGATCCCCGACCGCAAATGATCCCCAACCACTGGACCGCAAACTGCTAATGATCCCGCCGTAAAACGTGGATTGGGAAACGATTTTTGCTTCATTAGCGCGCGCAAATATGCGCGTGGTCAAACGCATGCACATACATAACAAGAGATTTCCCTCAGTTTAAGCTCGACAGAGAAATAAATGCTTGTTTTCTCTGAAACGAGCAAGGTGACCTAGATTTTTTATTTCATAATTTCAATAAGAACAAAATCCTCAGTAACTGAGAATAAAATTAGCAGAAATCTATGGCTACTTTTTAGACAAATGAAATAAATTCTACATAAGACATGACGGGCGGAAAAGCACATGTCTAAATTTTGTTTTCTTTTAAGGGATAAAAAAATGCAGGGTATTTGAAGACATTTTTTCAAGGAACGTAGATGAATAAACAATAAAAAAGTCAAACTCTGTGTGATATAACGCGCTGCATTGAAAAATAATTGAGCTTATTTGTTGCGCACTGAGATAACCAAAAATCACCTAAATAACCATATTTGTAAGTACTGTGGCGTGAAAACAAGCACGGTGACCCTCTCTTTTATTACGTTTTTAATATCTTTGTACTGTAACGACAGAATACCAAGTCTCATCGGAAATCTATGGCGTTCCATCTCATTTTTATTCGCAACAATTCTTGCCAAAAAATCACGGAAATACTAGAGCTCGCAAACAACGATGCTATTTCTTAAATGGCTCGATCTACAACAATAATAAAGCTCCCGATAGCTTAATGCTACCATAACGAAGACATAACCAAATTTGTGTTAATACTACCAGTGAGAGCGATCGTGACATCTTCAGCGATCTATAAATAAACACTCACCTTCATTACCCGTGGGAAACATGTGCGGAAAACGGAGAAACCGGAAATCTTTACGAACCAAAAGTATGACAGCGTAAGACCGTTTTTGAGTCAGATTTCCTCTCCAAAGAAGTCTTGCTTCATGAACTCCCAAGCTTCCAATCTGGCTAAACTTCAAATACCAGGCCACGATTGCGTGACATTAAATGCCTGCTCCCGTAATCCCGCAGTCAATCGAAATTTGCATGTGGAAACAAAAGAGAAAAACTTAATGTATAGACGAAACAAGCGTGCAACACATGAACACTGGGGCGGATCCAGGATTTGACGAAGGGGGGTTCGGATAAACGGCCGCCGAAGGCGGTAGCGCCTAGGGGGGTCCGGGGGCATGCTCCCCCGGAAAATTTTTAATTTTAGGGCCTCTGAAATGCGATTTCCAGCGTTTTCAGGAGCAATTTGAAGTGGTCTAATTGTTCTAAAGTCACCTCCATTTTTGTGCTGACTGCAGTAGTTTAAAGGATGGATTTTCTTAACACTTTGGTTGGTTCGCTTTTTTCTAACCACGCGTTTGTTATACGTTTTTACGTTCAGTTTAGGGGGTTCGACCGAACCACCCGAACCACCCCTAGATCCGCCCCAGGAACATACCTCGTTTTAAAGTCCATCAGCCGAAACAAGCGCGCTACTCATGAAAAGACCTCGTTCTATAATCCATGAACCGAAACCTGTACTGGAGTTTTAATATTCATTTTTTCCAATGCGGGAGTGCAGGACTGCGGGACACCACTACAACCCTGGGTATCGGAGATTTGTTGTTGTTGTTGTTTCCCGTGATCTATAGCGTACAACCTGCGTACAACTCAAAACCGGAAACCTCACTTGAAAAGTCTCTAGCACCCAGGATATGACTAAAACGTGCGGCTAGGCGAGAAAATTAGACTCCATTTAGCCATACTTAGCTACTAACTTTGATCTAGTTGAGTAACTTGAGATGCAGAATACTGAGTAACTCAGATCTGACTTCCTTATCCGTTCGCAATTTTCGCTTCGGTTGAATCAGTGTTATCACTGAAATGTTATGTACGGTGGCCCACAGGGAACACCGCTTTAACAAAGAGAAAACACTGCAAATAAAAGAATTTCTTGCAAACATAAAGAACGCGTCGAAAAAATCAACTCCTGCACGCTGCAAACAAAAAGGAAACTGTTTAAAAAAATCTGCACACTGCATGCCAAAGAATTGCACACTGCAAACAAAACTCCCGCACGCTGCAAACAAAACAGAACCTAAACTGTTAAAAAAGTGTACACTACAAGCAAAAGAATTACACACTGCAAACAAAACTCCCGCACGCTGCAAACAAAAAAGAACCTAACTGTAAAAAAAATATGCACGCTGCAAACAAAAGAATTACACACTGCAAACAAAACTCCTGCATGCTGCAAACAAAAGCAAAAGTACTGCGCGCGCAGGATGACGTAAAGGAGTGGGACCGTATCTCGTGGTTCTGGTGGTTCACGACTAACATGGAAGAGTTGTTAAGGAGAGAGATTCACGCGGGTGTCACGAAAACTCAGACCCTGAAAACTCAGACCCCTCGATTTGTTTTTTTGTTGTTTTTTTTTTAAAAAATGGTTTAGTAAACTCTTCTCAATTGTTATCACCTAATGTTTTATGGTCACGCAATGTTCAAAGGCAACAGCCAGAAAGAAATGAGATATTTATCTTCTCCGGTTATCGCTGTCGCATCGATCAAACAGTGAAAAACTTACAAGGTTTAAAATAGCAGCCGATATTTTGATGGCATTTGCAGGGGAATTTTTTACCGAAGACATAAAAGACACAGTGTGCAAAGAATGACAAATACAGGAAATAGTATTTTTGATATGAAAACCGCTTCATACATCCGAACATCCGAGAGAACTATGACGGTAATTAAAGATAGGAAAACTCCCGCTTGAACTGAAAAGGTTTTTTTTTCATTTGAATAGTGTCTCAACTACTTTTGTTCCTGAGTGTATCCAGGCATCTATTTAAAATCAAGGCTGTTTCCATATGAAAAAACGACTGCCAGTCCCGCTGCCATGAAAAAATTACTCGATTCTGATTGGCTGAGAGCAGTGCCAGTTCAAGTGTAACACCAGTGTAAAAAATGTAACACCGGTGCAAATTACACATCGTAATTCTGGATTATGATTGACTGAAAGACAAAAGGGAATTTTCTGAGACAATGACATCACGTAAAATTAAGACGAAAGGTTTGTGCAGAAGCTACGAATGACAAAAAATGGCTTCAAGAAAGATCTTCCGGCACTTCCTCTGTTGGGAATTGTGTTCAGCGAGTTGTAGGCTCAGGTCGGTTCAGACTCCAAACTAACCACGTAATCCAGAACATACAGTAAACGGCAAATCATAATGCCTAAAAACGGTGAAGAAACTAGACTCAAATCTCCAAAAACTGCAGCAAGGCTGACCTAAATTCTCAAACCCGCGCGCCAAGAAAATACAACAAAGATGAAAATCTGGAAAATTACGACAGCGAAGTTTAAATGCACGCGCGAGCACATTCTGGGTCATGATTGGTTAATTAAAATCATCTGAGATTAAGTGCGCGCTCAAAACTGAGAGGTGAGTTCAGAGTTCGTAAAGTTTTAAGGTGATTCCCAGGTTTTTCCCTAGTTTTGCACTGCACATCCCTACTGCGCACGATTTGTGCGTGATTAGCGCGCGCACATGCGCGTACAAAATGTAAGAGTTTTCCCTCAAACTATGCTCGATAGCAAGATATATGCTCCTTTTCTCTTAAACGAGCACGGTGAACCCCAATTTTTATTTTATAAATTCAATGAGAACAATAACATCTATAACTGAGAAAAAATTGGCAGGTGACGTTTGGTGATCTCCGTGCGCAACAAGTAAGCGCGATTATTTTCCAATCACACAGAGTTTGACTTTCTTTGATTGTTGATTCATCTACGTCCCAGAAAAAATGTCCTCAAATCAGGCCCTCTATTATTAATTAATAGTTTTATCCTTTAAAGGAAACATAATTTGGACTTGCTCTGTTGGGCCAGTTAGGTCTCTATTATTACCATTTATTTCATTTGCCAAAAAAGTAGCCATATATTTCTGCGAACGCACTTCAAACCGACAGAAACTTCCAATACACATTTCACCTCCTGCCACCCTCCAGGCGTCAGGAAAGGCTTTATCAAAGGTGAAGCCTTAAGACTTCTGAGAACCAACTCTTCAAAAGCTACATTTGAAGAAAACATTACACAGTTCAAACGCAGATTACGCGACAGAGGTTATCCATATAACCTCATAGAAAATACACTCAGAAATTATATTTAGCGAAAGAATGTCGGCTCTACAAAACAAACAAAAAACGCGCAAAAAGATTTTGCCGTTTGTTACAGAATAACGCCCATCTCTGCCTAATCTTAAAAACATTCTTGTGAGTAAATGGCATTTAATAGAAAAATCAGCCTCTACTAAGAGAGATCCATAAAGACCCTCCCCTGCTTTCATACAGAAAAGGGAGGTCTTTGCAAAACGTACTCGTTAGAGAAAAGCTTTGAAGGTCATAGTCTTCTTATCTTGACCAATAGGAGTCGTGTTTGGCCTGTCAACCATTTGAATCATCGCCGCTATTTGTCAGACGCCCCTATTTGTCAGATCCCCCTATTTGTCAGAGCCCCTATTTGTCAGAAGCCCCTATATGGCAGATGCCTAAATAAAAACGATTATCGAAATTAGGAAGATAAAAACACAAATTAACCTTTCAATATATGCTGTTTTCCGTAAAAGTGGATGATTAATACCTTCAATCTTACCTCTCTACATGTAAATATGTGTACGTGAAACGAAACTGAAGAGCCACCAAAATTTTTAACTTCATCAGGCAACAGCAACATATTTTTATGGCGGTGCGTGACACAGAGATACGATCGTATTTGTCGAAAAATATAAACCTCTCTCAAAATTTTTAGGTTTTTTTAAAGTCATAGAATTAGGAAAACTGCTTATGTAAATGCTCGTTTGTTCAGTACATCTAATCAGTCGCCTAGATAGCCAAAGTAAGCTCCAGATGTTATTGTTTACACTATTCAGTCACGGCAGGCCGCCATGCCATGCAATATAATAGTCCATACTGGGCTCTGTACATTTCTGCGAAACATTCAGTGAATATCTAAAGTTTGAGTAAACGGAAAGACCCGACCCTAGGGAAAATAATGATCTCCTTTATATATTTTTTGTATATTTCATTTTACAGCATAATTTCTTTAATTTATCCACTGAATGGTGTTTTGTTTCTTTTTTTTACTGCGTGACATTGAAAACGATCTATTGTATTCTTGTATACAATGAAGTCTCCTTCGTAGCCGTATATTGGGTAGAGGAGTTGTCTGATAACTCTAATAACGGCTGAGAATTGTAGAAACATGAAGCGTTCATGAAATTGCAAAAACATAACAGCAGAGATCCACGCACGGCGAAAGTTGTTCGTAACGTTTCTGTGACAATTTCAGAGACAGAACGCCACTTTCAAATTAAAGCGGGTTTACTGAACTCGAGCCGCAATAAACGAAGGAAACTTCAGGCATTAATCAATCCCCCAAGAACTAAGAAATCCTGGAAAACACTCCGAATTACCCATGTTGAAACTTTTAGAATCTCGCCAAAGAAAGTCTTCATCACAACGAACCTCAGCGAACCACGTACGGCAATTTCGTTTTTTCCTTCCCCTAATTGTAGGTAGAACTGAACCGCTTTTATATTAATCCTTTTTTATTAGTGCAACATATTAACCAGGGCCCAGTTGTTCAAACCCCCGATTAAACTAACCTCCGATCAAGCCTAATCGTCGATTAAAACCACTAACACCGGGTTAGCTAATCGGAGAAATTGAGAACGTTGTTCAAAGCCCGATTAGAGGGCAGATTAGTTAATCGCTGGTTAACGGTTAGTACGTGGTGTAAAAACCACTTATATTGTCTCGCTAATCGACAATTAGTATCCCATAATGCAATTTCCCGTGAGTAAGAACTGTGATTGTCTCCAATATGGCGTCCGCGTTATGGACTGCCAGTGAAACAGTGGACTTGTCTACTCCAGTGGTATCGCCAACAACTTGCAGTATCACTCGCATAAAACTGTAGTGCTATCAGCACTTGGTCGATTGGTTTCAGAGCGTATTTAAAATTTGTTTTCCTTTGTAAATCCGCCTCTATGAGGTTTGTATTGTATTCAATTGAGGCTCTGTCAAATCTGTAGCGAGTGCGAAGCTTTTGATTGCTGTAAACTAGTATGCTACCGTTATATCGATAAATTCGTGTTCGTCTTTGTCTCATGCAACGAAGGCCAAACAACAAGTCGGCCATTTTATTTCATTTTTAATCGCCCGATTAGTGATTTAATCTTCCTTTGGAGGTGTATTAAATTTAACCCGCCGATTAGAGCCAGATAAGCGTTAATCGGGCTTTGAGCAACGCAATCTAATCGCAGATTAAATTTTAATCGCGGATTAGCGTATTTAATCGAGGATTAGTAATAATCGGGGTTTTGAACAACCGGGCCCAGAGGTAATTATAAACTTTTGATATTTTGATATAGCGCCCCTATATGTCAGATGCCCCTATATGTCAGATGCCCCTATTTGTCAGGTAGCGTTACCAACGCCGTTCAAAATGTTGACCAGAAATCACTCCCGATAGCTGGACAGAACACAACTATGCTGTAGACATCAGTGAAGTTTCATCTGCTGCGAGATGTAAGCCAGTTGAAGTTTGTCAGCGTTGTGTAAATCATCACAAAAGGATAAGCAATTTCAGCGATTTGGAACAAGAGCTACACAAAGCTTGGGAGCTTATTAAAACTTTACAAACTGAACACAGGAGCATTGATGACATTAAACACGATGACCACCTGGTTGAACTGTACACAGGAATACCCACCTATGGTGTATTTAAATTTTTGAGCGAAAAATTCAGTGGAAGTTAAAGTAACTAAGATGCAGTATTATAAAGGTGTTGACTCTCGTAAATCTAAACGTTACTAAGTCAATGACAGTAACGCGAAGCCAGGGAGAAACAGAGCTCTGAATTGTGAAAATGAGTTGCTGTTGGTCTTGGTACGTCTAAGACAAGGATTGTCCCTGGAGGATCTGGCATTCAGATTTAAGGTGTCAGAAAGCAGTATCTCAGGAATCATTTCTACATGGGTGGCATTTTTGGGAAGGGAATTGGCAAGTTTAATTTACTGGCCTAGGAAAGACGAGCTACAACTTTTTTATCCGGAAGCCTTTAAACAGTTTCCTCATGTTTCATCTATCATTGACTGCACAGAAATTTTCCTTGAACGACCCTCTATTACGGCGGCCCACAGGAGACATTTAAAGGTTGCTGCAAAAATAAAATGTTGCTGCAAATAAAAAGAAAGTTGCTGCAAAAATAAAGTAAAATTTCATGCGTGCACATCATGGCTGAGGAGGTCTGGACTGATCCACGATTTCATTGAAGCCATACTGTTTCCGGCTTCAAATTTGAAAATGTTCTGCTCGTCTTGCGGGCAAAACTGTCCGCTTGAAGCCAAATATTGCCACAAATGCGGGGATCTTCTAAAGCAGAACGTAACCGAGGGTGCAGGTAGTGTCGATGAAGGCTCGAAAAAAGATGAAAGCAGCAGCAAACTTAGCGCCACTGGAAGGGGCATTGGAGCATCAGGGTTGTTAACCTTCGCCCAGATTCGAGCCCGAAAAAAAGAGGACAGATCGAAGAACTTTAGGAACAAACTGAAGCTTGATCGCAAAGGTAACGTAGATTGTCAGACGAAGATAAACATTGGTGTCATGATTCCACTACAGGAAGTATCTTTATTATGGAGCAAGTTTTATTTGTTTCTCACAAAATATTTAAACTTGCAGCAACTTTTAAATTTGCAGCAATTATTAAAAATTGCAGCAGCAATTATTACAAATTGTAGCAACTTTAAAAATTGCAGCAGAAGTTATCAAAAATTGCAGCAGAAATTATCAAAAATTGCAGCAACTTTAAAATTGCAGCATGTCCCATGTGGGCCGCCGTACTCTATGGCTGATACACATGCCCTTACATATTCAACATACAAGAGCCACTACACTGCCAAGTACTTGGTAAGGCTTAGTACCTACTGGCTATATAATGAGCATAAGCACAATCTTAAACAAAGACGTTTTATCCTCTTGTTGCAGCATAATCATAGTCAGACATGGTTATTATAACATGATCCAGTATCATCTTACAACTGCAATTCAGCATTGAGATTTTTAGATGTGTAATAAGCAAGTATATTATTATTATTATTATTATTATTATTAATTATTATTATTATTATTATTAACTGTCAAATGCTTATGAGTGTGTCAATGATAAGTTTGGTTATGATAATTTACTAGAAGTCAAAGATATAAGCAACATAACATAATTATGTTCACCCTATTAGTATGATCATTAAGTCAAAATGAGAAATTATGGCCATAAATAAAAGAGGCCAAAGCCATGTATTGTAGCATCATAAAACATGAGGGAAATTTTTCTCCTTTCATATCTTAGTTAATCAGTTAATCGATAAATTGACTATTGTTAACATGGCTTTGGCTTCATTTGTTTTATGACATAGATATGACATGCAAAAAATGTTTTACCTACCCCAATACAATAGTCTTTCAGTCAATAAGACTGTGCAGAAGCTGTATTCTTTCAAGTTTTTTTTTTCCAAGAATGTAATTCGATAGTGATGTAACTACAAATTTTTCTCTGCTTCATTTCAGATTTCCTTGACACCAGCTGGAGCTGTGTCTTTTGTTTCTAAAAGATATGGGGGATTATCCTCAGATCAGCACATATTTGAAGATTGCGGAGTCATTTCAAAGTTTGAGCAAAACACAGCTTGTATGGTTGACAGAGGGTTTAATGTCCAGGACCTCCTGCTTGTGAAACAAGTCAAACTCTACATGCCTCCCTTTACAAAGGGGCAAAGCCAGTTCACCAAACAAAAAGTTCAGAAGGGTCAAGCTATAGCCAAAGCCCGAATTCATGTAGAAAGGGCTATAGAAAGAGTCAAGCAGTTCAGGATTTTCAATTTGGTGATACCCTTGAAAATGAAAGACTTGCCTGATGACATTGTTCTTGCATGTGCAGCAATAACTAATCTCATGCCCCCTTTAATACAAAATAGAGGGTAATTAAGCTTATTGGCCATTTTCAAGTTATGCAGGAAACTGGGGTGAGT
>CM042751.1:16049942-16057442 GCA_022496165.2 Catalaphyllia jardinei | reverse complement strand
TTTAGCTTAAGGCCATTAAAAATCATCCAGTTATTGATTCCTGTACACATATTTCAACGCTGGATTGACAATGTTAGTAATAGTAGGCAGAAATAGGTCAGTGCATTCTTTGATGATAGAAGATGGTAATGGACCAAGATGCAGGACTTCGAGAGCAGTATTGCAGCCAGTTTCTTTATGTCATCAATAATATTGTCATCTCAGTAAAAGATGAAAATTTAGTCAAAGACATAGTAGGTACTTCAGTAACACATTCGGCCGAGTCAATGAGAGCCCTCTTTTTAACGAGGAGATCATTATGCAGTGTTTCGATCTTAGTTGTAAAAAAGGTGGCAAATTCATCAGCTAGCATACGGTCGTTTCCAGAGAGTGGGTAGTAATTAACAGTTGGCTTTTGAAGTAGCTTTTGAACAGTTTGGAACAAAACTTTTTGATTACCAGAGTTTTCTTTAATAATAGACGAATAGTACTCTGACTTAAGAGACTTGATTAGATTGATTAAAACGCTGCATTGGTGTATATACTGCTCACGGTCAGCAGGGAGTCTTGATACTCGCCATTTACGTTCAAGTTGTCATTCGTAGCTTCTGCACAAACTTTTCGTCATAATTTTACGTGAAATCATTGTCTTAGAAAATTTCCTTTTGTCTTTCAGTCAATCATAATCCAGAATTACCATATGTAATTTGCACTGGTGTTACACTTTTTGCACCGGTGTTACACTTTTTGCACTGGTGTTACACTTGAACTGCACTGCTCTCAGCTAATCAGAATCAAGTAATTTTTTCATATATATTATTAAGTATATTACATTGTAAAATAATAGCTTTACTATTGCTTGTCACTATTCTTGTGTTGTAAATACCATTGTTTTTTGTAAGAATTATTTTCCTCTTCTTGTTCTTCTTTTCCATCTTGCTCTGGTGTAATGTTAGTTTGTAATTTTGTTGTATATATTTATCTATATCCCAATATCCCTGCCTAATTTTCTTAGCTGTTATGGTTATTATAGGAAGCTAATACCTTATTTATAAGTTTCAAAACTAATATATTACTTTTATCTCATTTCTCAGTGGTATAAATAAATGTTGTTGTTGTTACTGTACCCAGATCTTGTCACTGTTGAAGACTGAGAAACTCAAGTTTCCACCTTTGCAACTGAAGTAATAATTACTTATTTAACTAAATGTATTTCTAATGTTATGTTAATCATTAATGACACTTAAGCTACGGTTTACTTCAAAATTTCAACAAGGTTCTCTTGTCCATTGTCCATTCTTCATTTAGCACCTTATTTTAGGACATAAATTTTCTTTGTTTTAATATTGGAAACCATCTGGTGTTGTAGCTATGTACATTGGACGCGGTAGCACAGTAACAGTTTTGCCAGTAAAACAACCTTCCAAAGTAAACTGTTGAATGCGACCATTGTTACCATCGCATACAAGAAGATTCTGACGATTGCCATATTGCTCAACACATAAACCCCAAGGTTGGGAGTACTGTCCATCTGCCTCGCCATTTTCTCCAATCTTGTACAACAGGTGCCCTGAACTTTCAAACAATGGTCCCAACAGTAAGATACAATGAACATGTTTTTGTGATAAATGCATGAAATGTGTTGGCTGAGCAAAGATGAGCCGCTATCTCCAAATGTAAACATGGGTTTACCATCGTTTGAGAAGACCTGCATTCTCTTGTTATTGAAGTCTGCTACAATAACCTGTCCTTTGCCATCCACACAAATGCTTACTGCATTAAACTGGCCTCCTTCTGTCCCGCAATTTCCAAAGCTTTTCATACATTTTCCTGTCTCTACATTGAACTTTTGAATGCGATGATTAGAATTACTTGCCACCAGAATCTCATCATCATTCAGGTATGTGACGCCACTTGGACTCTTAAGCCGTCCACGATTTTCTCCAAAGCAGCCAAGTTTTCGCACAAACTGTCCCTCCTTACTGAATATCAGGACACAGTGTCTTTCTTTGTCAGCTATAGCAATCAGTCCTTTGCTGTTCACAGCAATTCCACCAGGGTCTTGTGGCATTTCTCCTGAACTCAAACAGAACTCGCCCACAACATCAAGCTGTCGTTCCTTCACCTCGATAGTGAAAGGACTGTTTGCAAGATTGCTGCCATTTATCTTTACAGTGATGTTGTACGTTCCCTGCACTTTTGGCATACATTTCACTTGAAAATTTCCATTTTCTTTTCTACAAATAGTCAAACTTCCTTCTAGTTCAGCAGGTTCCATAAGCACTTCGACTTGAAAATTACATTGAGTTTTACTTGTCAGTTCTTCTTTAGATTTTTTACAGCAAACATGAAACTCTGCTTCTAAACCAGCTTGGATATTCTCTGTCACTACTTCTATAGTGGAAAGACGTACATCTGTTTCACTAGCTGTAATGAAACCCAGGCTGAAACTCTCAGGTGCAATAGTTGAGACAAACTTCAAGAATGAGCTAACCGGAAGTGCTGGTACTGGAGGCTTGTTAAGATCTGCAAATCGCTGTTCCAAATTCTTCTTGCTTTGCAGGATATCTGAGCTTGAGCATCTTTGAAGCAGGTTACTTGCAAACTCAACAGCTTGGTCGAGGACTGTATCTGCTTGGTGAAACAGTCCAATTTCTCCATTCTTGACACACCTGTATTCCGGAGCTCAGTAATATAATGGCTTTCTGCTCATATTCTCGAATCCTAGTGATCATTTGATCAGCTACTTGGGAAACTTCACTTATAGCTGTGGTAATCCAGCTCAGAAGTTTCTTCCTCTACTTCATGCATCAGATCAATGTAAAAAATTCTCTTTTCTTTCAGCAACTCAATTTTCGCCATGATTTTTGCTTTCTCGGCATCAACTGCTTTTCCAGCAGATCAACATTGTGATTCTTGTGATCCGTGAGAAGACAAACTTGACAAACACAAGTTTGACATTCAAGGCAGAAAAACTTAATTACCTCTTTGTCATGGTACTGCTGCAAGCAGAAGGAATGTCGTTTTAGCAAGGCCTCGTAGTCTTGGGCTTGAAACTGTGTTACTGGCGTTACTTTGTGTCCTTCAAACGCAGCAGCTTGGAACACTTCATGCGCCTTAATACAGTCAGGGCACAACATCTTTTCGCAATCAAAGCAGTAGCTAGTCTCAGCGCTCGTTTTCTTGCAAATACCGCAGGTGATTTGGCTTCCATCGCCACTTTGTCGAACAGCGAGAAGTCTCAACAAACCGTTGTGCAGAAAATTGGTCGGCAAATTATCGAAAATATTTCCTTCGGGGATGTCAACTTCTGCTTGATACTCCGGACAACAGAATTTCCCTTGTTTTTGGCTGGCTAATGCGTGTTTCTCCAAGCACTCACAGCAGAAGGTATAAAAGAAGGCTATGGTCTTGGGTTTGGTGAAAGTATCCAAACAGATCGAACAAGTAAATTACCGAGAAGAGAGGCCAAATATGAAGGCGAGGCTGCTAAGCAGACCTTGTCAGTCCTGCTGTCGGAACTGGTCGACCACTAGTCACGAGATGCGACCCACTTTCTATTTTCATGAACTTCTTTGGAGGTTATTTTATCTTCTTTGATAATGTAGTAACTAACACCTTATTCCTAATGGTTTTTATTCTGCAAAATATCGATGATGCGGGGTTTGGACTTCGTGATGGCTCGAAGTTAGGAAATCTCATAAACGGGAAATCAGGATCGTCTCGAGATCAGGCCGAGTTAGCAAATGTATGGGGCAGCTGTGGTCATGTTTTTGTCGCGACCAACGCCGGGCGTAACTTGCACGCATTTGAATCCATTCCCCGATCAAAGTGGACACCTGAGAGTGAAAGCCTTCTGTTACAAGGTTAGAGGCATTCAGCTGATTAGGGGGTGGAGAATTTAGACAGTGTGATCTTCACCTAATGGGTTAATATTTGATTTATTTATTTAATTATTTATTTATTTATTTATTTATATATGTATTATTTATTACAGTTTAATGACAATAAAGAACACCATTATAAGGATATATACCAAGCCTGAAATAGGACGCTGTTTTCTGAATTTTTTTCTTAGTATGGATGATTTTAGTACTTGTAAAAAATCAGTAGTAGCTTCTTATAAGATCAAGTCAATTTGAATTGGAGTAACAAAGACGACATCAATTTCCTTATAACTTTTCAGTTGTTTCATTGGTCTCGCATCTATGCATTTGATTCAAACATACGTACTTAGTAATAACTTACTAAAGTACCAAGGCGAATGAATAAGAAAAGTATGTTACAAACGTATGTACTTAGTACTAACATACTGACGTACCGAGGCGAATGAATAAGAAAAGTATGTTACTTCAGTTATGTCAGCACTTAGTACGCTAGTACTGATGCTACTCCGATTGTTTGGGCGACTTGTCATTGGTACTACTCCAATTGTTTTGGGCGACTTGTTCATTGGTTGCTCGTATGTTTAGTACGCGATCACGGTTAAGAAGTATGCTAGTACTTTAATAAGTGAATAATCTTCAGTTAGGGCGCCACGTATCACGCTAGTACTGCAGCTAGTATTCCGATTGTTGGGGAGATTTGTTTATCGGTTGTTCGTCTTGGCGATTGATTATGGCGATTAATAGGCTCAAAGGAAGCCCACTCGTATGCTTATCCTTGGCATATTGGGTCGCATTGGTAAGGCAGCTTACTGGGCACAACGGTTAGTACCTTAGTACCAATGACTAAGAGAAAAAAGTACAGAAGAGGTTCCTAAAACAGGCAGCATATGAATATTAGTCTACAAAAGAGTCATAGACCCCATACAAAGGCAGACCTAAATGGTAATAATGCTGCCGAAGGGGAGAACAACTTTAAGTATGCTAATAGTTACCCTATGAACTGAACTGTGAAGAATTCATTTGCACAACATATTTGAATCGTTATGCTAGGGAAATCAGTTGAAATTGTTATTGGGTTGGGTGCTTTGTGGGAGTGAATAGATATTGCATGCAAGTGTCCTTTTCTTCACAAGAATTTGGACTTAATACCTGTTTTGCAAGCAGAAATTGACCCTGAAAAAAGAAAAGGCAAATTTTGACATGAGTCAAAGTTAATTGTTGTGGAGTAAGTGTAGCGAGCAAGCAGCAACATAATCAGGATTTAAAATTAAAAGAATATGTAAAAGGAGTACGAATTCTCAAATTCATGACTTTTTACCAGAATGCAACGAATTTCAGTCTCTTCGGCTTGTGGTTCAATGTTATTAGATTATTGGTAATCGGTAATCTTTGGACCGGTAACCGTTGTCACACCTCGCCATCGATTTGTCATGATGCATGAAGTTGATGCATACAATTTACACACCTCAATAAGAAACAAGCAAGTACATGGTTCACTGCGCATCCTAAATCATCCATTGGCGCATAACCACAATTCCTTGCCCCATATCACTGCGCATCCTAAAATATTTCCGTTCGTGCATAACCACAATTCCTCGCGGATACCACTGCGCATCCCAAATCTCCCATTTGCGCATAACCACAATTCCTTGTGTTTGGTAAGAAAAAGTGATTGCAAGCCCCTATAATGTAATCATCTGCTGATTAGAGAGCTGCCTCACTTGTTCGCTTCAGGCTCACTCACTGTGGCAGCAAATATACTGCAAAACGTTAAGTAAGAAAATGAATAAATAAATATCGTTAAAATTAGGATTAAAACTAGTTCTTAAATAAAACTTTTTAATTGAAATTTAAGCTTAGGTTTGTTCAAACATGATAAATAATGAAATTAATAATAATAATAATAATAACAAATAATAAATCTCGTGGAATGTAATGTTTTTGGCCTTTTGGAGAGGTGGGTTGGGGTAATACTATCCTTTCGTGTGGCTTCTGTAATCCCTTTGGTTTGGACGAAGCACACAATCAGTCAATAATGATGGAAACCGGATATAAAAGCTCTGTACTTTCCCCTTTTGTCCACACCATAGAAAGTAAATTCTGTAAAAACCCACAAAAAGTGGGGGAAGAAAAGATGGAAAGGGGAGGAGATGCAAAATTACCAACAGGTAATTTCTCATAGTATGAAAATTGTAGAAGACTGTATAGGTGATAAAAGTAAAGAAATCCATCAACTACATTGTAGGAGGTAATATGTGATTTAACACCATAATCTCAGAATAGCAGTATATGAAATGTGTGGTGATAGTAGGGAGAATTAACATTGAGATATTGGGAGTGAAAAGGTTAATGTGAATTTGGAGTCTCTGAAAAAATCAATCTGAGTTCTGGAAAAGTCATGAAAATTAGTTTTTAGAAAAGGAGACAATCTTTGTTCTCATAACACCCCGCTCCACTCAGCTCCACTCAGTGCTTGTTCCTTTCTCATCCCAATTTTTATTGCATTGCTGGCTCAGAAAAGGCCTGTGAAGGAGGCAGGGGAAAGTTGTCCTATAGAAGCATTGAAGTGTTGAACTGCACAAGACTGTGAATCTCAACATTTTGTATCATTGCTTACCTGACGAGTGATGAGTTGAAAGTTTGCTTAGATACTCTCTCCTCAACCTCGTTCAGGGTCCTCTCCTTCCCGTCCCCTGTACTCAGAGAAGAACTAGTAAAAGCAGTCTAGTCTTTCCAACTTCAACGCTAGCTCGGGCAATCTTGCTGCAAGCAGCTGCAAGGCGTAATAACTGTAGCTCCTTTCAAATATAATTCAGCATTTCACAGTTTCATATGCAAGATCTGAGCTCCTTGTTTTGTAATTTCTATTGAAAAGTGCATGTTTTCATGAGCCACAATGTGGCTGGAGTCCTCTGGGCAAGGAACCTTAGTTTACTTACCTTTAGATCCTGATTAAACTATTAAAAAAGTGAACTTAAAGGCATCGTTCTTTTAATGAAAGCCACTCAAAACTGAAAGCTCAAAGTCCAATTGTGATTGACAGCTGTCATCTTGTTAACCAATCAAATTATTTGAACAATTCTGACAAGGATTGTGGTTGGCTTATTTTAGCATGCATTATCAGAGAACAGAGCATGGCTGACATCACTTTTACTCCTTTGGTAAATAAAGGAAGCGGTAGAGCATTCAAGAAGTGGGGAAATTCACTTGATTGCTCTCATGTTTTCCCCTACACTTCTTTCAAGCTCTATCACCTCCTGCCTGCTTTACAACAGAACAGAGCACAGTCAAGGCTTCTTTATCTGTTAATAAGATACCAAAGGGGGAACAGTACAATGAGTATAAATTGCATTTATTGAATTTTTTTTTATTTCAGACCAGGAATCTCCCATTGTGAGTGTCTTGTATAGTGTTGAAAATCCATCGCTTGTCTTCATAGTTCACCAAAATAGCATCACAGAATGTTGGGAATTTACTCAGTCAAACTACAAATGGATCAAGAGAAATGAATTTCAACTGAGCAACACAAAAGGAGTTGAAATATTGCATGTCATACTCCACCCCATGGTGAATGCATTCTTCTGGTGCGAGCGTCGTTCAGTCTCTGTACCAAATTTGATCACTTGTTGTGTTT
>CM042751.1:16009472-16036972 GCA_022496165.2 Catalaphyllia jardinei | reverse complement strand
AGTTTATTTGACTCGTAAAAGATACTACTGGCGAAACGGACAGGCAGCGTTGTTTTCATTGTTTCTTCGTGTGCAACACAAAAAGACAAAATCTGTGATTTACACCCCTAAAGCGAGACGACGCACGAGTTCCCCCCTCCCCCTCGGGTTACTGGTCATGGAAGGAGGGAGCGTCGCGTGACAACCCGGAAAGAAGACTGAAGGATTCGGGTTTATATAAGTAGTTTCAAATTCTCCCGACATTTCTTTAATGTCCGCATCAGGCTATGCTGGCTTATGCAAAAGAACCGGCAATTTTTTTTACAAAGATTTTTTTTGTAAAAATTAAGTCAACAAAATGCAATCGAATGTCAGATCTGTGTTAACATAGCTTCATGTAAAACCAATACTTAGCTAATACCTATATATGCAATTTTTGTCAATATGAAAGCAAGGTTTTGAGATGACGCGACTATCAACAGAATCAATCTGCCAATTCAGATCCAGGTGTACTGCGATTTGAATGCAAGCAGATGAAGTAAAGTTTTAATATTTCAGTCATTAGATTTACGATTGTGAATGAACTATTTAATGTACAAAGATCGTCATATTGGATAGGAGGTTATTTGCCAAAATACAATTCTTCCAGGAAATGGCAATGTTAATCAGTGGTTCGAGAAACAGTAAACTGATGTTAACAGAATATTATATATTGAAAAGACACGAAATGTTGATATTCTAATTTGTACATTGTAACATATTGAAACCTAGTTTTATATTTCAACAAAATTCTTTACAGGGATCCGAATTATTAAAGTTAGCTTCAATGATTATGTAGTTCTCGTTTTGGTGTCCTATCGGTTACTGATTATTGAAGAGGGGTTGTTTCTCTCATTTTAAAGCATGAATGCTGTTACACTAGGTAGTGGTTTGTGCAGCTTACCACTGAGTTATTTCGTACAACAGGCCTCTTGACTGACCGTGTCATGTAAACTTGTCAGTCATAATGCAAATTAGAGTTCACCACTAAATTTTCTCCTTTTCTTATTTGTTGAAATTGATCGCGTGACACGATAGTGTTTGTCCGCGGAGAGACACTCAGCGCATTGTGCCCGTCCGTCAAAAATACCCGGATGAATAGTAGTCGTCCGTGAAAATTTTACTGTTAACAAGCGGGTTTAAAGAAAATAAACAATTGAAATCGTACCAAGTGGGTTTTTGTCTGTTTTCTTTTCAAATTTTACACGACTTAAACGGCTTTCATCTGAAAAATTTGAAAATAATTCAATATGACTTTTGAACTGGCGTGTGAAGGAAAATTTAGTGGTGAGCAATAAAGACAATAGAGTGTTTATGTTTTGGAACTATTGGTCTGATAGTTGCCCCTCCTTAAACGAACTATGATGTTCGTTTTACGAACATCAAATTTCCGCAGGGCAACTATCAGCCGATAGTTCGACAGAAACGCTGTGTTTTTAATCTGTCCTAAAATCTCGCACCACTACTTCTGTGACATTGGAAATTCTACTCATTTCATCACACTCTTTCCACTTCTCTTATGATTGACAAGGTCACGTACCACAATCTTGGGCAATCAGCACGAGCGAAGACATCTACTATTCCTGAGAGGAAAAAAAGTAAAACAACTGCAGTTTCCAGAAAAGTTAAGGTTAAGTATTATTTACAGGTTTTTGTCGATTTGAATTAATGACGAGTCATTACATTGTACTAATGATAGTCGATGGCGCGATAATGTTTCTTGCCCTTTGCATTACGTTACATATGGTCCGATCTGGAGTAGTCCTGTTTGTACAAGATAGGCTCGGTAAGACGTCGATTGCGCCGCTCGCCATCCCTTAGTCGGAATGCGCGAGTACGAGCGCGGAACTGGCTTTGTGCGGCTTTATGGTCGTCTTCGAAAACTTTCATTCCATCCCCAGCAACTGTACCCAGGCTGGCTTTCGCGCCGTCCTCCGTTCCTTCCTGTTCTTTTCTCGCCGAGTTTGAGTCCTGGCGATGAAACGGAAGAAATTCACTCACCACGGGAGCAGACATCTTGCGAAGTCCGCACTGTCTGCTCGCAGCCTTAGGACCGTCGCTTGATTGGAAGATCGCGGCGCTAAGCTCAGCGGGAAAGGCATCGCCAACGCTTCCCACCGGTGGGAACATGGTGGCCAGCAGTTCGAATGGCAGACTCTGTTTCATTCTGTGTCGATCCAGACTCCAAGCTTTCAGGTTTTCAAGTGGTAAGCTTTCAACTTCCGGTACAAGTTTGGCCAGTCTCTCGTCAAAGCTCCTACTTTTGCGGATGACTTTGTTCTTGGCTCGAGACACCTTGATCTCATGGTCGGTTCTCATGACTCGCCTCTGGATACTCCCCACGAGTTCTTTTGCCGCGCGCTCTTTTCTCCAGTCGATGATCAAGCCGTGGTCGTCACCAGCTCCACTCGGTTCAGAATCATGAGAATCCTGCATTTGACTTACGTCCTGGTGGTCACCTTCTTCCAAATAAGGCTTCGAGGTTGATTCCTGAAAGGGAAAGCATCGTAAAGTTAATGGGAGACTGCTGGAGAAAAACTAAGAAGACGAAAGGCTAAATTGACGATTATGCATAAGTTAATCCGTGATTTATTAAATTTAGATGCAGTTGGACCCGGCTCCGACAGTGACTCTGAGGTGAAGAATTTGTTTTATCACACAAGCTGAATAACTAGCGGACCAAAGGGTAACTTTATCCGTGACAATGTCAGCAAAAAAATTGAAACCCTTAATGCAAAGCTGGGTACCTGGAGATCGCGCCAAATTTCTGTTTGGGCGTTGTTTAATCGTTAGTCTCTGGGGATTTCACAGATCGTTCACTCAGCTGCCGTGCTAGACATTCACAAGGATTACATTGTAAAAATTCAATCTTCAATTTTTTAATTGAACTTGCTCATCGAATTGTCACTACAAAGAAAGAATTACATTTATACGGAATTGAAGACAACAAGAGCTGTCATTACTGCGGGGATGATGACTCTTTACTACACTCTTTCTTAGGTTGTCAAATTGCAGTCGACTTTCTCCGGAAAGTGCTATGCTGGTTTAATGAAAAGGAAACTCTTCCATCACATTAAACTCAAAAGAAATACTCTTCGGAGCAGCTACTGATAACAATAATAAAATTTAACACATCTAAATTTCTGCCTCCTCTATGCCAAATTCTACTTTCCTTTCCAGAAAATCAACCCAAGTGCATGTAATTGGGATGCTTTTGTCCGGAAACTAAATTTTATGTTGAAAATAGAAGGTTTCGTTTAGTTTCAATTTGTCCTCTACATCTCGCAATCACAACAAACAAACAAACAAACAAAAATTTCCATCTTAGCAGTTAGGTAAATTAAATAGAATATATCCTGTAGAAATCAGTTGTAATTATATAGCATCAGTATGAGTACTGTAGTTACCCGTAAGTGTTGTATGTAGCGTATTGTTGTTGAAAAAAAGAAGAAAAAAAAGAAACGTATTGCAGATTAGTGTATGGTAAACATTGTATTGTAAGTAGTTTATTGTAATTAGCGTGCTATAAGTAAATTCTTCCTCCGAGCTAGCCAATCAGCTTGGGCGAAAAATACTATTCACTTGTATGGTATATACTAATTCAAAATAGCGGCGCAGTGGATAAATGCAATGAGGATTCAGACCTTGCTAGACTCTCTTGCTTGGGCCGGGGACTTTGCCGCGACAGACACACGTGAGCAGCGAAGCCGCGAGATTAGCCGACGCTCGAGACGTTCGTAAACTCACTGAAGCAAAAACCCAAACTGAAACAGCGCTTGAGTGTGAAACCCGAACGCTAGAGCCCGCTTGCACTCTTAGATCTTGCCTAAGGACGCAACACAATGACTGGCCAGCGCTCGGCCACAATACCTAACAAAACACTACAAACTGAAGTTAAATGCTGCAAGTGTATTACCTTTTGCTTTAACTCTACCTCCAGGTTAGAGATCGTCTTTCTTAGTTCTTCGTTATCTGTTCTCTCTTGGTTTAGAATCGTCTTTACAGATGCAAGTTCCTCTTTGGCCTGATCGTATTTATTTTCAAACTGACGCAAGTACTCGGTCTGCTGTCGAAGACTCAATTCTTTGGCTTCCAGAGTTTTCTTGTGCCGTTGGGCAGCTTCTTCCGCTTCTCTCCTCATCCGCTCGAGTTCCAGAGAGGTATCTGTCATGGATTTGGCGTAGAAATCCCGTTCTTCTCTATAAATCTTTAAACTTTCTTCCGCTTCTTTGCAATTTCTTTTGAGTTCTTCCATGGCGCGTTCCTTGTGGTTTAGTCTGATCTTCAAATCAGAGATTTCATCTCGCTGGCGGGAGTATTCTCCGTCCACAACTTCTTGGTTTTTGAGTATTTCTTCTTTCTCCGCCTCTACTAGATCAAACTGCGCCTTCAGAGCTTCTGTCCAGCGCTTCACCTCCGTTAAATCATTCTCCTTTTCCTCCAGCTCACATTGCACCTTCGCACTTTCGAACTGCAGTTCACGTAGTTTCTTCTTCAGGCTCTCGCAGGTCTTCATTTCTGCTGACTGCGAGCGTAGCTGCTGAGACAACTTAGTGGTCTCCTTTCTCTCAAAAGCGTAATCCACGTTGACTTTACTTAACTGCTGGTACAATTCGTCTCTTCGAGCTCTTACTTCTCCCATCTGATGTCGAAGTGTCTCGTTTTCTTCATGCGCTGTCAGAAGTTTCATCTGTAATTGAATTATAAACTGGTTGGTTCTGCCCTCCCGCTGAACTTCCTCAAATCTCTGAAGGAGGTTCTCTCCTGTCTTGTTGGCACTGGACCGCGCCTCGTTAACCAAAGCGTCTTCGGTGTCTAACACCTGCTTTTCCAGTGAGTCGATTCTGCGTTGTTTTCTATCTTGCTCTAGCAAGGCCTCTTCAAGCTTTTTCCGTAGATCGTGGTTGTCTTTGAGGACTTGATCATGATGAAGGGTCAGATCTTGTAATTTTTCAGTGAGTATCTTTGAATAGTTGCTCAGGATGTCCACGTCAAGAAAGCTAGACCCTCCACCTTGAAAGAAAATAAGACAAGAGAGATCATTGCACAACTGTATGTACACAACTTTTGCAAAATTAAGCCTGGAAAAAAAAATCATCAGCTCGAACAAAATCCCTGGGATTCTAGAATCCCTTTAAATTACAATATTCAGAGAGGAAGCCACATCAGTACCGGGGCTTAGCAGCTTGTTTTCATGCGCGTGCTTTATCTTGGTCGAATTGGGAGTTGGAGATGTTAGTTTTTGTGGAGCGAGGAAAACTGGAGAACTCTAAGAAAACCCTGCCCTTCGGAGAAAGGCAGGAAGCAATGCATATATGGCACCGTGACGGAATCGAATTAGATCGAGCGCCATCCCAGTTATTCATTTAGGGGATATCACTGTTCGCGCCAAAATATTAGATCACAGCTTGCCGGTAGTAATCTCTACCACCTCCTAAGGAATCTTCAACGTTGAAGACATAGCAATTATCCTATATAAATTCAAACACTGAATAATTAGATTCTTGTCTTACCGCTGATTAAGTGACTCTTCATGTCCAACAATATGGGATTGCTTCCTAAAGAAACCAAAGAAAATCATGTCATCTTTTAAGCGCGGTCAACTGTAAAGAGGGCTGATGGTGAACTTATAGCTGAAAATTTATCAATATTGTGACTGGCAGTTGAGAAAAGACACGTTTTTGACAAATAGCCGCGATCTGGGGCCTGCAAAATTTATTGATAACTGAGAAATAGGCTGAAATCCTAACTGATGGCCGAGGTAGCGTTCACACTAGGTTGGAGAAATTTGAAAACGCAACTTTATTTCTACGGTTTGGCCTACCGTCCGCAGTAATCTGTCACGAAAACAGAGTTGTTCGAAAACGGTCTTCAAACCGGACACATTGGAAAACCATGGCCGGCTTTTCGTTTTTGTGTGTACGGAAAACATTTTAAAACGATAATCACGTGATTTCTCTGCCCCAGTTTTCCTCGAACACAAATTCAAAATGCCTGGTGATTGTTGTGTTTTTTTCCTCCAGCGTAGTGGGCACGCAAAACATTTGATGCGTTTTCAAAGTGAAACCTCCGTTTTGAAAACACCTCCGGCGTATTGAGGACGGGACCCGAGAAATCGCCAATCATTTAACTGACACTGAGATTCCCGTTCTCCCACTCGTATTAACAATTAACTCGTGCTAAAAGGTACTTTATTCTGAAATTTTCAGTGCGGTGATCGTCTCTTGATTAATGATCTTTGCACTTTGCTGTTGTTAACAATTAGGAAGTGAACAGCCTGGGTACAAGCTTTCGAATCCTATTTACACACGTGATATTTATTCATCGAGTTTTAACCAATCAGCTTCAGCTGTTTGGTGTTCTTTGGTTGATGAAATTGACGACGTATATCAGTGACTGTCTCGCCTTTGTGTTACTGCCCTGCAAAGTTCGCTTCTGCGAGTTTTTTTTTACCTTGTGAATTTTCTTATAATCAGATCAAACTGACCTTTGGAAGGGGCACATAGGTTCTAGCCCTGGAGAGCCTGAGGATTACTTATGTGTCTGCCTTGCTTGTGCCTCTTTACCCAGAACACAAATGTGCAGATCTGGGAACCAGAGGACAAAGATTCGGACATCGATGGGCGGGGTTATCAGTAAAAATTTACCGTTTTTGGTAAATATTGTTGATCTCGTACCTCAGCTCCGGCAACTGACTGTTAAAATTTGGATCACTTTTTAGCTATTGGTTAAACATGAAGAAACTTAAAAAACCTGAAGAAATACTGGATGTACAATTGACATTCAGTGTAAAGAATAAACAATACTTTAAGCCGCTTTATGGAACCGAAATCAAACAGAAAATTACTTGCAACAATCATAGACTCAATCTAGACCAGCGTCTTCTGAAAACTGATTGCGTTCAGGCCCTCCACAGGCACATTGTAAAATCAGAGATAATCTGACGCATTTTTCACTATTTGAGGGATAAAAAAGCACCCTACTGTTCCCAAACTCATGATCTCATTCACTCCTTCATCTGCTGAAATAGAGCTTTTGTTGAACTCTTGAAGTCCGAAACTAGAAATCATTAAAATTAGGAACTTCAGGTATGAAGACAAATTCAACCAAGTGTTGGGTGAAAAGTACTTATTATAATTAATGACAGAAGAGGCTAAACCACATGACTTAAGATCAAATCAGTTTGCCAAACGGACGAAAATTATGCACCGAGATCACTACGAAGAAAAATCACAAAGACTACTTACTTTTCGTTCCACTTTCCCCGGTCAACATCTCGTACAAGTTCGGATTAAGAATCTGCAAGGCGTCGATAAAATGGAAAAACGCTCTCTCCCCCTTCATTTCTAAGATATCTAGAAACCTTCCTGCTTTTGATTCACTGGTCTTCTCGGCTTGAATCAACTCGAAGTCCGTCTTATCAAAAGACGATTTGCTAATTAGGTAGTCGAACATGAACGTTCGATCCATTTGTAGATTTTGCACGATGAGCAAGCGATGTTTGGTTAAAATGTCGGCGAAACTCTCATCTTGGTCATGTTCGTCCATGGCAAATCAATGAACAAAAGTGAGCCGCTGAGGTATTAATTTTACGGTTGAAAGGCGATGTGTGAAGCGCTCATGGACCACATCAACGAGTATAAGTAAACGAAAACACGCTCAAATGCTAAAAGTGTTTTAAGTTCTTCAGTCGTCGTATCTGATACGGAACTTTCGTGCCTTTGATTGTCCAATCACCGGGCGGTTTCACAGGAATTAGCTTAACTTGTTGTATATTATAATGAAGCTAAAAAAGTCCATAAATGAGCAAAAGATGCGGGTATCTAAAGGCAGGGAATGTTTCGATTCCGGTTTGCTAGAAATAAGATCGAAAGTCTTGAATTGTTCCGAAAGCTGAAGCAGATCGCCTTATTGGTGTTAAATATTGGCCCTAATTCAAAAAGGAGTGTATATCAATAAAGCGAAAAGAGCCATGAATGAGCAAATAAGTGGAATCGAAAGGAAATGCTCTGATTCCGGTTTGTTAGCAAATATGATTGAAAGATCACTCTCTTCAAATATCGAGGGAGGTTCTGACCTGTGTGAAAAAATAATAAGTAGAAAAAAGTAACAAAAAATAACTTTGCCGAAATTTTCCAATCGCTAAAGTAAAGTCTGCATACGAGTCAAGTGACCTCTCAGGCTGTAGCAGGAAGCGACTGGAGTATTTCTACTTTCCTCCTGATGGGATGCTAGTCCATAACAGGGTTAGCCCCTGCATTAAATTCGCCGATACCCCTTTACACATCTGGACGCAGAGAGGCACTGTGTGAGTGAAGTGTCTTGACAAGAAATTACAAAATAACTTCTTTTCAATGCTGCTTATATTTTCACTTTCACTGGACATGATTGCTCAATAAGGCGGCACACATTTTGGCCAGTTGTAGAACGACACGCCGATAATGGCAGCCTGCGAATGCAGATATTGAAAAAAGGTCCTTTTCAAATCTGGAGCTAGTGTTTTTTTTCACAGGAGAGAAATATCCGCCAAAACTGTTAGATAGTTTATGCGTAATAATTGCTATTTTGTATATCCGTATCAGTCTTAAATTAGTTTCGCACTTTACTTAGAGTTGTATACTTGTTGTAATCTACCGAGGAAATGTCATAACATAACAATGTGTGGATCTTAGATGTAGAATATGAAATGTTGACATAGAAAGGAACTTCTGTCCAGTAGTTCGTTTAATATCGGCAATTTAGCCATATTACCTGTTCTCAGATATTCTGTGATGTATTGTCAAATAACACCTTTACTGAGCAATTTCCTCGAATTTATCTTGAACGGAAGATTTAAACCTTTAACATAAGACTTGACCTAGTTGTTTATTTTGCTGTAAACCATAAAGTTCACCTGCCATTATTGTCGCACCATAAGCACATAAAAGCAAGCACGTACTGTACACTACTTGATTTACCTTGATTTATTTTCATCTACCTTGATTTACCTTGAGTTACCTACCGCACCTTTCATTACACTTCGGGGGGGGGGGGGGGGGGGAGTTTACATTTGAAAGGGTTGGGATGCTCGTCAGAAATTTTGAATTAATCCCTTAAAAGAAATCAATCATGGCGTGGCCCAGGATTTTTTGACCCCTAAAAGAGACCATATTTAAAGCATATTAAATATATATATTTTTATATTTCTTCGCATGAAACCCTAAGCGAGAGCTTCCGGCTGCATATGAAATACACATGATGTCATTTTCCTCAGATCACCCTGCGTGAGACCAAAATTCGAAATTTACACCCCTAACCGAGACGACGAGCATTCCCACCCTTTCATATGCAAGCCCCCCACGAGGTCGCACGCCGAGTGGTTTTATTGTTTTCGAGCGTTTGGAAACCTGATGAAACCCGAAGCACGAGTTTAAATTGTCATTTTAATAAGTTTTCTCAATTCAACTATTATATTTGAGGACGTGAAATGTGCATGATCTTCAAAAAAATGTGCATGATGTGCATAGTCCTATCACCTTATTGCTGCTCTGTGACAATTCTTGAATATTCATCGACTGATGTCACGTTATTACGCTGAGCGAACCCGTTGCTTCGCAAAGCAAATGGCAGAGTGCAGATTTAGACCTTCAAAAACTAGCAAAGAAGAGGAAAAGTGTGTGGCCAGCGCTGTTCCGAGGTAACGTGAGCATTTAGTTTGATAAAACTTCTAATGTCAGTGCCATTTTAGGTAGGAGGTGTACAGCAAGGTTGAAAGTGAACCAAAACACGAGGTCGCCACCATTGAGCGAGAATTTAAATTTAGAGAAAGAATGGCCTTTTGAGTTTTCTGTTTTGGGTAGTTTAATAACTGTACCCTCACATTCAACGTTAGCAGTAAATAATTTAGGTTTAAAGTTTTTTTTTCGTAAAATGTGTGATTAAATGATGTTGTTTATCACCGCATGTTTTTGTTGCTTTATCAATATGGGCAAGATTTCCGTATAACCCCATACATTTATTATGCATACAGTTCTTTGTTTAACTAAACAATAGCTGAAACAATGGAACTCCTGTGAGACTTATCCACTTTGAATAACTTGAAATTTGCCGGGTTTTTTCGCATGTGTCGCATACTTTTAGCTTATTTTACATCTAAAATACGGAAAAACTCAACGATTTTTTAGACTTAGAAAAATTTTACGAATTTTAAGTCTAAATTGCGGAAAACGGAAAAGAAATATCATATTTTAGGGCGCATTATTAGCATTTTAAAATTGAGGGTAAGCTTGAAACTGCTTAAAAAAAACAGCGATGTCAGTCTATGCGCTCGTTTTAAAATGCTCAAAAATAGTGATTTAGGCCTCAGAAAAGGCTGCTTGCGGTTAGCTTTAAAATGTTGATCGGGTCAGCGAGTGTTCTACTTATTTTGCGAATCAAAACAATGTTAAATAAAATTCTTGCTTACCTCTCGTCTCACTCCGCATTTTACCCCCTTGATTTCTGTCCTCAAATTCACTCCCAAGCGATGAATCTGTGTCTCTTGTTTCTTTCCTGTATCAAGAAGCGATCGGAGCACGGACAGTGCATACATTGGTACAAAGAACTATCAGCGCATCTTTGCGTACTACATATAATGTTGATGTTTCCAAAAGGATCATCTCCATAGTGCTTACGTCACAACTATTCCTGTAGGTCACGTTCGCAGAGATCTTCGTGCGTTCCTGTACGAGGCATACTTTGTTCGACTCCCAACTATATAATTTCAAAGCACTGGGTGTGCGCACCTGTGTCTGGGTCGACAAAGTTTAGGCTGTGGTTTAACTTTGAGGCGACTACAGCCCTCGTCTTTTAGGTAGTCGTAAGCTTTCCACATGTCTTTCAACAAGCTTGTATTCCCGGCAATAGGTGGCCGCGTATGATGGGTAGAACTGTGCCCCTTTGCCCTAGGAACAAGAAAACAGGCTTTGGTCCTGCGGCAGATTGCGCCGAAGACCCACTGTACTTCGATGTAGTGACAGCAGTTGTACTTCGTTTTGCAAAACTTGGACTCGAAAACAAGTACACCCTACTGGGGGAAAGAATTAAATCCTCCCCGCTTTTATTCACCAGGGAACCAAGGATAAAGACAAGCGATGCATGTTTTCGTGCAGCGTGAAACATGCATTTGACAGATGAATAAGTAAATTGTAATGTAAATTTTTATGCATTTCAACCAGTCAAGTAAAATAAAAATGATTTGTCGAGGAGTAGTTTTCAACTTAACCTCGTAGTGTAGTGGTGTAGAAGGGAGACTGGTGAGCGAGAGTTGTGCGAAAGGTAAGTGGTTCGAGACGTGCCGGGTACAATGGGAAAAAAAGGGAAAAAAAAGAGAAGTACAAAGCCAGAGGAATACGGAGTAGAAAAAGAAGAAGAATGGAGCAAGGGGAAGAAGAGAAGGGCCAAAAAGACAGCGCGCAATGAAATCCACTTTTATTTATACAGTAAGTAGTAATTATCAATGTATATATATTCAATACGTTAGAGAGTTGCTATTGTCTTCAAAAACAATAGAGCGCATGCATAATTAATCATTGTGCATGCATAATAAATGTATGGGGTTATACGGAAATCTTTCCTCAATATGAATTAGATTAAGAACATTTGCATCCGTGTTTGAAACAAGGCCGTGCTTTCAACTCGTTTTTCATTGGGTTTCTAAACCCATCCACCTGACTAGATTAAGATGCTCTGGTTGGGTAAGAGCAGCATGAATAATTAATGAGTTTGAGAATTTAAAATCGTGTTTTCTGACTTGTGTGTAGTTGTGAATGGTTTGAAAGGAGCTGTGTCACGGTTTAAAGATCTTAAACAGTTTGACCAATATGTTTCAAGTTCATCGATAGTAATCCGTCTTAATTTTTATCCTTGTTCTTTCGTGGCCCATTGTTATCTCTTTACTGTTTTTCTATCTTAGTAAAAGACTATTTTCAGGTTTCCTTCAGTTCAAGTCTCCTTTCCAGCCGAAGAGAAACGAACAGGGGGAGAAAAAAAAGAAACTGTGTCTCCCAGATCCCTAATATTTAGGAAAGAGGTGTCAAAATGATTTCTTAATATAACTCCCGTAAGATTTTGAGCATGCCTACACCATAGGCGGCCCAGACTTTTTTGTGATTTACATACGTGACAGTATTGCGTTACGTTTTGAGCCATTTAAAGAATCTATGAAGTAAAAAATAATTGCTGTTTATTTGAAAGGCCTTTCAAAGTATAGAAGAATGGCGTTTTTCTTTTAAGAATATCTTTTTTCGTTTTAGAGATATTTACGTTTTTGTGAGTATAGTGATGACGTCATAGGTGGTTTCACTAAAACAGTACAACACTCAGTCAAGAATATCTCTAGAAATATTAAAGCGGTGTTCTTCAAACTTGGCATCAAGACTGTACATCACAAAAGAAGCAAAATGACACCAGTCGTGCTGTTGCCATGACAACAGTTATGTCCTGTTTTAATTAAGACTAAAATTTTCAGATTTTATCCTAAACAAGGATCATCCACTCACAACAATCCAATGGGGAGAGTTAATTCAATATGGAAACCATTTGAGTGCCGAGCTAGACCCTCTGTCACACTTAACAAGACTGCAAATGGGGATATTTGGTTTTTCACAGAAAGAGACTGGAACCGAGATTGTTGCCATGGCAACGACATAGTAGGTGTCATTCTCTTCCTTTTATGCTGAAAGTTTCTGGTGCCAAGTTTGAAGAACATTGCTCCAATATTTCTGAAGATATTCTTGATTGGGTGTTGTACTATTTTAGTGGAACCACCTATGACGTCATCAATTTCCTCATTTGCATAATACAAAAACGTAAATATCTCTTAAAAGAAAAAAGATATTTCCAAAAGGAAAACGCCATTCTTCTTTACTTTGAAAAGCCTTTCAAATAAGCAGCAATTATTTTTCACTTCATAGGCACTTTAAGAGAATGTATGAAAATGGTTCCAAAATCGTTTTAAATTCAACTTATAGTAAAGGATTTAAAAAAAGAAGCTTACCTTAGTCTGCGCTTGTGTTATTTTGAAGTCTTTGTAGCAGCTGAGCCGTTCTAAAGTCGTTCTAAAGCCAATTTGACGTTCAATTTGACGTTCTAAAGCCAATTTTCCAGGTTTGCTTTCCATTAAGGAAAGCAAACCTGGAAAAGATTAAATCGTCACACCCTCTTTCTCAACCAGACCCCGCTTGTCGCTCGTCCCGCGCTGCTTTCCGATCGTCGCCACTGACCGAGAGCCTGGAACAGGCTACCTCCGTCACGTCTCTTTCTTCCACGACCCAACTCGATAGCGCCGAACGATCGAATTAAAAGAGCCTTCCCCTTCTACCGCTAACTGCAACAACACACGAAGATGATGTGTTACTGGATAATGCAACATCTGAGGACTTTTTCCACTGAATAAAACCGCCGAGTGAGGGCTAACTTTGTAGGAAAAAGACTGACTCGAAGTGAAGGGATCGATCTTTACACACCTTATGACGTCACTAGTCCCAGGCCTCGGAAAACGACAATTGCATTTTTAGCCAACTTCGGAGGGATAGAAAAATTATTTTGCGCGCCGGAACAAAGCTTACATTCGAAAATTATGAATCAGTGCAACATAGATTTCAATTGTCTGGAAAAAGGGGGCTAAAATTTCATTTCATAGACACTTTAAGAAGAGTAAATATAGAAGAGAGCACGAATTCTCGAATTCACCACTTTTTACCAGAATGCATTGCATTTAACCAGGGTGCATTGCGCCACTTTTTATCAGAGTGCATTGCGCCACGAACAACACGAGGATGTCACACCGTCAAGCCGTCGTCCTTTTTCGTGTAGATTCCAGCGAGATAGATTAGTGGTTATGTTTTGCTCTGATTTACTTGAACGATATGACGGGAGATCTGCTTGACTTTCACAGCTCTTGCTTTTGTTTTTAATACAGTATGTGAAAGTTTGTAAATTTAATTGTCGCATCTTAATTTTTGGCATTTCTTGTCTCGCCTCCTTAGTCGAATTCTTAAATGAAGAGAAATCGTCGTTACTAAAGCTTGTAGAATAATTAAAACAAACGACATCCGTAGAACAGGCTAATTTTATATATGCTGCAATCTATTCCTTTTCATCCAAACATGAATTTAAGCTAAAGCTTTGGCATTTTAACTATATACATCGCGATGAATGCTTCCTCGACACAGTCTGTCAGATTTCTGCTCCTACAATTTCCACATCTTTCGATATTACGATCTGGTAAACAGGAGGTCGATGTGTATCATTTTGTGTCCAAACCAGATCACCATGTGTTTTTTTGGTGTCGCGATCCCTACTCTTGTTACACCTCCTCATCGATGCGTCATCATGCATCAGGAAGTTGTAGACGAACCACTACTTACTGTCACTATCAACAGAATGCGCCGCAGCATCACTGTCTCTTACATATCCTATAGTTTAAAATGTATTGTAAACTTCTGGGCTGGGTTGTTCAAAAGCTGGTAAATGCTGACCCAGAATTAAAAGTAAAACAAAGTATCAATTTTCAAGTTTCTTGCATGAAAATCTTTTTCCCTGCTTATGTTTTGTCTATTTTGAGATTACTCAAACTAAAAACAGATGGACAAACTATACAAACAGAAAACCTCACCGAAAAGTTTCAAAACTTAAATCGCTGACTAGGGTACGAGGGGCGCGAGAGCCGGAGCTGTATCGCCTGTGCTGTCGGGATTTTACGTATTAAATCCTATTTTGTTTATGCTTGTTGTCTTTTTGCCTTTTTGGATCGAACAATTTTTCTCTCAGTTTATGTATGTTCGACAAGAGCCAGAAAGTTAAACCCATCATTGCTTTATTTACAAATCTGCAATAAGACTACAAACACTCTAGTAAATAACACTCTGCTTTAAGAAATGTCTCTTTTCCGGATTTTACTTGTTTCATTAGTTTTCTGCCTAACAAACTCAAAATTCTAGTTGTTCCAACTAGTTATCAACTCCTAACTTCTCTATAGCTACCATCGCATGTTAAATATAACAGGTCAGAAGAATTTTGTACCTGATACACTCATAAAAAAATATAATCACTTACACTAAATTCTCTCAGTAGAATTACAAAACACTGTATGAAAAAGACTCTGACCTTGGAACGCCGGCAAATAAATTTTCGTCAACCTGGCACTGTAACAAATCTAAAGTCTACTTGTGGCCTTGTCACGCGTAAGGCACGTGATCACGTCGTGCAAACCTGAACTTTTGCGAATAACTAACATTACTTTAAGTCATTTTACAATATTTGTACAAAAACTAGTCCATATTTTTTTTATCTTAGTTGACTCAGGCTCCCTTAAAAATACACATGCACAAAAAATAACGCATCCACGTGACCTAGGGCGGGTTAAATGGAGCTGAGCGCGTGTGCACGCTCACCGCGCCCAGAGCCTTGTTCATTTCCACTCTGCCAGATTTTAAATTAAGAGCTCAGCACGGATTTTATTGCACATGCTTACTCCTGTTGTTTCAGCAAACGTCATTTTAATCTAAATTAATGATTCAGGCGGCGGAAGTCAGTCAGATGTACTACTCTGAACATCAACTTCCGGCGACTTGAAATCAAACCTTGGGGAACTGGGTGCCGTGTAGCTCCGAACTCTCTCTCCCGCGGTCACTGCTCCGGACCTTTTACGAAAGGGATTTTTAAGCGTCGGAGACATAAGAGCCTCTGCTACTTCTTCTATTTCCCTCTGCACTCTCTCGTGCTCCTTTTTTGCGTCATCTGTGGAATGGAAAAGGAAATTCGCTGGAAGTTTTGAGATGCCCTTATTTGAAGCGTTGCTGGTGGCATCATTGAACTCGCGACGAGTTTGCTCTCCTGGGTCATCAGGTTTATTTTCATCTTTCAAAGAAGACCTCTCCTCAGATGCACGACTTCTCAAAGACACCTTGCTTGTCACAAAGTTCATTATCTTTGAAGGAGAAGAAATGCTTTTGAAGTAAGGAGGTCGGGTTGGAGTCTCGTGGGACTGTGACTTTTCTCCGCTTTTGTGGGAATCCTTCGGGTTTTCGTCGACTTTGGGGTCGTCGACATTGGCTGCCGGCTCAAACGTATCGGATTCCAGGCTGGTTGAGAAATCCAGCGATGACTTTGCGGAATCAGAGAGCTTTCTCGATGGCTGACTGGGAAAACCACTATCACTGGAACGAAACGAGGAGTACAGAGAACTGTTGCAGTCGAAAGGGTTGTACAACGCTGAGGCAGTGTTACTAACGGACGAGCCAAACATATACTCCAGTGTAGTATATGTTGGAGGGCTCTTAAACAGAGTTCTGTTGCGATCCATGCTCAAGCATTTCTGGGTTTCAACCGAGAGGCTCTTAACTTCTGGACATAGCTCCTCCAGTTTCTCGTCCAGTGACAAGCTCTTTTCAGACCGCTCGTGAAGTGTTGTTGAACTCGAGGCGTCTTCGTCTTCGGCGCCATCTGCTCTGTCCACAGCTGGGCATCTCTTCGGAGCAACCCGCTTTTTGACACTCTCTATGACTTTAGAGGTCGAGCGTCGCATTTTCCAGTCAAAAGAATCTTCGCTGCTGTTACCTGGTGAGTCCTCTTCCGCGCCAACCCTTCCTTCCAGTTTGGCTTCCTTGGCTTTTCCGGTGTCCAATAGTAGGTTTATACCATTTCTCTGTCGAAAAAGAGAAAAGTGTTGCGTTGTCAGATTTTATATTTTCCCGGCTTCACCTTTCCCGAATTCCCTCTTATCTTCCTGTCTGGCAGATGCTACGATACGCGGCATACAAAAAATTGAGCAGAAATTAGCTGCCTTTGCACCAGTCGATGAATAACCGAATAAAATTATAGCTTACACAGTGCACTTAGGCTAATTATCAGGAGGCGGGGTGGAAAATGAGCCTCACAGAGAAAAATTATGTAGTATCCCCTGATAACAAAGGCAAGTTTAGCTCTGACTCCACTCCTTATCTTCCAACAATTATGACCTTTCCTTCCCAATCACCTACACCTGCCTTGATATTGCGTTTCTAATTTGTCTGGCCTTGGCTATAAACAGTCGCTCGGTTTTGTTGTGTTCATCTCTTCATGTTTCTTTGTTTCTGGTACACATTGTTTCCTCGCAACTGTTCCATTAATAACCATGAACGTTGCAGCGTTCTGCCATCCTTGCATGACCACTGTTGACTCTCGAGAAACTTCTAGTAAATGTCACCTCGGGATGCCTCGGAATGCCTCGGGTTGTAATCGGAAGAACGAGGAAAAAAACTTTAACTTTTCCTGAGCTAACCTGCCTTTCATTTATTGGATATGATGCTTTCCGTTCATAGTGCAAGAAATGTTATTGTATGAAGTTATACCTATTCTACGTATAAACTGAAAGATTGCAAACAAACTGAACTGATTAATTAGCATTCGCTGCGGCTTCCTGTGCTAGGAAAAAGCCCCCAGAACAAGAAAGGAAAGCGGTATTTCACTTAGAGAATGCATAAATAAAATGTATTATCATTCGATGCGTTTTTTCTTCCTTTCCATTGGCCGAGAGCCCACCACGTGACCTGCAAATAACTGCCTACAAATAATGGTCTGCTCATGCGTAGTACCGTGCGTAGTACAGTGTCTCGCAGGTCAATTACTTGCAAATCGAATAATTGATCTGCTCGCTACTGACAAATCACGATATTTTGCTCAACCTCGTCCAATAATTGTTAATTATTCACTAACCTTAGCAACATTCTCAGCGAAAGGAAGATCATCATCAACATCGGACGGGTTTCTCTGTAGCTTAGCCTTTCTTAAATCCTCCATCTCCAATTCTGTATGGTAGAGGCGTTCGCGAACAGTGCGAAGTTCTTCAGTTGTTTTCTTAAGCTGCCCTTCAAACTGGCGGCTGTATTCCATCTGCCTGTTAATGGCTTCGTCTCGACTGTGAATAACTTCCGTCAATTGCGCAGCAGTATCTTCTCTATCCTTCCTTAGTTGCTCTCTTTCCGCCGATGTGTCCTTCCACGCTTTCTCGTACAGATCCCTCTGTTCCCGCCAGGTGTTGGCCGTCTGTTCTAAGTCCTTGCATCGCTTCTTCAAGTCATTTACCTCGCGCGCGGAAATGGTCAGTCTCAGTTCCAGCTCGTCAGCTCTGTCTCGGAGATCCGAGAAATCAGCCACGGTAATCTCGTGGCTTTCCTGCGTCTGCTTTCTGTCCTCCTCCACGATGTCGTACCGGGCTTTCAGTGCCTCCGTCCAACGTTTGAGCTCTTCCAACTCCTTCACAGCTTCGTCCTTTTCCACTTTTAGCTTTTGGTTGCTGAACTGAATCTGGCGAAATTTCATTTTGATCTCCTCGGCCTTTTGAATGTTATCTTTCTGGTGTTCAAGTTTTTCAGTCAACTTCATGGACTCGCGTCTCTGGTTGTCGTAGTTTCTGGAAATCTGCTTGAAGCGATCCAACAGCTGGTCCTTCTCCTGGTTGCTTTCCTCTAGTTTCTTCTTCACATCGTCCACTTCCTCTTTGGTGGTGAGTAGCTTCATTTGAAGCGCGATTATGAAGTGAGTTCTCTCCACCATTTCTCGATTCCGGACCTGGCACTGGAGAGCAACGCCTTCGGCCATCTTCTTAGCGCTAGAATGCGATTCCATCAACAAAGCCTCCGTGTCGAACTTTCGTTTTTCTAGTTGATCAATCAGCCTGTTTTTCTCTAGTAGTTCAAAAGACATTCTTTTCAGCTGCTTCTCCAGCGTTTCGTTCTCTTTCAACACTGTGTCGTAACGGATTGTCAGATCTTGTAGGTCTGTGGTGATTCTTACCAAGTGGTTGCTCATGATATCCAAGTCTGGAGCTCTACCATTTGATCCTAGTAAGGCAAACAAATAAAAAACTGGACTGATGAGCTTTGTTTCGCCGCAGCCGTCGAAAGTCAACTCGCTTTCACACAGGAACACAGAAATTGTTTTGATTACCTGACCGGATGGTGAAACTTTTGAGGAGGGAAAAACACCGGCCCTTAAAAGGTTTTATCCGGGGCTTATGTCAGAATTTAATTAAGGGACTGAACAGACTAATGCTGACCAAGCTTGGATGAAATCGCCTCATAGTAAGAAAAAGTGTTTTCACTTAACGTTTGTATCGGTTTAAAAAAACTGTAACTTTGAATTCGGCATTGCGTTTAAAAATTCCGGATCATATAATAAACCGGTCAGTTGGATTTCTAACAGGCCCGGATTTAAGCTTCACTACACAAACAAGTTTGCAGAGACAGACACTGTGAAAATGGTCATTTACTCGTTACAAGACCCGTTTCCCCTGACGTCTTTAACCTAGTTAAACAGCCTTTTTATCTCAACTAGTTCCTGTAGAGGTACGTGTACATAGGCCCAGGCTTTGAACATGTTTTACTTCCACTTCATAGAGCGGTTTCGAAACAGGAAAAAAAAGAATGAAATTTTTGAGTAAAACTGTCCAGCCATATCACACCACTCAGTAAAAAAATCGTTTATTGTATTATAAGCATTTTCCTGTCCCAAAATCAAGTGCGTTCCACTCTGCACGTTCACTAGCACTCACACGAGCCTCTTTTCGCTCCAAAATGCATCATATCACAGTAATTATATTACTTTATCAATTGTATCTCAAATTGAAGATTAGTCGGATGAACTGTATAGGTAAACACAGATGTTGCTGACGACACAGGAAGTTTATAAACCCGAACGACAAATTTGAATAAAGAATCCTCGAGCTGTAGCGCAAAGGAATGTGAACGCTTTGTAAGGCAAATTGTTTTCATTTACAGGTGGTCATGACTGCCACAAAGGAAACGCAGCTTACAGTGCAAATTAAAAATTTATTAAATCGACCAACTTCCTTTCTTTAAAAACAGAGCTTTACGAAAACGATGGTATCACGATAATCATGGGATTTTACTGACCGAGTTTAGACTGCGAGCAGTCTCTCTTTTCCCCTAAAGTCCATGGGAAAGAACGCAAAACATGTATGCGTGCGAACGTGACTGTGAGCGTGACGTGGGAGCGGTGATACACCGCGAACAGGTAGACCACCAGCAGCTTGCAGCATCGTCGCTCTCACGTCACGCTTACAGTCACGTTCGCACGCATACCTGTTTTGCGTTCTTTCCCATGGACTTTCGAGGAAAAGAGAGACTGCTCGCAGTCTAGACCGAGTTAAGCTCGAACACAAACCCAAAATGACTGGTAATTGATGCGTTTTTAAATTCCTCCGGCGATCTATGGACGGAAAACATTTGATGCTTTTTCAGCGTGAAACCCCAGCTTTCAAATTCTTCCGGCATAGACAGAGTGGACGAGGCCTTGGTCAACATTTACTTTCATTGTTCTCTTGTCTTGACGAAAAGAAGAAATAAATAGCAATATTGTCAAAGCAGGTTGAGACGGCTGTGAACCCTCAGATTATTCTCAACATCATTCAATGAGTTGTTTACTCGACATAATAGTTTAAACGCTCTGTGCGTAGGTAATTTTTGATTTCACCAAATCGAACGCAAGCTTAAAACTCTGCATTGTTGTTTGGTTGAAATATTACAAGAAGTGGAAACTTTTAATTTTGCACGGCTATCCAGTTGAAAGTATCCATAAATCTATACTGTACACATTAATTTGAACAAAGAGAATTTAAAACAGGAGTAAAATTGTGACCAGGAGTGGTGCTCTTATGCTTCGTTTTGGAGAATGTCTTGAAGGTCGAACGGTTTTAGTTCGATATCAACCAGTCGTCATTTCGGGAGGAGTGGAATTAGTGAGAACCTAGCCAGTAAAATCACGTGTCTCCATTCCTCCAGATCCACCGTTTCCTCTCGCCAAAGTCCCGCTGGCTAAGCTGAGAGGGATAGGCGGCTCTCTAAATTGCGAAACACGGAACCCCTGGCGAGAGCCCTGGGGACACAAAGCGCGGGAAAATGTATGCGAACGCGTCACGATTGGTTTTGGTTGTACTTCTGGGCCGGGTTGTTCGAAGCCCGATTAAGCTAACCCAGGGTTAGCGAGAATTTTGATTTCACTTTTGTAACTTATTGGTTTGTAGCCTGCAGTGCAGGCGTTATTTTGGAGCGGAACGCTAAATAATATATCGCGTTTTCGTTGCCGACATCTTGGATGCTTGACCGGCAGAGGAGAATTGGTGCAGAAGGGATGTCGGGCGGGGGGTGGGGCGTATTTTACCTCCCCCTCCACCTAACCCTGGCCCATTTTCTAAACTTAACGCCTCCTCCCTCGGGAAATTTTTCCTCGCCCCAATCCTCCACAGTTACCAAATCCAAGATGGCAGCCCAATACGAAAATGTACACTCGCGCGTCCGAAATACGCCTGCACGCTAATTAAGAATTGGTACTTGCTTAGCGTGCGTATATCGAGTTACGGATGCACGCGGGAAGTTTGGAGAGCACGAAAGAAGCGTAAGAGTTGCTCGAGGCGCAGCCGAGACCAACTCTAGCTTCTTGAGTGCTCTCCAAACTTCCCAAGTGCATCCATAACTCGATATACGCACAGCTAAAAGCATGAACCAATTCTTTTATAACATGGCGACAACAACTTTGTTCGCTAAACTGATTGACTACAACTAGTTCTCACGATGCACGGTGAAGGAAAACAAAGGTCTTTATTATCATAACACGCCACAATCAGTTAAGCAACAGTTGAACGAAAACGCTTAACCTGTTCTCCAAAATTGTCAATGAAAAATTCGCCTCTTCGAATTAAGATAATGAAAACGTAGCCAAACAAAGTACAAATACTCAGTGATAATGTAGACAAGCAAAGCCAAAATACTCACCTCGAAGTAAACATCTTTGCTAGGCAAAAGTCAAAGGCTCGAAGTAGGGTTAGGATTGTTTAGAATATCTTCACATTGCCGAAACTTAATTAAACAAAGGAACTTGCACTAAACGCGACGGAATTTTGCAGCTGAAATGAATTGCACACGTCATTTTATGGAGCACGGCCGTGCGTCCATGAGATTTGGTTCATGATGACGCAATGGGAATTAGATAGGACTAGCGAGCGCGCTATGTTATAATTGGTTTGATAATATGTTGATATTGTTTGGTGTACAACAAATGCAGACTGCAGACTTGCAAACTCGCGCTTGGGTTAGCCAAACTAGAACTTCTGTTAACCAAACTAGCGCTTCGGTTAGCCAAACTAGCACTCCTGTTAGCCAAAATAGCACTTCGGGTTAGATTGTTTAGGTTAGCTATCAGTGATGGTATAGGTAACACGATATATAATCTGCCAGTCTGCAGTCTGCATATGTCGCACACCGGATATTGTTAAAAAAACTACAACAAACGTTAGAGGTGAAAAACATTTTTGAACAAGAGAAAATAACGCTTCAGACAACGTTTAACCCTGGGTTAACGTTAACCGGCTTCGAAAAACTCGGCCCAGATTGGATGAAAAAGTGGCGCGAATCTTTTAAGCCAATAGCGTGACGTAGAAAGTGCAAAACCAATTACTTTTCGACACTCAAATGAAAACCGCTAGCTAACCCAGGGTTAGCAAGAATTTTGATTTTAATTTTGTAAATTTTAGCTGGACGACACCCTTATGAAGCCATGATTTGGCCTTTCATCTGCCATTCTGGAGTATGAGAGTTGCTGAATTAAGCCTTTATAAGGTTGGATACTTCCTTTTGTAAATGTTGAAAGCTCATAACTGTAAACTGTTACAGTATACAATCAAAATTTGACATAATTTACAAAGGAACTTGATACTTATGACCAGAAATTATGGTATGGAGCACTCAAAAAATTCCGATCTTGACCCTTTAATTTGCATGGAAAGCAAAAGGATCTTTAAGAGATCTTCACATTGGAAGCATAAAATCATACCCCCTCCTGAATCAGACTTGATTAAGCTTAACTGCCACTCAAGTTTTTGAAATTTTTACGCTTTACAATTTTAAGGTCAAGTAAATATCTGATAAAAATCTGCACACCCTGCAGAGCTGCTTTTCACAAGTAAAATAAATCCCTCTGTAACTTCTAGCAGTCCTAATGAGAGGTGGAGCAGCATTTTCTTGTGGTCAGCTATATATATGGCTACAAGCCATAATTTACTATTTGAAACATAGACCAAAGTTATAAAAATAGATTGAGCACGGTCTAAAAAATTCGTATTTCTTTCAGTTGACATCACTTTAAATTTTCAGAAACAAGGTGGGATCACAGTGATGTACATGTGGTGATGGGACCAGAGAGCCTGTGACTCCTCCCTGGATCTGCCAACTGTTGAACATTATATATAAAACTTGACTCATAGTTTACTTAAAGAGGGTCGAAATGGTTTTTAGCTGCACGCGCGCCAGCAAACACACGCGTGAGCTGAATGAATCAAAATTAGCACACCAAAAGTTAAATCTTGGGTAAAATCACACAAACTGGAAATAAAACCTGCAGAAAATATTTGTTTCTAGCTCAAAATTTTGCTTGGGGACCTATCTTGATTTTTTGCATGCACGCACCATTCACGATGGCACTTCAAATATAAAAGTTTCGGAGAAAATTACCCTATCTAGTAGAATTTTCTGTAAGCCATAAATCGCATTTTATTTAAATATATTTTACTCTACTAGATAACTTTTTTCCATACTGTCTGAAAAGTTAAAGAATTCAGGGAACTTTCTAACAAAGAAATAAGAATGGTATGTCACCGAATTAGATTCTCAGATAATTATTTTACAAAAACTGAAATTTAGTGGAAGTTTTTGTGCACCTTTTGCATTGCCATGGTAACTGATGTGACGTCACAAGCACCGCCCAGTATAGCCCAGCAATAGAGTTGCAGGACAATATATAGTTTTCCCACACCATTAAATTTCCTTCTTTGTACAAACACTGCAGCAACGAAAAACCTTTCGAGCCTCCTTTAGGGATTTCTTGTGTTCTTTTATATTATTTTGCAACTTCCTATGCATTTTTAAAATACAACAGTTTGGATGTGGAATCACAATGATGTATAAAAGAATATTTAAAAAAGTCATCATTTTTTTAGGAAAGTGCCTTACCTAAAAAGAAGTTCTCTCTTCCAATCATGAGAGGGCTTGGTCCTGTAACAAAAGAGCATAACAAATTGAAATTTAGATGATGATGATGATGATGCCAGCTATAGTTTCAATGGGTAAAACTGTTTGTAAATATTTTACTCAAACTACATAGGCGGATTTAGGGGAGGGGTTGAGGGGGCTGTGGCGTCACTTTTTTCTTGTATAATTTTTCAAAATAAGACTATGATTTTGGTTTGAAAATCGGTTTATAAAATGCTCTTTAATTCTATCTTCCCAAAACATTAACGTTACTTTACTTTGCATCACGAATACGCCCACAATGCTGTATGCTGCAAGTCCTGAAAAGTCAAGTTTTCATTCAGGGGGGCCCTGGAGGGGGGGTAGGGATCCGACTCCCTCTTTCTGAATTTTCTGGATCCGCCCCTGAACTATCTATTATTCATGTCAAAAAAATCTATTGACTTTAATGAAATAAAAGTGTTGGAGATTTTACCAGAAATGAGGTGTAAATGAGGTGTAAATGAGGTGTGAAACATAAATCAGACACGTGGGAGGAGTTTTTAAACTATTAGGTCTCAGAGGGAATTTTGCAGCTTGGTAAAATATTTTGAAGATACAATTAAGAATAACATATTACCAGAAAAATGAAATTCTAGAATTTCTATTTAAGTTTCATGGTAAACCGTTATTGAGGAATTCACGTGTAATCACTCCAGTTATTCTACAAAGGTTTGATTACTGGCCAGGCACTGAGCAAATTGACTAGCTAACAGGATCGATATACCTGCCTGGTTTGAACATTTAGGGGAAAGTTTTTCATATAAAGACATTCAGTTCAAAAAGGTTTTCCTTGCCAGTGACAACCAGTTGCTCATGCAGTGAAAACATTAATGAAACCTGTTTTACCCTCAGTTTGTAGATTGTGCCTTCATGCAAAATTTGTTTTGAGTGGAATCAAAAATTAAACTAAAAAACTGCATTAGAGTGCCTATGAAGTAAAAAATAATTGCTGCTTATTTGAAAGGCTTTTCAAAGTAAAGAAGAATGGCGTTTTCCTTTTGGGAATTTCCTTTTTCTTATAAGAGATATTTACATTTTTGTATTATGCAATGAGGAAAGTGATGACGTCATAGGTGGTTCCACTAGAACAGTACAACACTCAATCAAGAATATCTCCAGAAATATTGGAGCAATGTTCTTCAAATCCCACTATGAATCTGAACTGAATCCCACTATGTTGTTGCCATGGCAACAATCTCGGCTCCAGTCTCTTTCTGTGAAAAACCAAATATCTCCATTTGCAATCTTTTTAAGTGTGACAGAGGGTCTAGCTCGGCACTCAAATGGTTCCCATATTGCCTTAACTATCCCCATTAGATTGTTGTGAGTCGATGATCCTTGTTTAGGATAAAATCTGGGAATTTTAGTCTTAATTAAAACAGAACCAGCGGCATAACAGTTGTAATGACAATGGCATGACAGGTGTCATTTTGCTTCTTTTGTGATGTACAGTGCTGATGCCAAGTTTGAAGAGCACCGCTTTAATATTTCCAGAGATATTCTTGATTGAGTGTTGTACTGTTTTTGTGAAACCACCTATGACGTCATCACTTTACTCACAAAAACGTAAATATCTCTAAAACGAAAAAAGATATTCTTAAAAGAAAAACGCCATTCTTCTATACTTTGAAAAGCCTTTCAAATAAGCAATTATTTTTTACTTCATAGGCACTTTAAGAAAGATTTTTTACCATCTATGATGGTGATTGTTGCAAAGAGATAGTCCAGCAAAACGATAAAATCCTTCAGAGGAAGTGATTAAAGACAATTGGAAAAGAGGTCACATAGAAAGTTGAATGGAAAATTACACAGAACATTTAGGTTAACAAAATATGCGGCTATTTGAATCTTATGATAGCAAATTTTGTAAGCTTTAATTCTATGTAGGGTTAATAAATGTGTGATATATCCTGGATGCATCATATAGATGCAAAGTGTATAGTTTTCATGGAGTATGCACAGAAGAGAACCAAAGGAATGATCTGCCATTGGGGTATTAGGAGGCACGTACCTCCATGAAATTCTTATCAAGGTTACAGTTTCATAAGCAGATGTAGTAACTTATGATGTCCAACTACAAACCTTCGGGATAATTAACATTAACAGGTAGGTTTTAATTATAGAGACTGTCAAACCAGTTGATCATTAAAATATATTTTTTTGCCAATAAAGTGAAACCTATTTTTCCGTGAGATCCTAGATTTCGATCGTTGAATTCAACAGGCCACCATCTTGGTCTCTTGATGCAAGCAAAACTGGGGAGAGTACAAAATGTCCATGGGTAGGGGTGGTGGGGTTAAAAGCGTGGGGCCGGTAAAGAGGCGGAAAAATAGGGAGACTGTAATAGCTTCACTCTGTCTTGAGTTCACCGCATTAGTTAATCCAGCAACAGCAACAACTGATTGGTGTAAGGGACAATAGAGTTCATCACAGCAATTAGCAGAGATCAGAGTTTACAACTCGAGTGATGGAAAGTGACATTCATCACTTTGCAGCTCAAGCCAAAATAGCATTGAATTCAGAAGAATTTCAGAATGTTTTAATTTATATCGTCTGTCTGCTTCTTGTCTTGGAGGATTGTTGTTAAGTGCGAGCCAAAAGAAGCTGATTGTTGTTCATGGGAAGATTTTCCAACTTGTGGATCCAGGTCAACACCAAGATGTATTTTCAAAAGATCTGCCAGGCAAATTTTGTCAACTCTAGCCCTTTCAGGTCGAAATGTACTTGTCCTTTCTACCGAAATCGCCGATTGAAATTTTACAATGCCACAGAGATGGCACGCATCTGAACTTGCCGGCCTTGCCCCCCTTTTTGGAGTGAGGAGTTCTTTTGCCCCACATTCATTCAACTCAACTTAGTAACTGCATTGAATTGATTTCATGAGCAATGTTCACTTAAAGACTTTGAATTAAAATGCCTTGAAATACAAAACTGCACAGCAACATGTAATTGATATCATATTTTCCCTGATTTGTCAGGTGCCAAAATTCGGCCAGGGCCCTTGAACATGAGACAGTGAAGCCGTTACAATCTCCCTATTTTTTTCGCCCGCCATGCCCTCTAACATCCCTACCCACAGGTATTTTGTACTCTTCCCAGTTTCGCTCACATCAAGAGACTAAGATGGCAGCCTGTCGAACTTAACGATTGACACATGATCTCATGAAAAAATAGGTGCTGTGAACAGTCTAATTTAAAGGAAATATATTATATAAAGGAAATCTATTTAGAGGAAAATGCATGAGTGTGTGTATATGTGGTCACTTCTCCCCTGCCATATGGTTAACACCGGAGACCCCCCAGAACTAGCATGCAGGCAGGCGGTTGGATCGATGGTTGAAAAAACCGGGTTGAGGGTTGACAAAGCAAGTGAGGGGAGGGGGGCGGGGAGAGGGCAGG
>CM042751.1:15997146-16009372 GCA_022496165.2 Catalaphyllia jardinei | reverse complement strand
GGTTTTTCTGCCCTCTCCCCACCCCCCTCCCCTCACTCACTTTGTCAACCCTCAACCCGGCCCAGAACTAGCTGTGCAAATCCAAAATGGCGACCTCAATACAAATTCCGGTTTTTTCAATCATCCAACCGTCTGCACGCAGGCTATCCCAGAACTTACATGGTAACTTAAAAATGGCTATATTGATTTTTGTGCCTAGTGCTCGTAGAGCTCAAGGCACTATGTTATTGTGCGTGCGTGTCCGTAACACTTGCCATTCGTATAACATGTCATTAAGTGTCCTCCCCTTAACGGTTTTTTTTGAGATGTGTAATATGTCATGAAGTGTCCCCCTTCACTTTTTGTGCCTTGTGCTCGTAGAACTCAGGGCACCATATTATCTAGTCATATAATCGTGCATCCGTCTTAGACAGAACTTACCACCAGTTACAGCTCAGCTTTATTTTTAATTGCAGGAGGGGTTTGCTGTTTCCTGTTTGAGACATTTTATATAATTTCTTTGTTTTTGAATTTCAAAGTTGCTACGTCAGGAAATTGCTGCCAAAAAATAAAACATCTATATCTTATCATTTTAAGGTCTGTAACTGAAATCGTAATTTAAGGAATATTCGCAACTCAGATATTTTGTAAGTGGCTGTAGGTTGACTTGACTGGTGGAAAAAAAAATATTTCATAAATGTTTACAATTTTGAACCAAAATTGGAGTTATGCTCGATTGCCAAATTTCTAGTATAGTTCACTTATTTGTCTCCTTTCTATTTGTTTGGTTTGAAAAATACTAGTAAGTAGACCTATATTCTTGTTTTTTGGAACCAGGTCATAACCTCGAGGACCCCCCCTCCAGAGACAAGTTTTCAGTAGTCAAAAAATGCCGACATCCATTTTTTCATTAGACTTCAACATCGATCATGTTCTCATGCAAATTCCATCAAACAAATAAAAAAAATGTCTGTCATATACACTTTAAATGCTTCTGAAATTCTGTTTAATATTAGCAGTGTTTTTCTTAAAACTCGTCAAATGATAGTCAGAGAAGTATATTGTGTCAAGACGAAATATCAAAAATGGCTCTTTTTACTTGGGTGGTAGACCAACAATGTGTCTGCGTTATTTTCCGTGTTTTTCAGTGAGTAGATAAATCCAGCCTAGAACAATACTTGAGGTAATTAAACTTTAATTCCCTAGTATTTAAGAATTCTTTTATTTAAAAACTAAAAACAAAAATCATTTTGACGTCAAATCTGCAATATAATGCTATATTTTTTTTTATACACGTAGTCAGAGGCGTTACACTACTCTTTAACAGCTAAATTTAGATATAAAATTAGTTAGATCTCTTAATCTTTTGTTTAACAGATGATCAAAAGCAAAAGAAAAAACGTTTTGACGTCAAATCTGCAAAGTACTATTTATTGTTTATACAGGTAACCATAGGTATTAAAATAACTCCACTCTACTTTTATCAGTTATACAGCTAAATTTATTTTGTGTTGTAAGCAACAACACCTCTCGGAAATTAATTACATGACACTCTGCCAAAATTCAGAGCTACTGTAAAAAGAGCGATCGCTGCATTAGCTTGCACGTTTTCTGATATCTCATCTCAAGTGGCGTGACATAAAAGAAAAGTTTTGAATGTTTAATTTATACCTAAAATACAAATCAACTTTTATTGTTTTTAACTATACATGTTTCAGCTCTCGTCAGAATAGTTCACTACTAGAGATCTGTTTTGGTGAATATATCCGGCTGAACTTTAAAAATGTTTTCGTTGTTTTGATTCTTTAAAGTCACAACTTTATAACACGACACAAGATTAAATTAGCTCAAATACCTAAGGTGATGATGATTTGAGACAATGGTGGCACCCAACCCAATAATAATTTCACACCTACACGCACACACATGCACACCCACGAGGTCGGTCCGATGAAAGCTGAAAACGTCAGCTTGGCAAATAAAGATAAGTCCCCGGTGCATATCTGAATGTTTAGACATTAGAATTTGATTATCAAGTCACGAACTTATTTTCATTCACTATAATTAATCTACTGTAGCATTAGAATATCACTGGCAACACAAATTTTGTTTCTCCCTGAAGACACGTAAGCGACTACTTACTTGCAGTAGCTTTTTCCCCTGTTATCTTCTCAAACAAATGCGGATTCAGAAGTTGGATTGCATCGACGAAATGCGAATAGCCCTCATTTCCTTTGGTTATAAGAATGTCGAGCAATTTCCCAGCTTTCTGCTCACGAGTCCTCTCCGCGTGGACGAGATCGCAATCACCGATGTCGAAAATAGCTTTGCTGCGGAGATAGTCGAACAAAAACGTGCGATCTAGCTGCAAACATTGCACAATTTCCACCCGGTTCCTCTCCAAAATATCTTCAAAGGTTTCCTCTACCATGTCCATACTCAGCAAAACGCTTAAGCGACAAAATTACGGGAGCTCGAATGACGGAGCTCTTATATTTCATCTCACGTTCAACAGGAAGTCCAACTACTGGAGCGTAACGTGCAGTGATCGACTCGTAAGTTCTCTCAACTGTTCACGTCCAAAACAGGGCTAAAGAAGGGCTGGGGCTGATCGGTGATCATGTCTATATGCGCTAAAAAAAAGAATATGCTACCATAAAGGGATCAATTTTTGAACTGTTCTAGCCTGAAAAAGGTTACATTTTTAAAGGGACTGCTACAACAACAAAAATGTGCGTTACATGATATAAGGACATCAACATCTCAAGCAGACGCAAAGGAAGACCGGTGGATATCATACAAAGGTCGGGACTGAGAATGGGGAATTAATATGAGGAGGGAAAAGATTCTATCGATTGTATAGAAGAGATATTTATGATTGAAACTGGTTACAGGTTCTAGTGTCTGAAACAGACTGTAGCAAATGTTGGGTTAATCTCCAGGGAGGGTGGGCAATGAGAATTTAACTAGGGCACAAACTTTATTAGCTACTTTCAATAGCGTGGGAGTTAATTGGTCACACTCAATGCGCAACATATTGAATGCACAACACTTTGATTAAAACTATTTGCATTTTTTCAACACGTCTCTCAACATAAAATTCCGTGTTTTCAGACATGACCGGAAGTTTTGTTTGACCGACGAGCTTCTTGGAAAACGAGACAAAGAAAGGACTTATTTATTTATTGAAAAAGAAAAAAAGCATCAGAATTCGGCCGCAGTCATGTATAGTGTATTTGTCCTTTGCTTTGCGTGTTTGACTTGCACGCGATAGCGATTATGTATCCGGAAAATGGAATACAGGGGAAACCCCATTGTCGAAGATGTATTCAAAAAAGTAATTATACCCAAAATTAGCATAAATTACCTTTTTTGATATTGAATCCAAGTAAAACTACTTGTGGGGTTTTCAGGCCTACGTAGATAAGTAAAAACACTTGGGACAGTTGAGTTTAAACAGTGGACAACAAATGGCTGGTAACAACAACACAAACAAAAGTTAAGTGGACCTTTGACTGAGTCGCAATTACAAGGGTTTCCAATTCACATTTATTCGATCTTTGTTACCCTTTTTTTCTTTTCTTATTTTTTTTCTCCGCAGACAGGTTCACTCACTCTTTTTCGTTCCGTTTTTACTGTAATAAATTTTCGTGAGACGCTGATCTTTCATTACTGTTGGCATTGGTGAGAAAGTAGAATATTGATCTGTATAGTAAATTTTCTGGCACAGTCCTGACAGTGCTATTGTTTCGTTTTCCGGAGCGCCACAGCGCCACAGAAATTACGTGAATTGCCCGGAAGAAACGTTGCGTTATTTGAAGCAACCTGAAAAATTCTGTTTACAGGTTACACGCTTCCCGCGCTTAGCTATTCTACCCTGAAACTCTGATTAGGTCGACTTGTGGTAACACCGACCGAGAGATTAGCAGTTTCTATAGCTTTCAAGGAAATGCACTCTCTCCATAATGTAGGTTTCAAAAGTGAGAAGAATGAGGGAATTTTGTTTGCCGTAGCTTTAATTTCGTGAGTACCGCAGGAAATATCCAAGCTTACCAATATTAAGACCTGACTGATCAGCACCTGTATTCTCCTCACTATTGAACACACATTTATTGTAATTCTTGATGGAAGAATTTATTTTATAGATGATAACGTCTTCGACAAATGTTACGCTTTCCTTTGCGTCGCATGGAGTCGTGCACATACAACCTTGCGCAAAGCAAACCTTTGAAGTCTTAGAACATAATAATAATAATAAATCATGTAGCTATGTTTCACTTTCAGACAACCTTAACGGAACACTTGGTAAACGGCGAGCTGAAAGAGCACTTTAAACCTTTTTGTGGAAACTTTTGTACGTGATGTAAATAATGTAGGGCGACGTGACTAGTGTTTTAGGGATCGTCTTTCAGCAAGCGTGCACTTCCTCTTGACATAATTGGTTTGGTCAATGTTCAAAAAACTGTTACAAACAGCCCAAGCAACAGTTTGACGAATATGTGTGCGCGCAGTATCTTATAGGTGACCATATATTAGGTATAAAACACGGAAAAATGTGCGCTAAAACAACATTTCATTATTATGTAGGGTTAAAAGGAGTTCTATCCATTGAGTCAGGGTTTTAACTGAAGGCTGTTTTTGACATGGCCTTTCCGCCAGTACCTCGTTCACGTTTTGAGCAACGCCAAATCCCTCCATTTAAAACAATAACCCACGTTTTGCGGTTTTATGTAAATTTTTAGGTGATTTTTGGGCATTTTGGGAAAGGGATATTTTTTCTTAAAGGTTCGTTTAAATTGAGAAAAACATGAAATTTTGAAGATTTGATGGATTTGGAAAATTGCAATTTGAAGTGAAGAATTTGTAGATGGACACTTAACAGCCCCTACCAACTTGGGGCTCTCTTTTTTTGGGAGGGGGGAGGGTCAACACTTTGGTAGTGTTCCCAACCCATTTTAATTTTCCCTTTTAAAACTACTTTTAAAAACCCGCCTTAATGTACTATGAGTGAGCGATAACAACAAAAACACATTTTATTACCCATTTAATAGTTTTATACTATTATTTAAATACATGATTTTGAAAAACTGAAGGGTTACCAGCTTTGAGAAAAAAAAAACTAAAAAGCTAAAAATGTAAAGGAGCGGGTCTTCTCGTACAGCGTATGCTGAAACCAAGTTCTTAAAATCATCCACGAAACGACACTTATTTCCTTTTGAAAACAGCTCCTTGTTTGGTGTGCTGTAGCCTGCTTGGCTGGCGGGCGGGGATTGCTTGTGAGATTGGTATTAGCCGGCCTAAACGAAACCAGTCACTCACTCTTTTTTTGTTAAACTGCGATAATCATTATTCACTTTCATTTACAACCGCAGTTCAAATATTATTGTTTCAATCTCAAGGGAGATATGAACTCAATAAATTGACCTCGCTCCCAATGTGTGGCTTCATAGCTCAGTTGGTAGAGCATCGCACCGGTATCGCGGAGGTCACGGGTTCGAAACCCGTTGAAGCCCTGATTTTTTTCAGGCTTCTTCTTTCCAATTGCTTAAATTGAAAATTAACTGCGATGATCATTCTTCACTTTCATCAGTTTTCTCGTGTTTGAAACCCCGATGAAACACTCGCACTCGTTTTTGAAATATTACTTCACATCATGGTTTATCGTGGTGGGTAGGGGTGGGTACTCTTATCGACAACGAGTACGCGTCATTACTCTTTGAAAGGAAAGTCTGATGCGTAATAGTTGGGAGAGTACGAAGGTAGTGTAAGAGATGCTCGAGGCGCAGCCGAGAGCATCTCTAGCTACCGAAGTTCCCCGGTAGCACTTTCGCTTTGTTGATCTTTCGACGCTTCCGATTAAATTCCGCTATCAGAAACGTTTTCTAAATCTTCAAAGTCATCGAGAACTCTAACTCAAATGTTGGGTTATTACTAGCCATAGGCAACAGCTAAATTTAAGTGTTATTCGAAAAACGTTGTGAGAAGAAACTTTTGCTGGCAACAAAAAAACCGACAACGACGTCAGCCTGAACCATCTCCATGAACCATCCATTTCTTTTTCATAAGAAATTAGCCAATCAGAGCGTGGGCTAGCATACAGCTATGTTATAATTTCTAATTGTCGACAAATCTTGACAAAGATTTCTTTTGTTATCTTTGACACTGTGGTAAAAAACAAACCGAATGTGGTTTAGCGTGGCACTGATAGAATTCCACTGATTTGGGATTAATTGACAAGTTTTTAACTAATCTGAATACAGAAATCGCGCCACAATCCGCATCTGGAAAGTACTTCCAAATATGGTTTTTCCCCCGATTGGGGGGAAAATATGGCGGCGTTCTGAGCATGCGCATGCAAGTCATCCTGGACTCTCTTCTCGCCCGCCCGGGTTCAGCCCCTATAGGGAGCGGGAAGAAAAGAGAGTTCAGGGACTGGACTATAACTACGCAAGCAAAATGTACTGGGACGATGAGGGCGAGGAGAGAGCTTTTGAGGCGCCCACCTCGTAACATTGAGAGTATTGAGGTAATGACAGTGATATCTGGAGCAAAATTCGCACTACAAAAACATATTTCCTTCCAGATACCAAACATGTACGTAATGGTGGAGTCATATGACGTAGTAATGACGTCAATATAACCCTAGACCAGCCATCTTGGATCTGCCATCGTAGATTTTATGATTTTTGATAACACAATTGGCTCTAAAATAGTGAAAGCCTATGAAGAAAGCCTAAGTTGCCTAAAGAGTAAAAGTTGCTGCAAGAAAGCTAAATTTTCTCGTTAATTCTTGGGTTGCACCGTCACGCAATAAAAAAATAATTCGAAACCATTCAGTTAATAAATTATAATGTTATAGGAGATAAATAATTAAGGCACCTCCAAGTTTTAGGTCTGTACGTTTTCCCGATCTTCAAATATCTGTTGAAATATTTTGCACAAATTTACGGAGCCCAGTAAGGAGCCGCAATGGTGGTGTTCTTCCAAGGGACACCTACACAGTGCTCGAAAAATAGTGTAAACATCTGGAACTTACTTTGGCTGTCTAGGCCGCTGATTATCTGAACCCCGGGATCTGAACTGACAAAGCATACATTTAAACAAGCACTTTATACTTTAGCTTCTTCACGATAAGTATATTTTCGTTAAACATGTTCACAGCTTTATGTTACGCTCCGCCATAACTCTGAAATTTAAAATGTGCCTGTTTTTAGAGGAAGCATGTTTTTGAGCTGAAACGTTGTTCACAGATATAAATTTACCCCCTCTCGTGCCTGATGAAGAAAACATCTTTGGTGGCTCTTTAGCTTTGGACTTAAGAAAATGATGACGTCACGTGCAACCCCCTGCTTCGATCTCGTCCGTAATTTTGTTAAGTTTTTTGCTGATAGCTTTGTTCCCTGTCAACTTATATTCCCCCAAGCTCTTCGAGAATGCTCAAGTGTACTATGGAGATAAATTTCACCTGTATTTCAACTCATACTCTGTCGATTTTAATCTAATTTCGCCAAGGAACGTGTCACGATTCGGCGGCAATTTTGTCACCTGACATTACAAGAAGTTTCACAAGTCAAGAGTGGCGTTCTATTCAAACTGTACGGCTTCCTTCAACCCGGTTGCTCTTTCTGTGGCTAGGAGTGGAGACATTCATCCTCATCCAGGGCCTAACGGACAATGTAACTCTGCCAAGTTCTATATACCGAAGAGTTTGAAGGCGAATGTAAAAGTTGCTCATTTGAATGTTCGCTCCTTGAAATCAAGAGAACAATTCTGCCTCGTTGAAGACACGATCCTGCATAACAGTTTCGATATTTTCACCATCTCCGAAACTTGGCTCGATTTAACTGTGCCTGATGCCTGTGTTGAGATCTCTGGTTATCAGCTCTTCAGACAAGATCGCGGACCACACTAAGATGGAGGCGGCTTGTGTATTTATGCCAAGTCCAACCTTAAAGTCACTTCACTGGAGGATTTATCATTTGCTTATGAGGATGGCTTTCAACAACTATGGCTGAAAGTACAGTGTAGAAGCTACAAGTCATTTTTGATATGTAACACCTACCGACCTCCAAATACACCAACCAGCTGCTTTGAATCGCTTACAAAAAGTCTTACTAATGCATTACTGCTGGACCTGGATATTATTGTGCTTGGTGATTTAAATTGCAACCTGTTGACTTCGAACCGTGAGGCTATCTCACTGCGAGATATCATTTCAACTTTCAACCTAGATCAACTGATTGAGAAGCCAACAAGAGTGACTGAAACCACAAAGTCTCTCATTGATGTGATTATGTCTACAAATAAGAACATTGTTAGCCACACTGACGTGCTCGCCTCCTCAATAAGCGATCATCATCTTGTCTACCTAGCTTTGACGCTGAAGACCCCTCGACTCAAGCCCTCCTATGTTACTACCAGGAGTTACGTTGGCTATAATGCTGAGCGATTCTGCGAGGATTTGGAATCTGTACCCTTCCACGTGATATCCATATTTGATGATTTTGATGATCAAGTGGACACTTTTAATGCCTTGTTCACAGATATCTTGGATGATCATGCCCCAATAAAGAGAGTTAAGATCAAGGCCAGACCAAACCCATTTGTTACGACTGAAATTCGCCAATTAATGAAGACGCGGGATCAATGGCACAAAATTGCTATCAAATCAAATGACCGCCTTCACTGGAATACATATCGATTTTTTAGACAGGAAGTCAAGCGTGAGCTTAGATTTGCAGAAAAAGCTCATATAAGATCCGAACTACTGAAGTGTAATGGAAATACCAATGCGATATGGAAGATCATAAATAACTGCCTGCCAAGGAAAAAACATCCTCGTCCTAATGTACCTGATAACCCGGTTGCTTTGGCAAATAAATTTAACGAATATTTCACGTCTGTGGGAGGTGTCACTGCCCAGAAAGCTAGTGACCTTGCTACTGAACATAACTTTGATATTAATCCGCCTACAACTACAGTGCCAACACCTGATGAATGTCCTGAAATATTTCAATTCCATGCTGTGTCAGATAAGGATGTCGAATCTGTTATTAGGGGCTTCGCCTCCAACAAAGCACCTGGCTATGATAAAGTGTCTGTTCGAGTACTCAAGGATAGTCTGCCAGCGATTCTTCCGGCGATTACAAACATTATGAACAATTCCTTCAACACCAAAATCTTTGCAAGGTCATGGAAAATCGCTGAGGTAACTCCAGTCCTAAAGTCAGGTGATTCTGAAGAACCATGCAATCATAGACCTATCTCTCTTTTGCCTGCGTTATGAAAGGTGTCTGAGCGCCTGGCTCATAGACAGTTTGTTGATTTCTTATCAGCAAACAAGAAATTAACTAAAACCCAGAGTGGAAACCGTAAGCTCCATTCCACGGAAACAGCCCTTCTCTGTGTTACCGATGACCTGTTGAGAGCAATGGATGATAAAAAGGTCTCTGTTATTGCGCTACTTGACATGTCAAAAGCCTTTGATAGTGTCCGTCATGACATTTTACAGAAACTCCACGAACTTGGTATCTCCTCTCCAAGCCTAGATTGGTTTCATAGTTATCTTACTGACCGCTATCAAAGAGTACGCATCCATGACTCCGTCTCCGATCTACTTCCATTGAAATATGGAGTTCCCCAGGGATCCATACTGGGTCCTGTCCTGTTCACTATTTATGTGAATGATTTGCTGTCTGTCCCTGAACACTGCAAATCGGCCTGCTATGTTGATGACTGTAAACTTTATCTATCATTTCCTTCTCCCAACATAAATACTGCCATTGCCAATCTGAATGAGGACCTCAATAACATCAGCAGCTGGTGTTGTCGAAATTCTTTACTAATAAACCCAGATAAGACCAAAGTCCTGTTTATTGGCTTACCACAACTCCTAAGACGGCTGCCTACAGTACCTGTCTCAATGCTTGGAATAGAAATCATTCCTGTTACTGTTGCCAAGGATCTTGGTATCCACATTGACCAGTCACTAACTTATAATGATCATATTACCAAAACCGCTTCCAGCTGTCTACGCAAACTGATTCAAATAAACAGAATCAAGCACCTATTAGATAAGAAGACATTGATTTTACTTATGAATTGTTTTATTTTTAGTAAACTCTTGTACTGTTCGACGGTTTGGTCGAACACTAGTCGTTCTAATATTAAGAAACTCCAATTGGTTCAGAACTTCGCCGCTCGTGTTGTATTGGGACTCCGAAAGTTCGATCATATTTCGCAAGGCATCAGATCCCTTAATTGGCTGCCTTGTCTGCGATAGACTCTATCTAAACGATGCAATAATGATTTTTAAGTGTATTCATAATCTCGTCCCTGATTATCTGGCAGAAAAATTTCTATTTCGCTCTCAAACTACTATTAGAGATACAAGACAGAGCAACCATCTGAACATTTTGAGATGCAGATTGGCCACCGGTCAGCGTTCTTTTTCATACCGTGGAGCCAAACTATGGAATAACTTAAGTAATGATCTTAAAAATGTAAACTCTGTAAAAGCCTTTAAATCGAAATTGACCAAACAATTACTTTTAACTTAACTTCATCTATTTAGGAAAACACATAACTTAGATTTGTATTAATTAATTGTTTAGTTATTCTTATTTATATATCAATTATTATTCTTTGTATTTTTTTATTTAATTTGTAACTGAAAAACCCTTTTTAGGGAGTTGCAATAAAATATGTATGTATGTATGCCGTGAATATCAGAAAAAGACTCAGAATAATTTCAGAAAGAAGCCTTCAAAATACGGCTGCGAAGAATATCAAGTTCCCTGACCAATCCCATTTTCCCGGAGAAATTGTAGGGAAAGTGACCATAATTTCGAGTCTTCAATGTTTAAAGTTGGCGAGGGCCTCAAAGTATCTTCCACATTGTTTCGTTTCTTTACTTAAAGATTATGGCCAATAATGGAGACTTATCTGTTGGTACAAATGCCATGCCAGTTACACCCAACGAGAACTGAATGAAAATCAAACCAGTTCAGCAACTGACCGCAATTAGCTTGCACCTGAAACATAGTAGTTCAGCAAATAGTCTGTAATATGAGCGTGGTTTAAATTAGCGATTTCTTTAGGCAAAGCTTATTCAACAGATCATGACAGATATTTGTCGTCGGAGACTAAGTTGCATGGTAGCCGCTTGAAACAATTCCACTTCTTTAATTATTATTCTTGAATGTGCGTCACAGAAATTTTACAAGTGTGCTTTTGTCATACATTGTGGTTTTAATAGTACCCCATTCAGTGTTATTGTCATTTGCGTCACCTTCCTGATCTTTGCATGGCAAGTTACAAGTATGACGAATGTTGTTTTTTTTCACAATGTGCTCATTAAAATGACGGAAAAGGCCCGGGCGAGAGGATGTTTTGCTCGTTATACACTATACTAACACAAAAAAATTTCACATTTCATGATCATTACAGTATGACGATGCTCAAAATGGACAGTTTTCCGACTCGAGAAGCAGGTGACCAGCTCGACGTGTAAAGCATGTGGTTCATGGCGCATACGCTAGAATTTTAAAAGTTTCTTGGAACTATTCCACTTCCTGTCCAGGCCCTAACGAATGTGAAACTAAAACACAAAAAAGCGAAGTTCCAAGCAGTTTCATCTCTTTCGTTCACAAACCTTTAAATTCAGGGGCAATCGTCAAACTGTCCCTGTATTCTGGACCGAGAATTGCAGGAATCAGAGGAGAAAGTGTTAGAAATAATGTCACAACTATAACCCAACAAAGTCGGGTCAAAGATCTCTGAAAGATGAGATTACATAACGTACTACGAATAGCGGGGATGTTTTAGCCGTAAAACATTATCTCTCTGGATGGTGTTGTGCATTTTCCAGTTCGATAAGACTGTGAACCTGTAAAGGTAAAGCGATGACTTCTTCAGCAGAAGATCTAGAAGTGTGGGAGAAGTTAACAAGTCATCGAGTTCAAATTGTTCAGGAACTACGCGTGGATCGAACTATTCTATTCGATTATTTACGCAGCAAGTCGGTGTTCGACTATGAAGACTGCGAGATTGTGCATGCTGAAAAGACGAACGAACGGAAAGCTAGCAAGCTGTTAGACATTCTTGAAACTAAAGGGACGAAAGGTGTGGAACATTTCCTTGATGTTCTACAGCTTTTAAATCCAGGCCTGTACGAGAAGCTAACGGGACAGAAAGCTACAACAAGTAAGTGTGACCTTTATTATGTATCGGAGCTAGTTTCAGCTGT
>CM042751.1:15982146-15992146 GCA_022496165.2 Catalaphyllia jardinei | reverse complement strand
ACAGACCGTAACGCTCTTTCTTGGATTCGCTCCAGTTTTCTGGTATCGGAAGCACGACAAAAATGCCAGACAGTCTGACAATATGTAAGGTGAGGTATTATGGCGAATTTGACCATGTGTAATTTTGCCGATGTCGGGATAAGATTACGTAATCTCAAAAGGACACCCGTTTGACATGAGGCTTTTCTGCAAACCTTGCTTATATGGCTCGAGTATGTTAGCTGGTCGTCTAATGTAACTCCTAAGATAGTTATCTCTGACTTCTGATCAATCTCAGCGTCGCCAATCACGATGTGTAAATCCTTTTGGCAATTCCTCGGACCCAGACTCATCACCTGATACTTTCAGGAAAAGTTTCCTTGTAGACGATTGTTGTTATACCACAGAGATGTTGTTACCTTCCCTAGTTAAAATTATTTCCGCCTCGTTACTAGTTTTCGCAACTGAAAACAGTTGGTGGTCATCGGCATGCATAAATAGCCTGTTTTCGTCAGTGGAAAAATGTAAATCGTTTTGGAAAACATTCCAAAGGAGAGGCCCGAAGGCCGATCCCTGGGGACAGCCTCTTGTGGTCACGTGCCAGTCACTTGTCGTTTCTTGATTGATCCTTACTCTTCTATTTGTGAAATATGATCGCATCAGGGCTAAGGAGTTATTAGAAAAACCGTACGCCTTCAGTTTGTTGATCAGTAAGGGAGGGTACAGCGAATCAAATGCCTTAGACATGTCGGTGGCCAATACTCCCACAACGTTCCTGTTGTCAACAGCCCGTTTCCATCTTTCTACCAGTCCAGTAAGGGAAGTCTCGCAGCTCTGGCCCATTCGATATGCAGTCAGGTTGTGGCTTAACTCTGGGTCAATAAATGATGTCAGTTGTTTACTTCATAGCTGTTCGAAGACCTTTCCTATCACTGTTAGTACTGTAACAGGTCTATAGTTCTTAATGTCCTGTTTACTGTCTTTCTTAAACACTGGGACCCAGTCACCTTTCTTCCAGTGCACAGGCCAATCACATGATTTAATGCAGCGGTTGTATAAGTCAGCCAGGGGGTGAGAAAGTTCCCTACTCGCTAACTTTAAGATCTTTGGAGGTATGAGGTCATGACCAGTGCTCTTGTTAGAATCCAAATTAGACAACGCAACCTCAATTTCCTTGAGCTCAAGCGCGTGGAATTTAAATTGTGAGGTGTCATCAGATGGTCGACGATTACAGCTTTACGTTATTGTATATACACTCTCATGATAGTACAGTTGATCCTCGGTCATTCCTAGTAAGCGAGTATCGCCAATATCGTTAGCCACTAAAGAAAAATATCTGGCGAAGTGGTCCGCGATCTTGCATTGATCCTGTTCAATGACACCATCGATGTCGAGGGTGAGCAAAGTGTTTTCACACTTTTTCAACTTTGAGTGAAGAAAAGGCTTGAAAACAGTATAAAAATTATTGGGATTTGTTTTCAGGTCACCAGCTTTTTTGTTCCAGTACTCTTTGATTGCTCTCCGGCGAAGTCTTGTAGCGATATTCCTCCATGTTTTCATTAGTTCCCGGTTTTCCTCAGTAGGGTTTCTTGCATATCTCTTGGCGTATCGCCTCTTTTTTCTGATTGCCTTTTTCCACTCGAGCGTCATATATGGTACGTCCTTCGCACGCACTCTCATTTTTTTCAGCGGAGCATGATCATCAATAATGCTGGCCAGGAGAGTATGCCAATATGAATATTGGTCGTCGATTGAATCGAAGATGGTACTTACATGCCACGGAGCCATGTCTAAGTCCATACGTAGTTGTTGTTCGTTCAGTTCTTTGTAGCTTCTTACAGTCAGGACCTTGCTTTCGTAAAAGCCATTTCGTTCTTTCATGAGTCCATATACCAGTGCATGATCACTTATTCCTACCTCACAGACACCACAATCCTTAAATAGCTCGGGCTTGTTGGTCAAGATAACATCTATTAGAGTTTGGCTGTTGTTAGTAATCCCACAGGCGGCCCAGACGTTGTTTGTGATTTACATACGTGACAGTATTGCGTTACGTTTCGAGCCATTTAAGAGAATGTATGAAAATGGTTCGAAAATCGCTCTAAATTCAACTTGTAGTACAGGATTTAAATAAAAGAAGCTTACCTTAGTCTGCGCTTGAATTACTTTGAAGTCTTTGTGACAGCTGAGCCGTTCTAAAGTCGTTCTAAGGCCATTTTGACGATTTGAACTTTTCCAGGTTTGCTTTCCATTAAAGAGAAACGAAAGGCTGGCGACCTGGTCGGCCGACCGTTCGCACTCGAAGCTCCATAAATTCCACTAAAATGCTCGGAGCTCGCCAAAATTGCCTCACGGCAGCCGTCGATAATTCTTCTTTCTAGTTGCTTCGCCTCGGATTCCAAGGTTTATCTTATCTGCCCGAAAAACGCTCCTTTTCGAGCGCTGGCTGCCCATTTCTGCTTCGTTTCGATCCGTTACGAGTTATTCAAAATCGTTGGCTTAGCGACCGCTCCATCACGACAAAGTCGCCCTCAACCGTTGGGAGGCACAGGTCAATTTGCTCTATGCAAATTAAACCGTATCAGGGTCCCTGGGGAAATTACACCGGAAACGGCGGGAAACTCACTAAAACATTCCGCAAACTCATTGCTTACAGCTGATCGAGCGCTTGTTGCGAAGGGTTCTTATAGCCGTATGAGTATTTACAAAGATTACTACAATCTTTACGAAAGAGCAATGTGAAATTTTAGAGTATGCAAGGTCTGGGCATAATATCCTTATCACCGGCCAAGCAGGAACGGGAAAGTCGACGATAGTAAACGCCATCAGAGAGGATTGTAAGCAACGTGGTCTAAAAGTAGCGCTGGTTTGTTCGAGTGGAATTTGCCTGTCATGTTTACGAGCGTGGTATCGCTTCAACAGCCCACTCGTACTATGCTCTTGGTGCTGCCGACATGCCATCTGAAAAGCTTATTCTTCGTGCTATAAGTTACGTACGAATCACGGAAAAGCTTCGAAAAGTGGATGTGGTGATTTGGGACGAAGCTAGTATGTCTAGTGCGCGAATGTTAGAGCTTGCGAATGCCCTGCATCATCGAGCGTACGAATGCGATGGTGAAGAAAACAAGATGCCTTTCGCGGAAACACAGCTAATTGCAGTTGGCGAATTTTTGCAGCTCCGGCCTGTTCCGAACAATTTTGATTCCGGAGATTTTATGTTCATTTCAATAGTCTTTCAGCACGCCGTACCCCATCGTTTCCAGTTGACAAAAGTATTACGTCAATCCGGAGAAAACGCACTTCTTCTTCATGCCTTATCCGAAGTCAGACTTGGCATTTGCTCTGAAGAAACTGCCCAATACATTCAGCATTTATCAAGGAACATACAACCAGAGCTGGAGACGATAGCAACACATATTTTCTTTAAGAAAAATTCTGTTTTGTTATTTAATCGCTCTCGGTTGGAAGATGTTGATGGTGAGTTTCCCGCCGTTTCCGGTGTAATTTCCCCAGGGACCCTGATACGGTTTAAATTGCATAGAGCAAATTGACCTGTGCCTACCAACGGTTGAGGGCGACTTTGTCGTGATGGAGCGGTCGCTAAGCCAACGGTTTTGAATAACTCGTAACGGATCGAAACGAAGCAGAAATGGGCAGCCAGCGCTCGAAAAGGAGCGTTTTTCGGGCAGATAAGATAAACTTTGGAATCCGAGGCGAAGCAACTAGAAAGAAGAATTATCGACGGCTGCCGTGAGGCAATTTTGGCGAGCTCCGAGCATTTTAGTGGAATTTATGGAGCTTCGAGTGCGAACGGTCGGCCGACCAGGTCGCCAGCCTTTCGTTTCTCTTTAATGGAAAGCAAACCTGGAAAAGTTCAAATCGTCAAAATGGCCTTAGAACGACTTTAGAACGGCTCAGCTGTCACAAAGACTTCAAAGTAATTCAAGCGCAGACTAAGGTAAGCTTCTTTTATTTAAATCCTGTACTACAAGTTGAATTTAGAGCGATTTTCGAACCATTTTCATACATTCTCTTAAATGGCTCGAAACGTAACGCAATACTGTCACGTATGTAAATCACAAACAACGTCTGGGCCGCCTGTGGTAATCCTTGTTGGTCTGGTTATGACACAAGTTAGCCCGTGTGTGTCTTCTAGATCACATAAGATTTTCCCTTCCCTCGAAAGCGGTCGAAGTCTGTCGAGGTTTAGGTCGCCTGTTATCACCAACAATGATTTTTGAACTGAAGCCCATAATATCAGGTCGTTGAGGTCTTTCTCGAGGGTGACATGGTAATTGTTTCCAATTGGCCTGGGTGGTCTATATATTCCCACAATGACTACATCGTGCCGACCAAATTTGGACTGAATTACCAGAGGCTCGATCGTAGTAAATTTTCTTGGCAATCCCAGCCGTTTGGAAGGTAGTGTATCTGAAATATACGCCATTACGCCGCCTCCTCCTTTTTTTCGATCGTTCCTGAATATATTATAGCCACTCAATGCAAACTGCGAATCCGGATATGTGCTGTCGATCTTGGTCTCGGTGAGGAAGAAAATTTGAGCTTTAGTTTCCTTAATTAATAGTCCAACTTCCTCCACTTTATTTTGAAGACTGTTTACGTTCAAGTGAATGAGAAGAATTTCACGAGCCTTCTTTTTTCTTCGTGGTAAAGAGTCAGCATTAGCATATTCCTGATCGCCGTCCGTATTTGCATAGGGCAATTCAAGTATTGGCTCCTCAGTGCTCTGGTCAAAAAAGGAGTTTCCACATTTCGGCAGGGAGCAAAGAAAACATGTCCAGTCAAGATTGTAGTTCGCCAGGTAGTACTGGAAGATAGGCTTTCCCATGTTGATGCATTTAACGTGGAACCATATTTTGCATTCGGCACACAATATGGCGTCTTGGTTATTTCTCACCGATTGTTGACATTCGCCGCAGGGATGTTTCGGGGTACTATCTCTGTTTCTTCCTGGTCCTGGATTAGGGTGGATGTCTCCGGACTTTAAGTGTAGTTGAAAGGAACTTGTACCAGCGACGTTGTAAGGAATACGTGATGTAGTGAACGTTCTTCTTCTACTTGTGCGTAGCCGGATGCAAAGTCGACTTGCAAACCTTGCATCTGAATTGACCGGCAGCAAAGTAACATCATCCAATTTTTCGTAGAAACATGATATGTGTTGATAAACAAACCATATGAAGATTAGCATCCCTACCAATGTAAAGAGGTAAGACCGATAAAATCTGATATTTGTCGAGCGTTGCGCGGGGCGCGGAGGGAAAAACAAAAAGGATGAAAGTTACAACGATTAAAAGCAGATCCAAGTCGACTTAGCAAAGACAGTTTCTCCGCCATCTTGATTTTGGCACTTCTCGCTAATTTATTACGCCCAGGATTTCAGGGTGTAAGGTGGACACGTGACCAGCCTATGCCAGTTTCCTGCCCCGCCCCTAAGCCAGGGGAAAAGGCCCTGAGAACGAGGTTGGTCCAGCGTTAATTTTCTTCTGACGTTTTCCCAACGGTGAACAATTATTCGCTTCTTTAATGTCCCCAGGTTAAGAAATTAAAATGCACTGCAAGAATATTTTACTTACCTACTTCTACCATCACTTATTGAAGATAGATTACATATAACTATAGTATGCTACTTAGACACAGTCTAAATACTTTCTGAAAATTCGGTGGCTGTATTGCTATTCTGTCCGTCTCAGAAACCAATACAACGAACACAATGAAGAGGTTAAGAAAGCGCGAATTTCATTTTAATACAATTAATTTTGCTTTGCAGTTGTTCATCCACAATTTGATGTGGACATTCTAAGCAATCACTTGAAAAGGGCCTTAAAGGATCTACAAGAGATGACCCTCATGTACCATCACCAAGTGAAAGAGAACCAACAGCTCAACCAAAATCTCAGTAAAATGACCAGTGATCTGGAGTTGAAGTCTAAGCGCTTGCAGTATTCGGAGAGAGAGATAATAGAAGTAGAGGAGAGGGAAAGAGAGGCAAGCTGCAACGCTGAGATTATCAAGGAAACTGCAACTTTTCAGATAAAAGAATGCGAGAAAGCGATGAGCGAGTGTAATGCTTTAAGTTTTGCTCTGTTGATGAATTTGCTGTCGTCGAAACAGCAAGTGGAAGACGGAAGGAAGAAGTATGAAGAGTTGACGTGCAAGCTAAGAGAGTTGTCGAAGAGTTTTGCCGAAGTGCGAAGGCAGTCCTTGATGTTGTCAGAAAAGATAGCGCTACAACAAGACAGTGTCAGAACAGCTGAAGACCTTAATAAGCGCAATCGCGAGCTTCAGTTTATCTCGCAAAAACTACAGATAGAGAAAGACCAAGCTATTTCTGAGCTTAATGAGCTAAGAAGCTGGGCTGACGCATTAAAGGCACGTTATGATATTATGGAGAAAAACAAACAGCAATGCCAAGAAACCTGTGAAAGTGTTGCTGACGATTGTTCACTAATCAGAAAGAAGATGAAAAAACTCCAATTTCAGCTGTCCATTTCTCAACGACGAGAGGAATACCTCAAAGAGCAAAACGCCGAGCTCACTCGCCTCGCGAAGAAGTGTCAAGAGCAGCGAGATTTTTACGGTGAGGAAACAAGAAAAGCCATGAATGAGCGAGAAGAGACCAGGAAGGAAAGAGACCAGGTCACTCAGAGATACAGTGATGTCCTGAAAGAAAAGGATGAGGCGGTAAGAAGATTTCTGCAGGAGTCCAGAGAGTTTCAATGTCAGCACGAATTAGACACCACTGAAATGCGTGCTCTGAGAGAACGCCTGATACGAGCTGAGGAGGAGTTAAAGATTTTAAAGATGGAAGGAGAATTGTCTTTAAGAACTTCGGTGAGTGACTGTATCTTGTTCTGCGGCACGACATGGACGACAGAATTTCCGTTAATCATGATTGTCAATGGCGTGTACATTAATGGGTTATGGAAAGCCAGAATATTTTCATTGACCAGGGATTTTCCAATCATAACTAAGAATTTTCCTAAAATTTCTAAATATGCCATTGAAATATTTTCCGAGGTATACGAGGATGTCCGAAGATTTCCCGAAGTTAAACAATTGTCTCACATAATTCAGCTAATTCTCTCGAATGTTGATTGGCTTTGAAGTTACATAAACCAAAACCAGACACGACTGTTTCAGGTCGCGGATGATTCAGGCGGATTACGGACATGAAGGCTTAACATCAAATTTCCGCGTGGCAATTATCAGCCGATAGTTCCTCGACAGAAACACTTTATTGTTTAAGGACGTTCGTGCTAATTGTTTCTGCGCATCCTTACTGTGCACGCAAATTCACATGTCACGTCAAGCATGATTGCGCGCGCTAAGTCATAAAATAAACAAATGATAGGGCAAATGGCCATTGCTAGAGCTTTGACTGGATTTAACGATCTTGGAGGTTCGGTGACCCCAGTTTTTCTTTTGATGGATAATTTTCTCTACTGATTTTCTACTTTTAGGGAAAAAAATGAAAAAAAAACCATCGACTAGAAGTTTGAATTTTTGGCAAAATGCACCATCGAATTCCCTTCTAATTAGCTCTTCGTGCATCTGTGCGGCGGTTTCAAGTGCCTCTTAAAAGGTTAAATTTTGTGAAAACGTTAGTAACATTTGGAATTATTTACACAACAGACCCACTTCTACAAAATATGACTAAGATCGTTTGCCTCCGTTGATTCACCTTCGATATTTTTAACTATAAACCCCTGTAGACACTGCTCAATTATATGGGACAATTTTTCGAAATCAGTTTAGTTTACCACACGCTTTATCTCTGAAACGAAGACGGTGACCCCCAATTTTTTTGCATTTCTGGGACAAGTAACTCATTATCTGTCTGCAGTAAAAATTTAAAAAAATTCTATCGACTGAAAAATTTTAATAGTCTCGAGCTGCAACCTCGTTCCCAAGGCCAGCAAGCCAGGGAAAAGGCCCTGGGAACGAGGTTGCTGGAGGTCAGAATCTGTTGTTGAAGTGCTACTATGAAAAAAAAAGGATTCACTTCTCTTTTTCATTCAGATTTTAAAAACGTATTTGTTTGACACCTCACTGGCAAAATCTTAAGCTTCGAATTTTATCCACAGTCTGTTTTCTTTAAGTGCAAGTTTAGGATTTCACGGTCCGCCATTGTTCACGTTCAAAACTGACCAATTGGACTTCAGAGGGTTGGATCGAGGATAACTCACTAGCTTAAAATTGCAGCGTGTAAACGCAGCTCATTGTACATGCAAAACACGAGTTAAAAAGTCTAAAAGTTTGAAACTAAAGTGCTGCAAGTTAATTTAGGCGTGTACACACGCATTGCAATTCTTTGTCGTCATCTTATCTTCGATCCAGCTCTCTCCAGATGTTAAAGTTAGTATGACGGTGAACCATTAATTAGGAAAACTTCAGTCAAAAAAAACAGGTGTCTTTTTGAAATGAAGGCTTAAAACTTCCGTCACTTAGTAGGTCACCTACAAAGTTTCGAAATACAAAGAAAATTTGAACTGATTTTTGATCTTGGTAGCACTTTAAATATGTTCTCCACAGGAACAAGCATCAGATGACTACGAGCGGACCTCAGGCAACGGTGTTCAAGGTGATGATGATGATCGCTTTAGCGATGAAGAAGGGGCAATCCAAGCTCCAATATCAAGAATCTCGACAGATATTCTCAAGAGCATTAAAAACCGGGTTTACCAGACGGTCCAGGATTTCCCTTCCGTCGAGATAACTGACAAACTGAACTCACAGATCCGTTTTGCCCAGTGGTTATGCCGCCTGTCTCATCATCCTTGGACCCCTATGGCTTGTTCGACGCCTGGTAAAATCCCACTGGATGAGATCCCTGCAATTGGTGAAATAATTGATTTTAATTGGTCGTCCCCTCCCTTTCCAGCCACGTACGAAACCAGCGACGACCTACTGGAGGAGGAACAAGACAGCAGGAAGAGCAGCAGGGAAACGTGTCCACAAATGGAAACAACACTCGGCAGCCTTAATGAATCGAAAGGCAAATTCCTTGGGTCGTACGCCATTGATGACAGTATTATCCCAGAGCGCCGTCCGAGGGCTTACGACCTGGATCGATCCAAGACACCTCGGCGCCTCCGCCATCCATAACTCAAACTTTAAGGCGTAACGCAGGATTCCATTACGCCAGGGTGATAGGTTGAAAGTACCCCCTAGAGATCTGGAAAGTTGAAAGCACCACTCTGGTAATGCCAGACTGATAGGTTGAAAGTAACACACCCGCAGCCTCCTGTCCGAGAGAGTCGGTTCACATTCGGTTTGCCATTGGACTGCTGACGAGCAAGGATTAAGACGCTTCTAATAACAAGGAACAACTAAGCTTACGCTCTAATAAGGAAACAATTACTTGAGAGCTTCTTGAATTGTTTTTGGTAGTCCGGTTCTCGAAAATATTAATATCAGCCACTGTTTCGGACATTACTTTTCTCGTCAGTGCCCTTATTCATTGTACGCTTTAATAAATCAGTCTTGTAGTTACCTTTTTATCTGCATGTCCTATTTCAGATCAAAAATGCAAACCGTAGAGGCTAGTTGGAAAGATATAAATCTTAAGCTGTTGAGGAGTAAGGTACTCAACAGTTATGTCCATCGTACTTTATTGGGGGCTACCCCCTTAAAAAGTAATTGTGATATAAAATGATAGCTGTTTAGAGTACGATTCAGTTGAGCATCGAAAGTGATACACTTTGATTACCAAGCTGATTGATTGGCTTAAAATACGCGCCCATTTAGTTAACCAATCAGGAGTAAGATCAAAACAATCATGACTGGCTGGGACACGGTTTTTCCCGCCCTTCGTGTCTGCTATATGTATTTGCTTGGAGTTGATATTGGTTCAGTGGATTGTACAAGGGCGTACCCAGGGGGGTCCTGGGGTGCCCGTGACCCCCCCTTTGTAAGCCTTTTTGTAAGCAAACAACCTCCAATATTCAGGTGACAATCTGGTGAGTACCCTCTGTATGACTCAGTGTGACCCCCCCCCCCC
>CM042751.1:15943513-15951013 GCA_022496165.2 Catalaphyllia jardinei | reverse complement strand
TGTTAATTCCTTTTTATTGTCTTGACTGCAATGCTGGCCTGGGGATCGACCTCTTTGGGCACTTGTTTAGGGTAGCTCCCTATATGGTAATATCCTTACCCACCCACTGGGTGAGCTATATAGGTATGTCTGGCCCAAAGAATATCTCTGGAAATATTAAAGCGGTGTTCTTCAAACTTGGCATCAGGACTTTACATCACAATAGAAGCAAAATGACACCCGTCGTGCCGTTGCTATGACAACAGTTGTGCCGCTGGTCCTGTTTTAATAAAGACTAAATTTCCCAGATTTTATCCTAAACAAGGATCATCCACTCACATCAATCTAATGGGGATAGTTAAGGCAATATGGGAACCATTTGAGTGCTGAGCTAGACCCTCTGTCACACTTTAAAAGATTGGAAAATGGGGATATTTAGTTTTTCAGAGAAGGAGACTGGAGCCGAGATTGTTGCCATGGCAGCAACATTGTATGTGTCATTCTGTTCCTTTTGTGATGTACGTTTCTGGTGCCAAGTTTGAAGAACATTGCTCCAATATTCCTGGAGATATTCTTGATTGAGTGTTGTACTGTTTTAGTGGAACCACCTATGACATCATCACTTTCCTCATTTGCATAATACAAAAACGTAAATATCTCTTAAAAGAAAAAAGATATTCCCAAAAAGAAAACGCCATTCTTCTTTACTTTGAAAAGCCTTTCAAATAAGTGGCAATTATTTTTTACTTCATAGGCACTTAAACCTGACTATCAGACCTTTCTTAGCAAGACTGTAGGGGTAGGAAGTAATTGGAGCTTCCTCCTACCCTGCTATTAAGAAAAGCCTGATACTCAGGCTAGTAATGATTTGGCCATTTTGGTCTTAAATACGGTATGGGTTTTGTACCCTAGTCTTGAATTGGGTATGTTACTTAGAAGAAGCTACTTTTTCATCATCATTGTTAAGGCCATAATTAAAAGGCCTTCAAACTTTGTTTAGGGTAGCTGTGTCAGCTGCAAGCGAAGAAGGATAGCTGTTTTCGCAGGCTACAGCTGCAACAGTCGTAAATAGGGTATTAAAAATTTTTGGTCTAGTCATAAATTAAATAGGGTAAGGAAAATCACAGATTTTAGTAATAAATATGGTAAGGGTTTTGAGAAGCAGGCTGCACTCCCCCACCAAATATTTTCTGGGAGTACCCCTGAGTACTATGAAGTGGTTCATGAATAAATGCTGGACAGAATTCAACTCACACTTTGCGCTTGCCTTGATTTTACCTATGTTCACCTAAAAATATGCAAAGAAATTACCCCTTTTCTGCATGCTAATTTTGACTACATGTATGAGGTCAAAACTTCTTTGAGGTGATAGTTTGAGGCTGTATCAACTATATTATCACCTGATGGGAATCTTAAGCTCACAATCCAATAATATTGTTAAATTGAATTGTAACTAAATTTTATTGAAACCATGATTTACCTTACCCTTGGTGAGGTTTTTTTTTCGTAGCAAAGTTGCAATGGTGATCCTGGCTTCACCACTCACAATCGCAGCTTTGTTACGAAAAAAAAACCCTCTGGCAGCCCAAGGTAGATTTACCTTTGTTTCTCTATCAATCTTCATACACTGGTGTAATCAGACAATCTGAAAATCTCGTACAGCTTGTAGTCATAATTAGTTAACTATTTTTTTTTTGAGAATTTAAAGTAATGTTGTACACCAAATTAACCGAACAAGAGATTTCGTGGGAACACAGGACTGGTGATTGTTTTCACAGTTTTTTGTTCTTCCAAAGATTTGTTTTGGAACACCTCACCTTCTATTAATCTGGTGGGGATACAGTGTACATCGTAGCTCAATAGCAACAGGAGCTTTGTTCATTATTTGATCAATGCTTAAATGACATCCATTTTCCATCTCATCAAGTAAGAATGAAATTAAAATGGGTGGAGAGATCTCTACTCAATAATTAAAAGATGACGTAAATGTGTGCATGTGCCATATAATTGCGACATTTGTTTATCAGACTCACTATAGACCTAATGCAAAAATGGCTACCTTTAAGTTACTTGTTTGTTCGTATTCAAAATAGCCTTACTAACCTCGTTCGGAAACAAATTCTTGACAATAATTTTGTGTCTCAAAAATGAAGTTAGTGAGACTATTTCATATAAGAACGAAAGAAAGGCAGTCATTTTTTCATAGGGTCTTAATCTGATGTAAATTGTAACAAATCCTGGCCGACAATTCAGCATCGTTTATATGTACAGTATGTAGGACCATTATCAATTTCAAGCACCAAAGAAGATGGACGTTAGTATTATTAATTAAATAAAAGCAGGGGAGGGAAAAAAAACAACAAAAATACATGTAGGTTATGTCCAAACTCAGTCATGTTGGTAGTGTTAGTCTACTCCAGTGAGTATTATATAGTGATACAATTATTGCCTGTTAAGAACTATAAGCCTACCAGGTTTCAATGATCTCTGCTGCATGGTTTCAACTTGATGTAATATTGGGTTGAGTGTATGACATCATCAGTCAAATCATTTGCATAATGTACACATTTTTCAAACTTGAATACATTTATCTTTTGAACTGATGCAGATATTTGCAAAAGATGAACAGCATTTTTAATCTGTTGTAGAAATCAATGTGACTCATCTAAAAATGCTGACTCAAGGGGTAAAAATTTAATTGTATAATAGAAGCTTGTAAAGTATTGAGTTGAATTTATACCGTTGGCAAAATTTTACTGCAAGGTGTCGAAGAGGGTGTTATTTTTAGATGGGAATTTAGTGTGTTTATTGAATTGACAGAGGTTGTTTTTGCATATTTTGGGATCAGAGTGGTTGCTGCCAAAAGCAAAACTGGGAATATCCTCACTGACCTGTACATGTGTTAAGATGTTTTTAGGTTTTAATACACGACCCCACCAGCTCTGCTGAATACTCCATTGTGTTTAAATATAGTATTCAGTTCAATGTCTCTGACAATGAAGGTCAATTTAAGCAGTTTAACTGTCTTTACGACATATGGATGTTAATAGTATAGTTATATATAATTTTAATATCCGGATACCAGAATCATAGTAATTTACAGCTCAATTTCTACCTATGCTTTAATTTGTTAAAACCAGTTCATTTTTTTAGACCAATTTAATTTCATAAAAGGGGGAAGAAGAATCTGAGAGCAATAATAAATTAGACCAACACATAAAGGAAAGTTGCAATGATTGCTTTCATGGCCTAGTGAAGATGAAGTGGACCAAAAAGTCAGAGATCTGAAGTCTGAATCTAGGTCTGTCTGTACCGACAAAATAAAAAAAGATCATCTTTTACAGTGTATTGTAATATGGGAGTATTAAATTATGTTGGGGGATGATATAGAATTCTGGAACGTGTGCTGTTGTAGGGTAGGAATAGAGAATGAGGGGGTGGGTTTTGTGCTTGCAGTTCTTTTTAAAGTGAAAACAAACTGGCTTGAAAAATGTACAGCAGAGGTAAAAATTATATATCATATCTTGTTTATTGTTGTTGGTATATATTAAGGAAATACCCACAAGAGAAATACTAACAAGAGAAGCACTTAATTTCTCTTAATCTGTTTTCTTCTGGATTTCTCTTGTTAAACTACAAGTATTTTTTTTATTAAGATAACATTTTTACACTGGACCTTTCCTCTGAAACCTTTATTAGCAAAAAACTTTTTCTAGCCAAAATTATTCTTTTTACAATAACTACAGAAATTCTCACGCCCTCATTATGGCTAATTTTCATTGTCAATAAGCAGACAGATACATGAATTATAACTTACATTGATTTTAAACGGGGCATCAACAAGCGAGAGCAGACAATTTGTTATTGTAAAAAAAACAAATTGGCATTAGTTTTTCATATGTCCAGTTATTGACATTGAATTTTGTCATCACTTGTTGATCCACAGCTACTTTGACAACATTCTGACAAAATTAATGATCAATAACAGGACAGATGGATGAAAAACTAATATCAATTTGTTAAACCAATATTATATTAAAAGATCTGGTTGTTAGTCTTTTGTGACTGATGGAGTCATTGAACTGATAACATAACTATTTTTTGTTTGTCTTTCTTAGGTGGTTACATCATTGCTGGCGTATACACCCCCACACTGGCGTGCAATGTTATGATTTGGTTAATGCAACCGGTTTTTCCCATCTTTAACGCACACCTACCAAATATAACACAACCTAGTCCCCAGGTTTTCTCAGTCAACGGTTCAATGATCTGCAGCAGGCTGCACTTTTGACGTCACTTTGACATCATCAATTCAATAATTTGCAGCAGGCTGCACTTTTGACGTCATTGGTTTAATATTTGGTCAACAGCAGCTGGTTATGGTGAATTATGTGTGTGGTTTTAACTAATCAGAAACAGCGAAAAACTTTGAATGAATAATAATGGAAATTATTGCAATAAAGATATGAAGCCACTCTTTCGTGATAATCATTTCTTCCTTGACAGTAAAGTGCAATCTAACTAAAAGTTGCATTCTGTAACAGATTTGCATACTTAGTCAAACATCAAATGGAAAGTTTCTAAACTACACCAGTTTGTATTCTTTTTATACTATTTACTCCTCACTTCCTCATTCCTTATTGTTGTACTGATAAGAATAGAATTTGGAAAATTTATGGGAAGTCTTACCATATAAAAAAAATATGCAGCTCAGACACAGTTCTGTAACAATATTCTCCTTTCTGTGATGTTTCTGTCTGTGTAAAAGTTTGAAAACAAATTCTGTTGACCTACATGAGTTAAAACATGTAGGAGCTCTTCTGGAAAAATAGTTTGTTGAATGTTTTTATCTGTTCATTTTTTCTTGAACAAATATATTTTCCTAATGAGCAGTTCCTTGAAAACATTTTATTTATGGATTATTTATTTTCTTTTCCTTTCTTTCGGGTGCGGGGGACCTTTTGAGAATTTCCCTCAAAGTATCACAAGGTACAAACAAAGGATCCCCTCAATTTTTTTCTCAGGAGAGTAGATGAGAGATTGTCAACAACATTTTAGAACCAGATGAAGGGAGGTCCCTAAACAATAGATTTCCCTACCCTTCCATGCATCTCAACTTGTCAGAATCCCTTACCCTTTTTAGTTGTTAACAGGGTTTGCACCTTTTTTCAGAAAGAAATTTCCAGGATTTTTCCAGGACTCAGATGGATTTTTCAAGGGTTCTAAAATTTACATTAACCCCAACACTCCCAAGAACTCAATGTTAATTCTCCTTACTGCCTTCCATACAATCCATAATTTTTAGTTGAGTTTAACAGTTTTCCAGAACTTTCCAGGACCAGTGGACGTTTCCAGAACTTTCAGTCCTGGAAAATTTTCCAGAATTTTTCAGTCCTGGAAAATTGTCCAAAATTTTTCAGTCCTGGAAAATTTTCCAGGACTTCAAGTATGGAACTTCAAGTATGGACAGTTTTCCAGGACTTTCAGTCCTGGAAAATGCCATAATAAAATTACAGGACTTTCCAGATTTTCCTGGACCTGTACGAACCCTGAGTTATACCTGAAGCCTGAAAAAGGTACTTGTTAGGCTTTTGAAAGGGTGGGTCCGCATCAGGGAGTCCCCCCACATACTCAAGTCAGGACCTCTTGACAAGTAGTGATAAAGCTGGCCTTAAGACTGGTCTGAGGGAGCAGCTTCATTTTGAGTACAAATTTGTTGCTCTCTGTCAACTTCAAGTATGGAACATTTTCTTCGCTGATCCTCGGACACTACTAGGTGGCAATCAGTTTCACAACACTAACAATGTCATTCAGTCTGGTTGTTCAGTTCCACTGCACCATGTTTCATATGACCCCGTTCCCAGGGCCTTTGGGAAAATGCCATGAGAACAAAGTTGTGTTTCATGGTCACTCATCATTGGCAGAAATGATGATGATGATAATAATAATAGTAATGATAATGATAATAGTAACAGTAACAATGATAATGAATGATAATATTAAAAACAAACTAAAAATCAACTTCATTGCTAAAGCTAACTGCACTATAAGTTCGATAATGATATATAACATGAATTTAGGAAAATACATGCGAAATACAAATTGTTTCACCTCTCTGTATTTTCGTATGAAAAGAAATTAAAAATACTACACATGTTTACTTAAAAAGATATACTATTTCCTAAGTAAACTTAAAACCCTTCAATAGTAATGGTAAAAATTACAATTCCCTTGATTGTAATTGGTTTAAAAAACTCCAATTTTTCTCTAATTCACTTGCCAAGTTATTATTGGACAGTTTGTTATTAGACAGTTCAATAAGCCATTCACACCAAAGTTTTAGTTTCAATCAATCAATCAGTCATACTAAGTTGTGGCCAATCACATTAAAGTTGTAGTTTAAATGAACCAATCACATTCAAAGTTGTGCCGGGTTTATATCAACCAGTCACAAGCAAATATTCCCTTTCTTTCATAACTTGGCTATTTTTTTCTCACAAATTGCAACTTTCATGATTAGTTGGTAATAAGACTGTGTTGTTCTATTCAGTCTGTAATTGTACTCATATGTGGTGGTCCAATTTTGTTATCACTTGTATGATTACAGACCAATTCATATTGAACTCCACTCAGTCGGCCTATTACCATTAGTAATAAAAAAAAATTAGTGTCATTTCCCCAATTTAACTTGAAGAATTCACCAGCCTGGCGGTGTCAATTGTGGCTGTCGCCTGTTCCCAGACTTCCTTATATGGCTGCGTTTTGGGCATGATATTTCAATACTGCTTGTGAACAGTTTGGTTACATGTAAGATGGCATGTTAAATGAGTGGTAAATTAAAATGAATGAATTCTAAAAGAGAGAATTTTCAGAATTGCCAGTATTCAGTCATTTCCTGGGACTGAAAGGTCTTGATGTTATCTTATAAATATGTTATAGAGAAAGCACACTAAAAATAAGCAAAATGTATGAGTAACCTTTCAAACTAAGTTGCAAAATAATTAATGTAATAGCTAAGGATTAAAAGATAAGGAACCTGGTCTGAAGAAATGTGACCTCTCACGCGAAAACGTACACTAACGGATATCCGTTCGAACGGCCGAAAGCGTTCGCTTACCGTTTGTCATCCGTTCAAGATCAGTAGCAGGCCGTTCAAACGGCTGTGGTATCCGTTCGAAAAAAAATTGATCCGTTCGAACGGCTGCTGCTATCCGTTCGAAAAAAATTCATCCGTTCGAACGGCTGTTGCTATCCGTTCGAAAAAAAATTGATCCGTTCGACGGCTGCTGCTACCGTTCGAAAACAAAATTGATCCGTTCGAACGGCTGTGGTTATCCGTTCGAAAAAAATTCATCCGTTCGAACGGCTGCTGCTATCCGTTCGGAAAAATAAATTAATGTTCATCCATTCGAAAGGCTGACGTTATTCATTCGGAAAAAAAATCCACCCGTTCGCAGATATTGAACAAGTCAATATGGTAGATTCCTTTAATAAAATTAATCAGCACGAATTAACAAAGAT
>CM042751.1:15920506-15933513 GCA_022496165.2 Catalaphyllia jardinei | reverse complement strand
CCAATCAAAAAGCTAGAAATGCAATAGTCGGAGCTGAGAATTTACTAAAATATAATAGCCATAACTCTCGCAAGTAAAAAAAACAAAGGTGTGGCTGACTAAGGTCCTTTATCTGCAAATTGAGAAATAGTCTACCATTTTCACTGTCAATACAAACACTGACTGCCTTCGCGATACTAACTTATGGGAAGCGAGATTTTGTAGAGGCAGAGGGTCGTAAGACAGAGATAAGGGAAAGATGCAGGCGTCTCCGAAGGGGAGGTGGGAGGGGCAAAAAATTTCACACTGGACCAGAACGACGTGACTTGGCGAAAGAGACCGAAACCCAGAGTTTCCTGGAGACTTGAATAGCATTGTCTCCTAAACCCTGAAGTGTTACAAGGATACCGGCGTTGCGCGCAGGCTAATTGCGTGGCTATTTTGACAGTGAAAATAGCTAAAGGTTTTACCTGCCTATAGACAAATCCAGATTGCGCAAAATTTAATTAAGTCAATCATCAATTCTAGATGAATAAATTGAACAGGCTTAAAACTGTGCTTCAACTGAGAAAATATTCGTGAAACTGTTCGGGTCCGATTAATCCACTGCCAACAACTACAAATTTGGAAAACTGCAACTAAAATTTTTCATCTGTACGGAAGCCGGTAAGGGACAATGTCAAAACAGTTTTAGTCGAATCTGAAAAAATAAGAACTCGAGGCAAATTTAAAAAAACCCACTTGACTGAGTCGAAACTGGCATTGGTCTTGGTCTTGCGTTTTTTTTTTAAACCACTGAATTCAGTAGAGAGATTAATGAAGCAGAACTGAAGTAGTTCCGTATTACGACACTTCAAGTCAAAACCACTCCATAGCACATCTAATTAGGGAATAACAAGAAACCCTGCGAGTAACAAGAGCATACGCCCGCGGACGAAAGACAGAAGAGGTCACGCATTTTTTATTTCTATTCATCAAGTTCATCAGAATGATTGTGTTTTATCAGCAAATTTGGATGACTCTGTCTTCTTCCTGGCTGTTGTGTTTCTCTTGAAGATCTTCCCCTTCGGCGGAGGCGTGCGGGTCAAAAGTAAATGCGTTTATGGCTAGGGCGGGGAGAATTCTCAGACGAGCGAGCTTCTTCCAGGCGTAAACAAGCCACAGAGATGACAGCTTGATATGGCTGGCGAGATACCATCGGTAAAAAGGGATCTGTGAATCCAGTTTACTAGGATTTTCGAAGAGGGGTAAAACCTGGACCGTCTGGTAAAACCGGTATTTATTCCTCTTGAGCCGGGACATTGAGGCCACAAGACGGGATATAGGGTAAGAAAAAGTTATTTTTTTGCAATACGTGATAAGGGATACTCAGACCTCCCTAATGTGGGTCTAACATAGTCTTAACATCCGTCAAAGTACTTAACTTTGTAGATTGGATTGCCTCATCCCGATCGCTAAAGACGTCGTCGTTATCATCCACTCAACTGAATTCTTCTTCATGAAAGCCTGCTTTCATGGAGGTTACAAAACAATTCTATAAGCTCCACCAATTCAAGAGGGCTTGATATGGTTTGCAAAAGAACGGGTTTCAATACCTTTTCAACAAAAGGTTTGCAGCAGGTGTAACAGTAATTTTATTTAAAGGTCAAAAAACATCAGGCCTTACAAACAATGTAATTTAGAGTAAATTTTCTTAAATCATCAATAGAATACAATATATTAAACTCTGGTAGTTAAACAATAATATTAACAATAAAGAAACCTTTTGTCTCTTTTCCATGAATACCGTGTGCTGCTGACTATATTATTCACAATTATTAAAGAAACCGCAGTTTCCGGATTAAAAACCAATGAGAGGTCGTACATGCCATAGGTTGGCAGGTCAACTGCTCCACAGCACCGCAACACAATATAGCTGAAACTGTTCTTTTTTTAGAACATGAAGCCGGCTCTTACGGGGCACTGCAATAGCTAGTTTGCCAATGTTTCCCTTTGCAGTCCTTTAGTGACGAAAAACAGTTTTTTAATTGTTCGATTTAAAAATGCTCCCATGCTTTGTTAATGCTATAGTACAACAAACTCCATCTTGATTATTGTACTGTTGTTTACTGAGGGGGTGAAATGATATTTATGAAAATTTCATTATATCCAGTTGTGAAAACACAGTTTTATTTGCAAAGCAAGAAAGGTTTGCATCTCCCCAATGGATTTTTCCTAGACATTCGAGCCTGAAAAAATGGAATGTAAATCATAAAACATATTAACAAGTGAGAAAATCTATGTTCTCTGGCACCAGTAAATCATAACTGTATAAGGAAGAGTAAGCGTGTGTTTTCTTGTTTGTTATGTTTGCTAAAAATTAATTTAATCCTGTCCATTGTTCTTTGCTTTTCTTCCTTACTTTGCACTGAGACAACACTTATAGACAAGATACTGTTTATGAACTTATCAAAGGCGTGAAAAGTCTGTTCCATTTTAAAACTTTCATCGTTGTCTATGGGCCTAAATTTATCAGATGCACTTAAGACTTTCTCCCATTAACCAAACTTCACATTTGGTGTATTGAATTGTTTATATAAAGGAAGAAGAACTTCGGTGTCCAGCTCCTACACCCAAGGTGTGTTGTGGTCACGTGAATTCCATACCAGGCCAAGCTTGCCTCCTGGTACAAGTACACGGTGAATTTCAGATATAGACTTGACATTGGCAAACCAGTGGAAACTTTGAGCAGCAATCACTGCATGCACACTTGCATTCGGTAGGTCTGTGAAAGAAATAAAAACGTTGAAAACTTTATTATAATAAACCTGTTTCACCCACACACAAAAGTTAATGTGGGCAGTTAAAGTCCAATATATACCAACGGGTACAATTCGTCAATTCATACCAGTTGTGCAAATAGTGAAAGCGATAGTCAATCCGTTTTCAAAGGCGATCCGTAAAATGGCTCTCATTATCAGATCATAATGGGGTTTGCATAGCTTATTATGAATATAAATTTTTAAAACGCTACTAACCACGAACGTACGTTTGACGATTTATTTGTGCGATTGGTGCGAAATGATCGGCTAACCGCATCTCATTTGTTTAGCCTGCGTTGTAGGCATAAACAGGAAATGTCGAGAAGGGGTAGGGAGGGCAAAAAATATATATCAATCCCTCCTTCATTCCACGCTCTGCCTCCCTCTCCCCTGTGAAACGCCTGCTACATTGGCTACATATGTCAGACATTAACTGAATGTTTTCAGGAGTCACTAATCACACATACAAACTAAACCGCCCTGTCGAAAGCTGATAACCTGAGTTAGCGACCATAATCAAGAGCTGCGGTGCAAAAAAAAGTTACTAGTATATCGCGTACCAGGTAAACGGTCTCTGAGAAGCTAGAAATCTCTCTAAGTCACCTCGCCTTGTGGCGTAGTCTACTGGAGCCAGGGTCATTCAAGTCGACTTTTAAGTCGATTTAAAAATTGTTTGTTGCTAATCGATTTGCCGGAATTCAACGGAAATCAGACCCAGCTCAGTGGCGACCTGTACCCTGCTGGACCTGAAAAACTTATCCGCCGCGAGTTCGGCGTTATTTCCAGGGAACAGCCATCCTACATGAGGGGGAGACATTTCTCTAGGGGCCTTTAGTCGTTGGCTCTGTTTAAATGATTGCAGTGAGAAAAGTAAACAAGAGCTGGCTATCGTTAAGAATCGCAGCCTGGCTCTTATGGTTCATTTCCAACAGTAACCAAAGGGCTCTTATGAGCCAACTCATTCATGCTCTTAGCCATAAAATGACCTAAGTGTTTATTGTGTATTTATAGTGTTTAACAATGTTGGTGGTGCATCAATAAGCATCAAGCTTCTTCCTGACATGTATCTTAGCTATCAGCAGGCTTACAATTGATTGATTGGGTAAATGAATCATTTGCTGTACAATAGATTAGGACAATACAGCATCATTCTGTATGTTTTGTTGTCAAGCATTTGTGTTCATTATTTAGCAAATGTTATGTTGTCTAAATGAAGTGAAAGCCTTATCCACTGTTTGCTTGTTACAGTTTATGTATGATATTTTATTCAAAGAAAATGTAAGTGATTAGTGCAACATTTATCAGTTAACCTTGAGAAAGCTTATGTAACTGTTTTAAACATGTACCATGTTACAAAAAAATACAGGTCTGAATGAAATTAAAGAAGAATATTCTATATAACATACATCATATTGAAGCCTATTTTGTTGGTTTGGTTGCTTGCATTGTGGGAAGGTTGAGCGGACGGAGAAAAGCATACATGTACACGGACGTAACTGACCATTTACTTTATATATTACTAGCTACAACGTAGTCTCTTGGAGTTTTATTGAGGCTTGTGCCACTTGAAGTCCAATAAATATATATTATCATATTATGATATACAAGAGCAAAATGTCTTGTTCACAGCATTCTGCAAATCTGGGTTGTGTATCATTTACACAAAAAAGTTTTCTTGTCAACGATTTGAGCAAATGGTTAGCAAAAATTCTTGATGGTAAGTTCTGTTCAGATTGGTCACATACCATTAACTCAAAAGACTCTTAATATTTAACAAAAGTTTAACCTGATAATAATTCCAAAATGGTGGTGAAGAAGTTTCACAACAGAGATATTAGGTAGTCTGACAGTTCATTAACACTAAATAAATCACTTTATTCAAGTGCCAGTCTTGATTTCTGGTGGTGGAAATTTTTCAAAAATAGCATTTCAGTGTGTATTAGTCCAGGTTGTAGTGGTATTATATGTACCAATATGTTTTATATTTCAATGAATAGGAGACAGTCATAATGACTATGTCAATGTCTAAGGTGAGTTAGTTGAAGCTATGATGATGAGCTACAAATTGTACTTCAGCTATCTGCTGGCTAAATGAAGTTGAAAGTGTGCAAGCTTGGTTTTCGAAGGGAGGCTTTAGTCAGTTTGCCAAGACAATCCACCCTGCACTCAAAGTATTTAAAGTTCTTGAGTTGTCACTGTCATTATTCATTTGACTCGTGTATCATTGTTTATAATAATTACTAATTACTTTTTTGTATTTTTAAATACCTATTATGGGTAGCCAGGAATAATCCAGTAGATGTGACATTAACTTCTGCCCCTGAAATTAAATAGATAAAAAAGATGAAGATCTAAAAAAAATAATTTGGAAGATACCAGAAATACGGCACATCCCTTTTTTAGTTGACCCGGGCCTAGCAGGACAAGAGTCTTGAGTGAAAGCAAACACACTGCAGATAACTCTGATCAACTCTGTTTCCAGCAATCTAAGATACTGAATTGATTATTTAAATGGTCACCAAATGTTACATAGTTTTTAGAATTGTCAGTTTTGGTATCATGGTTAGATTCATTAAACCTGATGTCTTGTTTTGCCTGATCGATCTGGGTCTACGCGTGTAACACACGAGCGACGATAATCAGAAACGAAGTACAGATACCATTCCACTTTATGCATTTCAGGATATCATCTGCTACTGATATTATTCGACTTTTAGGGCCATTGTTATAACGCAAAAGTAGTTATTTGGCATTTCAATGGAACTAGCAGTTTCATAACGTTGTAAATATTACGGAATGGAACTTTATAATCTTTATAGCAATTGTCCAGCAGGGATCGTAAACCTGGCGATTATTTCTGGACTCCTATACCTGCCAACATTTTCTGAGATATAAGCGTGAGATTTTTTTATCCTGGGAGTGCTGGGATTTTTAAAGACGACACGATCATTTTCGAAGATTCTCAAAAAAGTCCGAAGTCTTCCGAAGACGTCTGAAGTCTTATCCACAAGGACCGCTAACATCAGCGCTATAGTTCGCTCCCAGTGCTTTTTCACTTCAAAATCAGAGATCGCGAGGAAGGTATTGTCATTTATTCATTTTACACATGGTTTTCGTTCCTTACGTTGGTCTGAGTTAACATATTTTTGGAAATTGTGTCAAGCAAGACGGCAACAACTCACATTTTTCAATCAGGCGTGAGAAATTGGCCCGCAAGCGTGGGCCGGCGTGAGATCGAAGTTTTTAACCCGCAGGCGTGAGACTCACGCCTAAGGCGTGAGAGTTGGCAGGTATAGACTCCTAGTCTGAAACAGACTTTAGTTTAGTTTTGGGTCGTTTCGATTTGACGTGGGGGATGTATGTTTTGCTTAAAGCAAATTCAAACAATTAAAGAAAGCAATATTTACTCACCAGAAATAACAAAAGCTGGAAATCAAATCCACAATGGCTGCCTTGAGCTGAGGAGTTTGCACTCATTGAGCCCGTAATGGAGGCCGACGAGGCCGATGAATCCGACGAACATCTCAAAACAGTTTGGGCTCCACAAATTCTAGAATTTTTCAACATTTCTAACTAAATTCGCTTCATGTATGAACTAAGTATACATCCCATCTGGCGGTGTCGGCGTGGACAACATCCGTTAAATTATGGCTGTCTTCTCGAAAGAATGAATGAGCTAAAAAGGCAATAATAATAATAATAATAATAATAATAATAAATTAAGTACTTATATAGCGCATGATCCATAAATGAATGATGTCAGGCGCTTAAAATTAACAATAAGATTATTTACAATATTTAAATTATAACTAATCATGATTGTCATAATATTTACAGTCGTAAGAAGTTAATAAAAAGAATTCAGAAAAGCCAAGAAATCGAAATCAACAAAACAACTAACTTGAACCTGAAGAAATCAGTAACGCAGATAGGATTGGTATTGGGTTCGAGGAACTCAAAGGGGACGCTTTACAGAGGAATTGACAAACTTTGGCGATAATTGAAGAATTTTAAATAAAACGATTTTTTTCAGTCGCTACCGCACTTTGCGAATGTCACTGAAAACTTGTTCCCTTTGTTCTGTTTAATAAAACTATTATAACACATCGGCAAAACGGCTCTGCGGATTTTAAAACAATGCTACGCTCTCGGAAAAACTGTTCTCTTCTCGAAGACTGTTTCCTTCTCGGAAGAGATATTGACCGCAGTCAAATTTCCGAGCATATTTTCTCATCAGGTGGAAGCTATTGTTTACATAACATAGAAAGCAAAACAGAGGCCCACCGATGTTTTCAGCTGGAAAGTCCTGTATGTCCATGTCCGGATGTTTCTTCTTCAGTTCCTCTCTCATAGAAAGCAACGGTTCACTCGCTATGATTTGCACTTTACTGTCACGTAGAACGTCTTGTAAGGTACCGGTGAACTTCCCTGTTCCTGCTTCAAGCTCTAAGATTCGTAATGGCTGATCTGACGAGGCATCAGAAAATGAAATGCCAAGTTTATCGAGGGAAAAGGCCCTGGGGACGAGGTTGGCGGTGAATGTGTAAGCTGTAACATTAGCCCATTTAATTCTAATGTATTACAATATTTAGAGACGACGCCACCTCAACCTTAGCTTGTTTACATTTAGGTCCCATAACCTGCTCGATTAGGCAACTTTCGTATTCCAGGTATTGGACTGGAACTAGCTTGCAAGTGAGGCTAATGCGGGGAGTCTTTTCAAATGCAAATGACTTCAGAGCGGTAAAACGCACTGCGCAGCTTTCTGCGCATCCCTAGCTCTGCTTGGGGGCTCAGGTAATGCAAGCTGCAAAGGAGCTGCAATGGTGGAAAGAACAGCGGACTGATAATGATGTGCGCGAGGACGTCGCTCGATTGATTTATTCATACTTGGATAAGCATGAATATTTTATGGGAATTCACTGTTGAAAACAGGGCTGTCGGCCTGCCGGAGGCTCTCTTGCTTATATATTCAGTAATTTGCTTAAAAATATGCATTTGTGAAGAGGTTTGGAAAAATTGTGTCTTCGTACGGAAATTTCTAGTGCACTGAGGGGAAACAAAGGGTTCGGAAACCTTATTAATGTCAATTTCGTCCGGAAAAAATTGATTCTCCGCAAGGACGTTACACCAGTTTTCCATTAGTGGCGAGAAAATTTGCTACTTACTGGAAAAATTGAGAAAGCTTATTTCATAGGCGAAAATTAGCAAGGCTTAAATCGTAATTTTGTTTTGTTTACCTGAACGACGAAATTCCCACCATCTTTTCAGTTTCAAACTGGGAGCCTGGCTTACAGTCAAAACTCAAGCATGCTTATTACTTTTTTCCGCTCAGAAGCAAACAACAAAAATCCTTTTTTAATGATAGTACCCCACACAAGCCTCTCTTGCAAGCTAGTTCCAGTCCAATTCTCGGTTTTCACCAGTCATGTGATGAAAACTAAAATCGTAACCATTCAGTGAATAAAGTCAAGAATCCTGGATACGATAGATGATAGATATATAAACAACCTCGCCAAGAATCAGGTCTCTGCTGTTTTTCATTCGCGAGTTATTTGCAGAAGTGTGTCACCCAAATTTATAGAGCTTTGTATGGAGACGCCATGTTTGTGTCCTTCGGAGGGACACCAACATGGCGGCCGTAAAGTAACAGAAACATCTGTCACTGAGTTTTGCTATTGAAACGAAAAATTATTGCTCTAGAGATCCGACATACTGAAATAAATGCTTCTTTTAGTGCAAGCACTGTTTAGTTAGCAAAACCTAATGCGATAACTCTTCTTTTGACCTCGTGGCAGCCTTCTCGGTCCATCATTATCATGTCACGCAACGCAAAAGCTTGAAAATTCAACCGTGTTCTATCACAATAAGAACCCTGTCGAGCTAAAACATTGTGAAATGTCAAGTTCCTATAGGGTCTTTTATCTGATGAAACTAAAACCTCAGAAAGAAGGGTAATATTTAATTTTGCAATATCATTACGTCACATGAAAACCAAGAATACCGAGAATATGACATTAGGGACGGACCATTAGAAAAAGTGATGGCTGGGGGGGTGGGGGAAAAAAACAAAAAAGATAATGCAAGGGAAAATGCCAAGAAAAAAATTCTTGCAAAGAAGAAAATAAAGAAAAAAAATTCATGTAGAAGGAAAGTCTAATTGGAACTTTTATTTAATATGTGAACTTTGCCAGTGTCTATTAAAAATAATTCTTATTCAAAATTTCTTGGGCCCTACCCCAGGCCCTGCTATATTATTATTAGTAAATAAAGACATCGAATAGTGTACTGAATTATTTTCCTCACACTGCATGAAATCACAAATATAAAGTGACATAAATAGCGTCGTGCACTAATGACGTCACGAAAATTTAACCCTCGTTGTGACTTAGACAAACGAACCATGCTATGGGCTACTTCTTTGAGACCGACGTGTGCAACAACGGTGCTCGTGAACTCTTCACCGTGATACTCAACGATTAATCATGTATGAAGGCTGTTTATGAATACGCTCGTTTACTTCCATAGCAGAAAAGATATTTTTTGTACCCGACATTCAGGTGTATCACTCACAAGAAAGCCGGTAACCCGGAAAATGAAATACCATAAAGATATCATGGCGTAGATCCGATCCAATTCGTTGCCTTGTCGTGATGAAACTACAGTGAGCGACAAAAGTAGTTGAGACACTTTTAGGAAAAGACGATTTTCGATACTTAAGCATTTGCTCTATTTTATTTGCATCTGGCGTTAAATCTCTGATACCCCCGGCCCCCCAATTCAATGCTGTGTAGGCGCTGTGGTCTGTGCAGTCGAAGAAATAGAAAAATCAACATTGTTTTGGGGGAAAGGGGGAGAAATGGTTCCAAGACGCAGAAAATCGAATTTTACTGCCAAGTGTCTCAACGCTTTTGTCGCTCATTGTAGCCTGCTCCGTCTTCGTAGATAAAGAACATTCTAAGCCCGCGCTATTTAAGTTACATGTATTGCGCCAAACATATGAATAAAATATATGCAGCTGAGATCTACTCACATAGTCACAGATTTGTTTCTGTGGTCCGATGGATATGGTTCTATTAAAGTCTAGGTCCTCCAAATTGCACGGTACACCTAATTCTGCTATGAATTTGTAATTGTCTCGACAATAATTATGTCCTCTTGTTATATCGTGTTCGTTTGAGTGGACGGCTCGGGTTGTCATGTTTGGCAATTTCTGCCAAGTCAGCTGATAAGTCTTGTCTTTGAGAACAGGATAAAGGCAGCAGATTAGTTTCTTCGTGATACATTTTCTAGTGAAGTATTCTGATCGGCTCAAACTCAGATTTCTTAAGGTTTTGGCATCTGTCCGACTGTCACTGGGGCTTTGCAAGATCCTCGTGCAATTTGTGACATTAAGGCCCGTTTTTCTGGACACCCTGAATCTGTTTTACATTACCCACAGTAGCAGTATTTGCTTTCCAACATTATTTAAGCTTACCAAACCTCACATTTTGGAGTGCAGGGCATTGCAGATGGGCTATTTTGATGAATGGAGTATGGCATCATGATGATGGGCTGTGGGAGAGGAATTTCAGAGGGCAGGGACTGAAAAAATGCACAGGGAAGCCGTCTACTCTAAGTTAATTTGCAAGTTTAATTTGCATTAAAAAGTGGCCTATATCCTTTGATCTGTTGTGAGTGTAGAATAATTTATAAAGCACAAAAACATAGATAATGAATCAATATTTCACTGTTCAAAACAAAGCAATATTTGTCTCAAATCGGGCAGGGTTTCATGTAAAAAAATTTCTTGCACAAGCTGTGAGCGAAAACAAAAATTCGTGCAAGCTGAAAATTCCCCACCGGCCCCTCCCATCACTTTTTGGTCTGTCCCTTAATATCTTTTTAATGATATTCCCTCACACGAGCCTCTCTTGCAAGCTAGTTCCAGTCCAACACCAAGAATATGACATTAATCTCTTTTTTTAAGATATTCCCTTGCATGAGCCTCTCTTGCAAGCTAGGCCCAGTCCAATACCGAGAATATGACATTAATTCTTTTTAAGGATATTCCCCCGCATGAGCCCCCCTTCCAAGCTAGGCCCAGTCTAATTCCGAGAATACGATTATGGTCTAAAAGGGAATTTGGAAATACTGGCTTTTGAGGAGGGAGAGAAACCAGAGTACCCGGAGAAAAACCCATCGAAGCAAGGCGAAAACCAGCAACAAACACAACCCACAGATGACTTCGGACTGGAATCGAACCGAGCCACCGCATTAGCAGGAGGCAAGCGCTCTCATCAGATGCACCTTCCCTGTTCTTTGTTTCATGATTTATGAAACAACCAAAAGTGGGAAATGTTTCTTTGAAAGCTTCGGGATCAGTCGCAAAAACGCCGCGATAAAGTTTTCAGTAGATTTCCTTTTGTTCCAACTCCCAGCCGCCACACAATCTATTCTACTGTTTATAAACCAATCAGTTGCGAGTAGATAACTCGTAGATGTGTTCAGAAAACAATTTTTCAGCCTAAATAAAAATTCGATGTTAAATACTAAATTTTACATTTTCTATATAAATCCATCGATGTCTTTCGCGAAATTTTGGCATCAGTCATTTTGCTCACCCAAATTATAGTCTGATTCCTGAACTACGAAAACGTTACTTTATTCTCTCGCGGAAGCTTGGGCATCCGCTATGTTGTGTATTTGGGTTCAGAGTACCACTGTAGACTACGCAATGAATTGGGACGAGTGCTGTACACAACTTCTTTATACGAAATGAACCTGAAAACTAATCTATGTACAATGTTATGGTACAATCACGGATTGCGGATTAGGGGGTGCCAAGATGATTACAGATTATCTAACAACTAAGGTATTTATAAAATAGAAACACTATACGCCGAATCGTCAAAGTTTATCTTAAATTGTAAATTGCCTCCACCATCGCTAACCTTGTTCTCAGGGCTCTTCCCACCCCTTCAAACTTCAAAGGGAAAATCCCTGGGAAACATGCCAAAGAATGCTTACCTGCAGTAACCACCTCCTCCACATCTTCTCGAAAGTAGACATTAAGCCGGATGAAGCATGCAACCATATCTCGGAATAATTTTGTTACTACTTACAAGGAAAGGGGCATTACTTGTTTGTTTCATCCCTTTCGGTTTCTTTCTCGCTGTCGCATTGAAGAGAAAGACACTAAAACGGGCAAAGTAGCCACTGAAAGGAAAAAGAACGAACGCGCGATATAAAAAACACCAAATAACATGAGATACGAGCTCCAAGCGTTTGCAGCGAAAATGTCCTTTATGTTTACACTTTTTTTTTATTTTGGAGCTGAAGCTGAACGATTTTTTTGCGATCTGAGGCTGAAAACGTTTTTAAGACGTTCTTAAATTTACATGGTATACTTTGCATCGCCCGATGACTTGCAATAAGAAAACCATTGTTAATGTTATACAAAACATGCCCTTCAACTATTTTGGCAAATTAAATTTTTGTTACCTTGATTTTATGCATCCATTAATATACAGATTAGCAAATAAACACGTTCTTACTCAGCTCTAAGTCCGAGGAATATTCTTAATAAGTTCTTAAAATTTTGATTAATCTCAGCCTCAAAGTTCCTATAAAAAAACAAAGTGTATTAACTTTATTTGAAGATAAGTTTTTTTCTAAATAACTCGGCCGCTTTTAAGAGATTTTTAAATGTTCTTCTTTTGTAAACTTAAGACAAAATGACTAACTTAAATTTTGTCGACTAAAGTAAAAGGATTTTTTTGAGTCCTTGAAGGTGGGGAGCAACCTAAATACGCTGAATCTTTAACGTATAAAAACAATATTCCAGAGCACGTGGAAATGAACACGTGCCCACGTTGCGACCTCCGAAATATTACGGTGTTCAAAACTACCGCTGAAGCTTTAACGACACAGGAAACAGAACTGCTGATGGCGAATTCCGGTCTCCGAGAGGTGACTGAGGGTCGACTTCGCAACGATGGTGTGACAAATTTTAAACTGCTCATAAATGCTCGTTCCTTTTTTTATAGAAATCGAAAAATATGAGCTTGCCTCGACAAAGAATTTTTTTATTTAAACGGCGTTTTCTTCGCCGACCGTGCACGTTATCAGGTTTTCACATTATTGGGTTGATGCCAGAGTAATCAGGCTTGAGGTATCAGTATATGTTTGACCCTTATATTCACCTATTTAGTAATTACTATTTAAAACAACATAGTCTCTGAGGGT
>CM042751.1:15907729-15920406 GCA_022496165.2 Catalaphyllia jardinei | reverse complement strand
TATTATTATTATTAGGAATCACAGCAAAATTAAGGTAATATATAAAAACTTACGCACTTTTAAATGTATGGTTAGATATGACGTAAAACAAGAGATAAAATACAGGGCCGTAGCTAGACACAAATAAGGGAGTTTAAGAAAGCCACGACGGCACCGCAACGCCGCAAAATAAAAGGTTCAATGTGCAGTTCGGCACGTGCGTTATAACTCTTTGTACATTTCTTTGCCGTCCTCTGCAAATCAACGTCAAATGACCAATTCTGCGTTGCCTGAAGAACGCGAACTACGACTAAATTTTTAAAATCCTATTTCAAATTTATTGCGGTGTCCCAGATTCAGTTTCGTGATAGCTTTGACAGTGATAAACAAAATAACTTAAGAGTATCCCGAGATTCGAAGGTAAAATATAAATTCATTTTTTAATCGACGTTGTCTTCGGCGTCACCGTTCTTAACTCCCTTTTATGACTGACGCAATGTCAACTGAGTTGTGACTGAGAATATGTCAATGGTTTAATTCTCTTCCTGGGTGTTTACAATGACTACAAACAACAAAAACGAAAAGAAATGACCAAGACAAGTGTCTCGGTTTGCATGTTCTAGCTATGCTCCTGAAAGATACCACTTAACCATGAACATGAACTTTATTAACAAATAAAGAAGCCTCGACTGAACTCTGTTCTGTTGCAAAGCACGCAGGAATCGGTAGAGTACGAAAGAAGTGTAGGGGAAAACACGAGACGCACTTCTTGAGTGCTCTACCGCTTCCAAAAACAAATAAAGAATCTTCGACTGTGCTCTGTTCTGTTGTAAAGCACTGAAGATTAAAGTTCATGACACTAATTGTTGCTGTTGTAACCTTGTTGATCTTGAAAATAATTAGCATTAAGTTGTTTAAATTACCCAGACTTTCGTGTAAATTAAGGTTTCTTGGCTGATCAAAGTCACAACACCAATGGAGTTGATCATCAACTTCCTACTACATGACAGTCTTGCCAATAAAACACTTACAGGAATTTTAAAATTTTCCGGTATTTATTTGTTTATTTGTTTCTCTATTTATTTATTTGTGTTCATTGCAGTTGTCAATATACGACCTGCAACCTGCAAATTACAACCTCCGTTGTATGTGCGAGTGTCAGCCGAGTTACATGCAAGTTTGGCTGCAACAGTGTTTCCAACATTTCAACCGCAACATTACACTGCATACCTTCAGTTAATACGGGAAAAGCAGGTTAAAAAATGAAAGTTCTTTTTATTTCAGCCATGATTGGACGTTTTTACAGAGGTTACAAAAAAATCTCCAGGATTGTAACAATTCACGAAGGGATGGAATGGTCTTGTTAAATTTGCAAAATAATTTGTTTCAATAAATGATTAATCTATATGGAAGTCTTGAAAAACGGTACGGAAGTATAAAAGTTCAATTATCCAGTTGTGAAAAACAGTATCACTAGCACAGGAAGTAAGGTTTACTTCTCCTTGATAGATAATTTGAGGATATGCGAGCGTCAGAAAATGGTATTCAAATACGAAAACAAATAAACAATAAGTAGTTATATTTGTTTTCAAGGATAGAAGTGATTTATGTCCTCTGACACCAGTAAATCTGAACTAAATATTGAACGGTAAGCCTGTCTTTATCCTGCATGTCATGTTTGCTCAAAATTAATTTAATCCTGTCTATTGTTCTTTGCTTTTCTTCCTTACTTTGCACTGAGACAACACTAATGGACATGATTCTGTTTATGAACTCATCAAAGTTAAAAGTCTGATTCATTTTAAAACTTTCATCATTACTTATGGGCCCAAATTTATCAGATGCAGTTAGGACTTTCTCCCATTCACCAGACTGTTGGTATGGTGTGTTGGACTGCTCATATAAAGGAAAGACAACTTCTTCATCCAGTTCCCGCAGCCAAGGTACGGAGTGGTCACGTCTATTCCATACAAGACCCAGCTTGCCTCCTGGCACAAGTACACGGTGAATTTCAGATATGGACTTGTCATTGGCAAACCAGTGGAAACTTTGAGCAGCAATCACTGCATGCACGGTGGAATTTGGTAAATCTGTATTATAAAAAAAAATAACTGAAAACTTAATGTAATAAAACGGTTCCACTCGCCCAACATTAATGCCAACATCTTCTTGATAGAGTCAGACCTGCCAACCCCCGGTAAAAGAAAATCTGGAGACCCATGAAAAAAATCTGTAGATTCTACAAAAACTGGCGAGATTCTATCTTTTCCCCCGATCGAATCTTCTGTTGAACAATCACCACCTCTTTTGCCATGTTGATACGATTGCGATCGCTTGCCCGCGCTGAACATACAAAGACTACTGGGAAAGACGATGCCGGATAGACGCGGAGAAAAACGACAAGTTATTGAACACAAGCAAAAGTCACAGCTCGGTTCAAAAAAGTAGTAAGTACAGTGTTTTTCTTTACCAGTTTATCACTTTATGGCACTAGCGTTCCTCGTAAATATTCCATTTTTAATTCAACAACTTAATTTATTTTATTTTAAATTTAAAACGATTTTTCCCAAAACCCCGTGAGATTGGGAGGCCTTGTCGCGAGAACGTGAAAAAACGACAAAAAAATCGTGAGACTTACGGCAGAACCGTGAGAGTTGGCAGGTCTGTAGTGTTTTATGTGTGCCTGGTATGTTCTGTTTGATTTCACTGATCAATTTCAATGTCTGCAAATTATTATCGACAAATTCCATTTAAAATTAACCATTACAAATGAACAAGGTTCCACTAGTTCCACTACTTTTTTCGAGGACACTCTTAAAACCCTGCTACCCCACATGGGCTCTACCAGGATCCTTCCCTATCCTCTGCTTATGTAGCTAAAGGCCATTGAAGCCCTTCTCAACTCTGTTTCCACTGTGCATTGCTAGCTGTTCCTTGGTCCCCTCCCTCCCCTCGTGCTTCCACTGTAGGTTCCATCAAGGCCTGCTTGGTGATGCTGGCCTTAGCCTGGACAAAACAGGATCCTACACCATAAGGAGGAGGAAAGCCACATAAATGGTACTTTCTTGCCTACATGCCCCAAAGGCCTGTCCAAGTGAGAAATGTTTGGTGCCTAAACATCATCAAACATTGTTTGGTGACCAAGCATGCTCATGTTGAAGTGGGTGGCCAAATGGTTAAAACATGTCTGATCAAACACGGGTTAAACTCCACAAGCAAAAAACTATGGGTCACAAATTATCCAGCGTGCCTCGCGTCAGCGGCGAGGTTTCAATGTGGCAAAATGTGTGGCTATAATCCTTCTTGACAAATTAGAGGAGGATGGAAAAAGAGAAAATAGACGAGGAAAGGCCAGAGGCTGGATAATGAGAAGAGAAGAGAAAGAACACTTCAATAATATTGTACAGGAACTGATGATCGAAGATTTTCTAGGCCGGGGTCAATTTAATAAAGAGATTACACTTGTAATCTACAAGTCGGACCATTGTTTTTACAACCACAGGCGAAAACGAGTTTAATAAACATCGTTACAAGTCCAGGTTTCAAGGGTCCGACTGTAGCACTACACATGTAAAAGATGGTGAGTATCAAATTCAATAAGACTTAAACAAGAATCCGATTGCATTTTTACAAGTGTTCAACTTGTAAAGCACAAGTGCAAAATACAAGTCGTATGTCACTTATAAACATTGAGTACTACTTCTGAAAAGGATATTGGAACGCCAAAATATGTCGTCTTCGGGTGAAGAGGACCTCGACGAGCTGCTGGGACGTCAAGTTATGCGCCAATCTAGGAATTTCGAGAAAAGTTTCGTCTCCCTGTGGACGCCTTCTATCACGTAATGCACTCTTGTCATGGTATCTCCACATCAACAGTATCGCACAACATCTATCGTGTTGTCCCTGTAATACTAAGCTTTAAGCGAGAGTTCATACGATGGCATGACCAGCCTCTAAGTATTGCCGCTAAATTCAGAGACATAGCAGGCTTTCCCTGTGTCGCAGAATGCCTTGATGGAACTCACGTCCCTGTGAACCCACCTCATAATGATGAAGACGCTGGGGCAACCACCATCATTCCAAATCTCTGAATGTGACCATGGTCGCAGGCCCAGATTAACCCATCAACTTCTGTAGCAGTTGATGCCCAGGAAGGTGGCATGATTCACGAGTGATTAAAGTGGTACTATGATCAAAAAATCACTTCCTTTTTTTCTTCAGATTTTGAAAGTGTGTTCGCTTACCACCTAACTGGCAAAATTTTGAACTTTGAGTATTATTCGAAGGCTGTTTATTTTGAGTGTAAGTTTTGGATTTCATGGTCCGCCATTACTCACGTTCAAAACTGACCGATAGGACATCAGAGGGTTGGATCTAGAGAAAATGACGTCATTTACTCACTAGCTTAAGATTTCAGCATGTAAACGCAATTTATTATATATGCAAAACACGGGTTTAAAAGTCTGAAACCCCGAAACTCCCGTGCTGCATATTAATTCAGCCGCGTACACACGCATTGCATTCTTAAACTAGTGAGTCTTTGACGCCATTTTCTCCTCGACCCAGCTCTCTTAAGATTTTAAAGTTAGTAATGGCGGACCAGTAAATAAGAAAATTCCAGTTAAAATAAACAGGTGCCTTTTTAATTTCAAAACTTAAAATTTGGGTCAGTTAGTGTTTAGTTAACATAGTTTTGAAATCCAACAAAAAAAAAAGAATTGTTTTTTTGGTCGCAGTACCACTTTAACTGACATTTTGGACGCCCGTTTAATAAAATCAATTTTCAAGCTCCTTTCTAAGTCTTTTTATCTCCAATCTCAGCTTAATGTTTTCTAGTTGGAGCTTTTCTCTTTCCAAGGCGCAATATGTCGTCCTCTGTTGACTTGTTATCTGCAGTCGATGATTTCTCTTTAGCCTTTGGAGCGTCTCTCTTTCTAGCTGATGGCAACGCCTCTCGCCTGATTTTTGTTGGCGTTGGTGTTTCCACGACTGCCTGCTTGGGAAGCATTTGTAGTGAAGCAACTTTTGTTGTTTCGATAATATGCTCTACAATTTTCTAAAGAATAAACCTGAGAACGAAGAAAGCAAAGCCGCATATATTGAAACGACAGCAGAGACATTAAATTTTGCATATGTAAAAAATACACGTCCATTCAAGTGGAGTTTACAACTGTAAGGCAACAATTGTAATTTACACTTACATCCTGACTCGGGATACACGTGTAAATTCCAGTGTGGAAAATTCTTTTATTGAATCATTGTATTTACAATTCGGACTTAACATGTGTAAATTACACATGTAAATTACACATGTTATTAAGTTTACCCAGTTCTTGACTTGAGAACTTGAGTATAGCTCAGAATAAACCAAATGAATCAACTGAATTTGGTGAGCAAATGGTTGCCAATTTTTTTCAGATCTTAGGAAACTGTAGGAATAACTCTAAACCAAATAAGGCCAGGGAGTGTATTTGTTGCCCAGAAATACAGGATTTACCTAAGGGAACTAGGAGGTAATTTCTCCCACACAATAGGATTTTGGTGAAGTATGTGGGAATGAATCACCAACACTACCAAAATAAGGTGTGCAAGGAAACCAAACTAATGTAGGAAAATAACCCAAATAATAAGAACAATGTTACAACTCTAATAAAATAGTTTCAAAATAAGAACTATAAAATATAATGAACTAAAGTGATTTTATCACACAAGTACAGTCAAACTCCTGTTAACTTCTCTTACGGATCAGCACCTTTTGTAAGAGGAGAATAAACCAGGGTTTGAGCCATACATACTACTCTCCTGTATGAACACTTTTTATGAATGATCACAAGGGTGCCTGCTTACAGTGGATTTAACTGTCACCTGAAAGAACAGACTCTGGAACCTTGTAAGATTTTTTAATTTTTGTGTGGCTTACACGAAGTGTAATGCCACATTATGGTGTCATCTGAATTATTTATTTGTTTGTCCACAAGAGTCGAGCACCTGTCCTGTGGTCTAGTGCCGTAGCCATTTTGCTTGTGGGCATGGCCTCTAGCAGTTTTTTCAGGTGATCGTTTCGCGAGTAAGTTCTCCTCCCAGAAGCCAACACACCCAGACCCGAGTTGTGTTATAAGTGCAGCTCGTGGAAGAGCTTTTACGTTCTCAAAGACAACATTAAAGTGCTTGATTCTTTGATACATGTTGTACAACACTGGAAGGAGTCATTGCGCTCTCGCAAGCTAACAACTATTGGCTTGATCTATCGATGCTGCCCGGGTTGCACCACTGAGAATTTGAAATTGTTTGCAAGTGCCTGAAGCCACCTAAAAGTTTCATAAGGTGAAATAGGCTGTATTGTACTTGCATCCTCCTTGCACTGTTGTGAATTCACGGAAGCATATTTGAAGGGTATCTTGCTTGCTCAAGATCAAAATGACAAAAGGAAGTATGGGGATCTCGATTGCACATTACCGGTCAAGGATTAGTTCTCATGACAATTTTGTGAAAACAAAGGATATCTTCTCACGTTTTAAGGATCATTTTTGGAGTGTAATGCTTATGATGTTCCATTGAAATGTATTTTACTTGCCCATACTGAAACAAGTTGTTGGACAATACAAAATGTGGAATGATGCGATGTTTTGTTTTTCACAAATGATTTTCTACAAGCAACAAGAACAATATGTGCTAACTACAATCAAGGAGTCCAAGTATTCTTTGGTAAAAACGCTGGTAAGCAATGTGTACTGAACAATGTCACTTACTTTTGTTACTTATCATCGCATAGGAGATATCAATTTTTGATCTTCTTCCACTTTGAATAATATTCTTACCATTGCAAATAATCTGTACATGTACATTTCTATAAGATGTTCTGCCCAGACATTTGCATTTACAGATATTTGCTTTTAACTGATGTTCCATGCATCATTTCAATTTCCAATAAATTACAAATAAGAATAGACATTAACAGAAAGTTTGACAAGTTCATGACATCAAATAATCATATAATGGGCCATACATATCTATTCAAAATTCTCTGAGAGAAATGTTCTCAAATTTTCTACTTAACTACTATTGTTGTTTGATAACCATTCTAATTTATTCAGTTGCAGTGATTAAGAATCCAGAACAAAGCTTTAACATTTTTGATGCTCATTCCAGTGATTTGCACGGGGTGCCCTATTAATTTGGGAAATTCACTTGCTTACCATTGAAGGAACTGAAAACCTTGTATCATTAGTCTGCTTATAAAAAGGGGATGTTCCTTCGAATTTAATGGCGTCTTTGTCGCAAGATGTCCATGAGAGTCCAAAAATGAAACACTGGCCTTTCAGTGATAAAAGAAACCAAACACAACCTATTAAAAGGAAGAGATAGTCTGTAACTGAACTTTAGAAGAAAAAGAAAAACTATTGATTGCTAGATGTCAATCTGAGAAAAGTAGAAAGGCAAATGAAAGTGAAGAATCTATTTAAGGAAAAGAAAAATGTGCAAATGAATCTTCTGAATCTAGAACAAAGAGATTGGCAACCCAATCTCAGTATCAAAGACAAAAAAATGAAAATGAATTAGCAGAATGTAGAGAAAAGAGACTGTTCAACCAACATCAATATCAGACAGAAAAAAATTATATATGAATCAGCAGACCATATTAGACAAGAGAGACTAGCAAACCAGCATCAATATCAGAATGACTAAATGCATATAGCTCAACCACTACTGATGAAATCAGAAAACTTCATGCTACTGTCCAGAGTACATTTGCTCTTTATTAACCAGTTGTGGTATAAACACAGTGTCATTACTGCTGAAGACCTCAGACTTTCCTACCCTACTGTAGAAAAATATTTACTGTGTTAACTGCTACAAATGAAAACAAATGTTCAGGTATACTGCTCTCTTCTTTTTTTCGCACATGTCCATTGAGCCAGTAATCCACAGTGAATGTCTGGTTTGGAAGTGTTTTCAAGCTCTCCTTGTCTGGCATTTCTACATGTGCATATGTTTATACCCATAGCTTTCCACACAAACATTTTGCTTGGTTGAAGGTATATAAATATAAATCAAAGTAGGGTCCTGGAAAATCCTTAAAGTGCTACTATGATCAAAAAACCATTTCCTTTTTTCCTTTTTTTCTTCCGATTTTGAAAGTGTGTTCGCTTAACACCTAACTGGCAAAATTTAGAGCTTTGAGTTTGATCTGAAGGCTGTTTATTTTGAGTGTAAGTTTTGGATTTGACGGTCTGCCATTACTCACATTCAAAACTGACTGATAGGACATCAGAGGGTTGGATCTAGAGAAAATGACATCATTTACTCACTAGCTTAACATTTCAATGTGTAAACGCAATTTAGAAAACAGTCCTAAGAAAGCACGCGCGCTGATTGGTTTAAAACCCTGTTTGTATAACTCGATGGAGACACAGAACTAAGCGCGCGCTGTTGACGTAGTGATGGCACGAGCAAAGAGAATTTACATTTTGATAATCAAAGTTAGCAAGTTGTTTTCCTTTCTCTCACCGTGGTGGTTTCTAAAAGAAATAGAAAACATGTACTCCGTGTTTGTATCGAGTTATACAAACACTCGTGAAAGTTTGGGAGAACTCGAAAAAGCTGTGGAAACACTCTGTGGAAACACTCACCTACGGCTCACACATTTCTCATTCTCCCAAACTTCTACTCGTGTTTGTATAACTCGATACAAACACGGTACATGTTTTCTTAACTGTTTTGTATGCAAAACACGGGTTTAAAGGCCTGAAAACCCACCTAATTCCAGCTTATAATCTTCCCTTCAGTATTACTTCAATTACATGTTACAAGGGGAGGGGAGGGGAGGGGAGGGGAGGGAGGGGCATTGAGGTTTGGTCAAATCCTCTAAATGAGAAAAAAGGAAATATTATAGGATGCATCTCACTTCCGAGGATCTCAATCTTCAAAATTTTCCAGAGCAGAATGACCCCGTGTCCTTGGCCGCCTACTCGCCCCCCCCCTCCCCCCCATCTTATCTCTCTAAAATCCTGTGTCCGCCCTAGCTAAATGCTTCACATAAGACATATAAATGGTGTCAACATCAAAACATTTCGCAAATTTCTTGAAACTAAACATAGACAAAGAAAGAAAACACATTAACTTATCTTTTTCCTACCGATGTTTTCGGCTGGAAAGTCCTTGATAGATATGTCCGGATGTCTCTTCCCAAACTCCTCTCTCATGGAAAGCAAGGGTTCACTCGCTATGATTTGCAATTTGCTGTCACGAAGCACTTCTTGTAAGGTACCGGTGAACTTTCCTGTTCCTGTTCCAAGCTCCAGTATTCGTAATGGCTGATTTGATGAAGCACCAAAAGTTGCAATGCCAAGTTTGTCGAGAAGGAAATGTACAACCTCTTTTGAATAGCTCGGTCTGCACCGCTCATAAATTTGAGACGAGTCGAGCTTGTCAAACCCACCTTGGGCTATGGGATGTATAAGCTTACTGACTTGAGACATTTGACGTGGCTTTAGCTTAAAAAAGAAAACTGTAGCGTTCTTACAGACAGTTGCAGCCCCAGGAAGAGAGCGAAATGTAATCATAGATGTCACACAGATTCACTGGAAGGTTATGCAGCGGATCGATCGGATCGGGAAGATACTCGGAGAGCCTGTTTGATCGGAGATGATGGAGATGGGAGGTGAATCGATGAAGATGATGTAATAGTTGACCTAATAGGATATAATAGTTGTTATATAATAACCCTAGTTATTCTCGCATTTTGATTGGTTCTCGCCTATGATCTATTACAGATGCACGATTGACGTCATCATTACAAAGTTTTCCCTCTGGCGTTTTAAAATGGCGGAAAGTTTTGAGAATTAGGATGATATTTTACGTGACTGGGCAAAAGATAAGGTACAAAAAAGTCTTGCCGAGGCATTGAACAGGTTCAAGAAGCCAGAAAACGAAAGATAAAGTCGTTTCTTTCAGAAAATGATACAGAAATAACTTTCTAGCAGCCTCAGTCGGCAGTCGAGCGAGACTAAACCACGCACAAACTTGGTCTTGGTAAGCCGAGAACCATTGCTTTATCTCGAATTTAACAATCAGGCCCGTAGGGAGGGGGGGTGCGATGGGTGCGCCCGCACCCCCCCGCAGACTGCTGAGGTCCACTTTTTTGTTAAAAAAATAAATAGTAAAAAAATAATAGTGTTGTTCTGTTTGTTCTGTTCTAATTCACTGATTGCGTAGTAAAAATTAAATAAATATACCAAAAAAGATTCCATGTTTGATCAGTAGCCCGGGACGGAGATTTTAACAATATTTAGTCAATAGATGACTATTTCAATTTTTATTTCGGCCATGTCTAGACATGTCTAGACATGTCTCGGAAAAAATTGTTTCCCGGTTGCATGTTACATGCAGCACAAAAGAATTGTTTAACCGTTGTACGGAAAACTACTCAGCGACACTGCGGCCACAATCTTTCTCAGTTTTGCGACAGTTTTTTCCACGTAGTTCACGAAAAATGGGCCGAAACTTTATTTCTATTTTTGTTATTTTTAAATAGTGACATTGGCATTGTTATTCTCTACATTGTAAAATACATACGTAAAGCATTCTCTTTGCCAAAAAAAATCAATTTTGAAGTTCAAAATTTGACAAATATCCAAGTTTTTAGGTTCGCTTTTAGCGACCTATATTGCTATCATACTGACCTTCAAAACGCACGAAATGCAGTCTCAGACAACTTAATTTTCAAAATTTCCCTGGGGAGCATGCCCCCGGACCCCCCTAGTAAAGAGCGCCTCCGGCGCTCGTTGGTCCGTATAATCAACTGATCGCACCCACCCGTAAAAAATCCTGGCTACGGGCCTGAACAATCCCAACAAACAAAATGTTCTCGAGGTTAATTTATTCAAAAAAAGTCAACTTTTCCCAGTGTCAAAACAACTGTTGACACACTGATTAATGTCAGGAATAAAACATCAAAACATCACTTCTTAAAATCGGTAAAATAAAATACATAACCTTGCTTTCCTCGGCGAATGTTCCTGTCCGTTTCAGGGCACAACAGTGAGCTAAGTATAGCTACCCACAGCTCACGGTCAACAGTATCGCAGCTAAAATGTGCCTCCGACACTATATCAAGCTGATTTGAGAATCACCAACCACAGAAGACAAAAATCTCCACCGTCATTTTCGCTCCTTTTATTCAAAACTCGATTCAAATGGCCTCTAGGTCGACCGCAACCACAAGTTTTCCGAGAGTATTCTTTCAACTCCTGTAATTTTCAAGGCAACGTCCAAGCTTTTCGGCTCACAGGGCTACTCCGATGACAAAAACCGACTTGATTTTTCCAGCATTTTCTTCAAGATTTGTAGATTTTGCAGTTCAATTCTGCTTTCGCTGTAAGTTTTCATTCCACGAGAAGCGACGCTCCAGTCAGGCTTGACAGTGGCGTGATTTTTCTCGACCAATCACAATTCTTTGCTACGCATAGCAACCAATGAAACTGCTTCATTTTGAATGTATAGATCACGTCAAATGGCTTTTTTTCGTGCAAAGGCGGGGCAAAGGTGGGCCAAAAGGCCGGCTTTCGCGTTATGTTGAATTATTTTGAAACAAAAAAGGCTTTTCGTTATTATATAAAACAAATAGATTCCATGTTTCAGTGCGTCTGATTCAGTAATAGATCAGAGAAGACGTCAAAATGTGGTAAGAACATCAGTGACACACTCGGCTACGCCTCGTGCGCCACTGTTTTGTTCTTACCGCATTTTGACGTCATCTGTGATCTATTACTGAACAGACGCACGGCAACATGGAATCTGATGTGAAGTATATATGAAATAATTCATATATTTGAATTTACTGCGATGATCATTCTTCACTTTGAACATGGAATCTATTTGTTAATTTTTTATGTAATACTTACCGTTCGTTAGGCCCAGCGGCGTTAGCCAGTATGGGGGGCATAGGTCGTGTAAACCGTTTCTCAAAAAAAAATATGGCTGAGTCAACGAATCGCGGAGATTACCAGTACTAGGCGAAGTATTATCGAAAGAATCCAAGGGAGGGTTTACTTCGGTGTAAAAACCTGTGAAGTTTTTCTTTGTTTTGTCGCTATTGTTAGAGTTAGGTCTATTATGTTGACTTCTTTGTTTTCTTTGTTTTACGTCACTAGTGAGTGTCACAGGTTTTTACACCGAGGATGAGCCCCAAGGGAACACTAATTTAAAAAGCTGTTCCATATTTGTGAGAAGGCTATAAATGTCACTTGGAAGTCTCTAAAAGGAAAATAACATTTTTCTTGTCAAGAAACGATACGGAAGTATGAAAATTCACCACCTTTATTCACTTATCACTTCAATTATCCAGTTGTGAAAAACAGTAAATATCATTATTTGCACAGAAAGTAAGGTTTACTTCTTCTCAATCTATAATAATTAGCATATCCACAAATTATTTGTGGATATGCTAGCCTCAGAAAATGGTATGCAAATAGGAAAACAAATGGACAAAAAGTAAATATATCTTTTTACGATAACAGCATAAATTCCTGCACGCTCATTGGCTAATCTCTATCATCAATAAGCGGACAGACACATGAATTGATAGTTTATGCAATGCGGCAACGAGCGAGAGCGGACAATTTGTTATCGTAAAAAAACAAATGGACTGCATCTGTCCTGTTATAGACAATGAATTTCGTCGTTATTGTCAACGTAGT
>CM042751.1:15864241-15892729 GCA_022496165.2 Catalaphyllia jardinei | reverse complement strand
ATTCAAGAATTTTCATTGGCTTAGCCATCATCTGTTATGAGCCATTATACCATGATCTACAAACATAGCAAGCATATGCGTGATTTTTTGGGCCTTAATATTTTTATTGTAGTCTAGTTTTCTATACTTTGGGGGCATTTTTAGTAAAACAATTATTCCACTCAAGCTTGTTGGATATCAGATATTCACCAAAGTTGAGGTGGCTAGTGGTGGATATTTACCAAGCCGCGAAGCGGCGAGGTAAATATCCGACACTGAGTTGAATAATTGTTTTAGTATATACTAAAACAGTGAGATAATACACACCACAAAAAAATTAATTTGGATGATTTCTTCACTTGTCACAGATGCAAATCGGGACAAGTTTCTAGTAGGTAAACAGCAAAGGATGAGGTCCCCAATAGGCTTCTCAGATCCCGCTTTCCCGCCCATTTTTTCCTGTTAATCCCGCCATCCTACCCTTTTTCGCTTGGGAATCCCGATCCCACTCACTTTGCAAAGACGTTTTTGCGTTAATAATTAATTTGTTAAATAATAATTAACGCAGAAACTTTACTAAAGTAAGCATCACAGAAAAGATCATGAAAGGCCTACCTGTATGCAGTGAGCAGACAGAAATGATTGCTGCATTTCCTTCTTTAAACTTTTCACTGTTTTGTTATTTTTGTTGGAAATTAAAAAAAGGGACAGGCCTGCACGACTCCTCTTGTGCGCAAATGTGTATTCTTAGCCTTTACATTTGGATCGAGCGATTTACCTCTTTTGTACAAGATAATGGAAGGCTCTTTGTATATCTCTCTCAGGCAAGGCTGATTCTGTATTAAATGCAATTTGCTCATCAAGATCTTCTTTACATTAGGCACCGCTCAGTGGTATTGTGTGACAAAAGGTATACTTTTCTTGTGTGTTTCTTTTTATATGTTTTTCTTGTGCATTTTTGTTTTTGTTGGAGTCAAGTGCTGACTTTCTCCCTTCTAATTTCACTGTTCTGAGAGGACTTTATTCACTAGAGTATCTGGATAACCTATCTCCTGTAGGCGTGATTTGAATTGTCTAATATTTTCAGGAAAAGTTGTTTCTGTGGAGTTTGTTCAAAGCAACCTAAGTGCTTCGTCTTCGATGAAACCTTTACAGACCCTTGGTGGGTGGCAGGAAGAGAAATACGCGTACTAAAATGTTTCTGTCAGTTATAGTGGGTTCACACGTCGATGTAGAGAAGAATACAAATTTGCGCACAACAAGAGTCATGCAGGCCTGTCACAATTTTTTAACTTCTGTTAGCGAGAACACTTCAGGTCTATCATAAACAGTCATGGCATAGCACAGAGAGCATGAAAGTCACGCCAGATCACACTGGATTCACCAGATACACACCGTGAATACATGTGTATCACAATGAAAGGACTTACAAGGTCTAAAAAGTCTACTATAAAATAAGGTTTAAAAAGTAAACAAACCTGACAGTTTCTCTCAAAGCTTAGCAATCTCAGTGTCCTTGAAACCTGTGCTCGAAACTTTTCATACGAAGGAAGGTATTCCCGCTCGCACCCTTTATGGTGACACAATTTATAATGTCGCAGACTCAGTCGTTTCCCCGTTCCTTCGGAAGGTTATTGTCACCGCTATCCGGCATGGCCACACTGGCCACAACAAGCCACTTAATGCTAGTAAAAAGGTCAAAAGACTAGGAAATATTTTGACTGAGAAGATGCTGAGGACACTGAGACGCAAATGCCAGAAACAGGCTAATGTTGTTCATGTCAGAGGCCAACACAAAAGATCAAAGACCTCATACGGTCTGCCTAATGAAGGGTAAGCGATAATGGATACACTTGACAGGACCTGACAGGGTACACCGTTGCTAGGTCCTGCTGAAACCAGACACAGCTATATGCACAAAGGGTTCATTTTCGCCAGCTTCCAGTTTGGCGTTGGTCATGAAGTTATTACGTTGGAATTGAAATCCCGTATCCCGCTCTGTTTCCCTTCCCAATCTCGCATTCGAACCCTATAAAAACACAAAATCCCGCTCCCACTAGCAACTGAAATTCCCGCTTCCCACCCCTTTTTTCATCTCAAATCCCAAATATCGCCGTGAAAAAAAGGCAAATCCCACATCCCGCCAAACCTTTTGGGGACCCTCAAGGATATTCGAAGCTTGACGAGCCAATCAGCACGCGCCTTCAATGCTATCCACACTGTTTAAGTATATCCTAATGGTTCATTAGTACCCGCAGAAATAAGTTATGTAGAGTGACTGAATGTGTCACAGTTACACAAGTGGAGCACTCTCTTAGCTATAGTTGCCTTCGCTGCTTTCGGCTGCCTTCGATCCTTTTTCAAACTGTGCTGATTACAGCTCATCATCATCTTTATTCTCCAAGCAGTTGAAGTGGAAAATGTACCGTCACTAAAAAAAATGCGTTCGCCTATTAAATTACTTCCTAACTGAATTAAGTACCAATCAATAACTAAATAAAAAAAGTTAGGATATCATACCTTATCAGTCGACTGTTTGAGACTTGAGTCATTTCTGGTTTCTTGTACTCTTTACAGCGCTCATTTACTGCTCATTTATAGAACCTCGTAATCGAGCCGCCATATTGTTCGTTGAGCGCGCATCACCTTAGTGGTATCCCCACGGGGGATACACAGATCTCTGTACGGGGATCCGGGGATCCACAGGATCCACATAAAAATCACGGGGATTGGGGATATAGTTACCGTTCTTTGGCCCAGCGGCGTTAGCCTGTATGAGGTGCATACGTCGTGTAATAATTCACACACACAAAAAAGATATGGCTGACTCAACGAATCGCGGAGATCACCAGGCGAAGTATTAGCGAAAGAATCGAAGGAAACACTAATTTAAAAAGTTGTCCCATATTTATGAGAAGGCTTCAAATGTCACTTATAATTCTCTAAAATGAAAAGAATATTTTTCTTGTCAAAATTAGGAAACGAAAACTAGAGATGCACAATGGACAAATATATATAGGCAGCCTTACGTAAGCTTGTTTTGACTAGACTAGTAACTATACACGCTCTCTCAACCCGTTCTCTCTTCTATGAAACAAAATGGATGTATCCATGGAATGTTTAGAGGAAAGACCAGAGGAAAACGCCATGGAAGGTGAAAAGACTAACCACGCTAGCTACAGAACAAAAAGCTATGGTATTTCAATCGACTCTGGTTTGATTCGCTCTGTACCGGTGGAAGAGCAGGCTTCAGTATTGAGAAACTTGGGTGTGAATGTGTTCAATCAGGATGAATTTGAAGAAGGAGTTTTAAAACAGGTTGACGAGGCCATTGCTGTGAAAGAGACCGAGGAGATTGTGAGAGGATGGGAGAGAAACTTGAAAGCTGTGGATGAAGATATCAAGTTAGTGTATAAGATAGTATTGCTAGTATGAATGACCATTTTTACGATAGCAGAACAAAGTCTTGTGCGCTCATTGGCTAATTTTTATCGTCAATAAGCAGACAAACACATGAATTTACAAATCATACGATGTGGCAATGAGCGATAATGGACAATTTGACAGTTCGTTATCGTAAAAAAACAAATGGTTGTCAGTTTTTCATGTGTCTGCCCTGTTATAGACAATGAATTTTGTCATAACATTGTCAAAGTAGTCTGCAGATCCACTTGGCTATGGCCTCGTGGATCCACAGCTACTTTGATAGCGTTATGACAAAATTCATGATCAATAACAAGACAGACGCATGAAAAACTGACGTCAATTTGTTAAACGTATAATATATTAACTAGGAGGGTAAATAAAATGCTCCAGTCGTAATAGAAATTCAGGGAGTGCATTTTAAAAAAAGATTTCAAACAGGTGGCTGCCATGTCGAGGAACCTGTCAGAGGGAAGAACTAAGAGAGGCAACTTTCTGTAGATGGCCAAGTTTGGAAATGCTGAATTTTGTGGTTGGTAGTTCACAACAGATGACTGCAACCAGTAGAGCCTAGCAGGTGCTGGGTCTTATTGTACCTGCTGATCAAGGTCGCGTTTCGTTTCATTTCTGTGATCATTTTGTCACCTCTTCAGTAACCTGAAGCGACAGTAAACGAGGCCAATAATGTGGTCTTCTTTGTGCGTCCTGTAGAATGAAGAAACAAATTTTGTGTAAATCCTCACTGACTTCTTGGGAAAATACTTTCTCCCACTTGGTCCTGTCCTTATCATTCACTTCCATCCAATTGGATTATTTGTTTTAATATATGTACAACAATGAGATTGGCTCAAGTCTCATTTTACAATGTCTCAAAAGATGAAGTCAGACAACGATTACCCATAAACATTGCTATTGTTGTATTTTATCAGGACTGTGGAAAATGAATTGCAAAAGATTGACAAGATACTAGAAAGTCTTGAGAGCAAGAATGCAGCAGGTTATGAATCATGGCGTAGAGCTCAGGCAGTGCAAAAGCAAGGAGATAACAAGGTACATATGACCTCCGCACGGTGACTTATACTTAAAAATAATATTCACATAATTTATTAATTACACAACTGTGGAGTGAACTATACAATATCATTATACTTGTATCAGTACACATACATGTATGGTCAAACCTGGTTAATGTAGACTCTCAGGGATCAGGGCTGAGTAGGTGTATTGTGGAGGTGCCTCTATTATAGACTGAGGAAGAGATCATAGGAATTGTTTTTTTTCTGAGACTAATTTAACTGTCTGCAGTTTAGATTTATAAATTATTGTCTTTATTATTAATTATAGTGCACCTAACCCCCAATTTTTTTTTCTCGAAAACGAATGTACTTGTTTTTTGAAATACTTCTGCCAAAAAATGTTTTGATTCGGATAAATCCTCGATTTTCTGTGCCCCAACGAAATCCCAAAAACACTGCTATTTTTTTTGCACGACCGAGTCTGAGGAGAATGGGTCCAGCAGCTGTTGTGACGTCTACCCAGGAAGATCAAATATCTCCCGTCCTCTTATTTCCTTGAGGATGATGCAAAACACATAAGAAAAGTGCACAGAAATGCCTTCCAAAGGTGCTATCAGCTGATGAAGCAATATCCCAGATTTAAAGAAAGATATACTATACAATTTAATGGTGATGAACGGTCAATAGTACAATAAAAATGTAAACGGTGGTTGATTTTGTCGAATTATCGAATAAGCGAACTAACTCTGTGAGAACTATTTAAGAACTCTTAGTGGAATTTGTTCCATGGACTTTCAAACGCTATTTTGGAAAGTTTCTCCTGAAAGCCAACCAGCAATTTGTAGAGATACTAACGACAACCTATATCTTCCTATCCCACAGTATTTCTAACATATCCGGCAAAGTCATGCGACTGATATATAAGCTTACTGATATGTAAATAAGTCGCAACTATACGCTGCCAACCAACAATAATTTCTCTTTTGATTCAGATAAAAGTGGAAGACTAATCCTTTAAAATTACAACATAAAAAAATTATTAGACTCATAGCAGTTTGACAAAAATTCTGTTTAATAGTGCCGAAAATATGCCAGCCGCGTAATATGATTTATCTGCAGACTGCTTAGGGAGCACATCCTGCTTGCTTATTCGACGAATTTCACGCGAAGCATTGAGAAAAAATTGCATTGGTGATTTGGAGTTATGACTTAAAATGTGTAACAATGTGAAATCAGTAATTTTATGAAATGCTTCCTTCCGCCTTGCTTCCCGAAGCTTCAAAAATAAAGGTCCAAACCATTCTACGATTTTCAATCGACAATCGCTGGATCAAAGCCATTGTTTTGGAGGTCACCATGTCTCTAATAAACATGAAGCGTTCTAGAAAGTAAAATACAAACTGATTTAATAGAACAACCATACCTTGACAAAATCCATTCTCGCTAAAACACTTGTGGGAACCTTGTGTTTAGGTAATGAATCTACCATCCAAAGCAGTCCTTGATTTTTTTTTTCCTGCTTTTTTTTCCTGTTCCTCCACTAGCTTCGTATCTAGCTTTCCATTCCTAATATACAAGCAGCTCGTCCACAAAGTGTTCTTCCCCAGCTCCAGGCAGTGATTTCACAGTTGTCAAACGTCTGAACGTGCCCGATCGAAGTTTTATTTTGGAGTCTTTGAATCAAAACTTAACTCTGACTCCAGTGGTGAAGAAGAAATGATTCTTAAACAAATGTTGGACGTTTTAGTTTCTAAAATATATTGGAACGATTAATTTTGCTTTCCATTTTCTCCGCAAATACAGAGAGCTGACTGTGGCGCCATTGTGTTTGGTTCCTGGGTAGACGTCATCAGCAACTGCCGCCCCAGACTCCCTAAAACTCGGTCGTGCAACACTTCAAGTGTGACTTTGAGAGGGCATAGAAAATCGAGGATTCAAGCAAATTTAAAAATTTTTGCACCCAAATGCTTCAAATAACAAGTAGATTTGATTTAGCGAAAAAAAAATTGGGGGTTAGGTGCACTTTAAGATGTATTAACAAGGAGACGTTAGACTATACTGTCTATCAGTGATTATGAACTACAAAGATAACTTGAATATATTCAGGGCTTGAAAAAAGTGCTGTTGGGTCATTGAGGGCAAGTAAATTTTCCTCCTGGGGAAGGAAATTTTCATTATTACTTGCCAATGGGCAAGGAAACAGGGAAGTTGTCAGCCAACAAATATTAGAAACATCTGAGAGCTACTTGTCCGATGGGCAAGCTGGAATTCAAGTTTATTTCAAGCCCTGTATATTGTTGAAAGAGTTTCTAATTTTACTTTATATTCATCATATTTGCTACAGCTGCGGCAGTTAAAGAAACTACAAGCCACTCAAAAGTCATTGCATCACAAGTTAGGTATCAGCAAGGAGGGTGAAGATGAACCGGAAGGTAAATGTGTTTGAGATATATCTGTTTGATATACTGGAAAACCTGGAATTTTATTATGACATTTTCCAGGACTGTAAAGTCCTGGAAAAAGGCCACTGGCACTGGAAAGTTCTGGAAATCTGTTAAACTGAACTAAAAAAAATATGAAGTGTATGGAAGGCAGTAAGGAAAATTAACATTGAGATCTTGGGAGTGTAGGGGTTAATGTTTTTTTTAGAGCCCTTGAAAAATCAATCTGAGTCCTGGAAAAGTCCTGGAAATTTGTTTCTGAAAAAGTGTGCGCACCCTGGATATGGATGATCTCAAAAACGACCCCACTGTAAGATAGACAACTCCTATCAATGGCAGGCACTTTCTGTGCTGGTCTTGACTGTGTTTCACTTGTTTCTTTGTAACTGAACTTCCTTCAGGCAGGCACCTCTTCTATAAAGGCAGAGATTTAATATATGCATGAGTTTTTCAGTGAGCATCTGTCTTCTTTTAATATTTAGATGAACCTGAGACTTCAGGTGATAATTGTCAAGTTGATAAGGAAAGCAATAAACTTCTTCTTGCTGGAATAAATCAATCAGAGCAAGATAAGTTGATCAAGACTGGAGAAATGACACCATTTGGACGGACTGTGCAGAGTGCTAAAGGAAGAGAAGAACTGCATGATGGAATCACAGACTGTAGTCACAGTAGTACTGATCTGAAGGATGGGAGACATCCTGAGTTGGATTGCAGTGCAACCCAGAATGTTAAGCCATATCAGGCAAACAACAAATCTCTTGCCAGATCTGTAAGAGAGAATAAAGACGATGATGATGTGTGCGATGATGAATATGTTCCAGATGAAAGTGAACTTAAGTACAGCTGGTATGAGGATGAGGATGAAGAAGCCACAGAGAGAGCATCAACAAAAGCAGGGAAACAAACAACAAGAAAACATTCTTTGAATGTTGTCTACAGAGAAGAAGACAGTCCCAAAGCAAAGAAGAAAAAGCGAACCAACAAGTCTGTAAGAAGGACCGATTGCAGACCTGTTGATGATGGAAGTGAGAAAGTTTACCGCCAAAGAATAAGGTATATTTTACCTGTGTGTGTATTTAGGCATAGCATTACTAAAGGTAACTATTAAAGGGAACTATAATTGATATGGATTAGTCTCAATATTCAGAGTGTAGTTACAAAGCTTAATAATTTATTACCCTTGGGAATGCATTAAACTTGTTGTAATATTTATTGTTATGCCTCCCAACTCAAGTGCGTTTTCCGATTGGAGGAGAACATGTCACATGTCGTGGGTTAAAACTCACTAACTCCCTAGGGAAACAACAACTTGAAATTTGGACTCGCACATGATCAGGTTGTGCATCTTGAAACCGCGGGAAATTTGTGTACAAGTCGGCCTGATGTTAAAAAGCCATTGAAGAAGGACATTGTTTCTCATTAGAGACGGCATTCATTATTCAAGAAAAGGTTTTATAGTCACAAAAACATATCATGCAGATTAACAAAAGGGAAAATATGAATGTTTTGTGTCTCTAAGCTTTTGGTTTGGCACCAAAAATGGGTCGCCTATGTTCCTCAACTCGCTCTTCGATTGCGGTCGTCAGGTAGGAAAGTATTTGTGTAACTTACAACAAAATATGCTGTTCCAGATCAAATCAAACTAAGAATGCTCGAGTTAAGATTAGAAGAAGCCAAAGCAACTTTAGTACTGTATATATTTTTTGTTAGCTGGGAAGAAAAAGACTGTTATCGCGATTTTTTAACAGGACAGGTTGGTTTTGGCAGCCGCTCAATTTTGCAAGCGCAGTCAATGTGTGCAGTGGCATCAAGCAAATCATTTTTTCGTTTTTTTTTTTAATTTTTGAGTCAGGAGGTATAACAAAACACTTAATGACTGGCCCCTCAGGAAACAGTGAGTTTTGTTTCCCCTTGGCCTCAGTGCTCCCCTTGGCTTCGCCTCGGGGAACATTGATGGTCTTGGAGAAACAAAACTCACTGTTTCCCGAGGGGCCAGTCATTAAGTGCTTATTATTGTTGTAACAGAAAGTTGTGCTGTGAGATGTTTTAAAAAGTGGATTTGAAAAGGTTGATGAAATTGCCTTTTGTCTATGAAAGTGTTAACTAAACTATGTTAAATGTTGGATATTTATTGTGTATTTAACTTAAATTTAGGGAGCTGCGAATCACAGAATTGCTTAAAAAGAGGAGTGAATCCCAAGCTGAAGAAAGTGACGAAGAAGAGTTTCCTGACATGGAATTTGACAAAGGGCTTAAGATTCCGGGCAAAATATGGCACAAATTGTACAAGTAAGTCTTGGCTGACACTTTGAACTATGTTTACAGTTACAGTCTTTCCCATAAAACCGTGAACGCCAGAGAAAATTTCTAGAATGTTTTTTGTTTCGCGACCAATCAGATGCGAGATGAAACCGCAAAAGATAACCGACAAACCACAGCAAGGATCAGTCACGACTTGATATGAAACAACGAGCTGGCTTTTTCTTCTACAACAAGAAATCTTCAATTTTTCCTTTGGATCTCTCTGAAAAAGCTATTTTTTGACCACAAACCAACACCAGTCACTTGATTCCGTCTATTCAGAAACCAAACTACCGAATAACCCTAAAAGTGACTGCAAGTTGTGAACATTTACAACGCTACAGGTCAGCGTCTTGGGTGAAGGTTTCTCAGCTACAAAAAAATATGGATCGAAAATCACCAATCACAGCCAACTAGCATGACCTTTTGAACTGCACGTGAAACAAACACAGAGAAGCGTTGCTTGTGATTGGCTCATTTTTTCTTGCTATCTAGCTGTGTCTGATCCTGTCTTCTTGATTAACTTCGCTTTTCCGTAAAATGTCATTCATATCTATTCTTTGGTGACAACAAAGCTGAAATAGAAAAAGAAAAATTTCAGTATTTGAAAATAGCAAAATTAAAGATTCCTTGTGGAAGAAAAAGCGAGCTTGTTGTTTCGTGTCAAGTCGTGATTAATCCATTCTGCGGTTTGTCGGTTGTCTTTTGCGGTTTCATCTTGCATCTGATTGGTCGCGAAACAATAAACATTCCAGAAATTTTCTCTGCCATTCATGGTTTTACGGGAAAGACTGTAATTGATTGAACAACCAATCAAACAATCAGGGAGTCAGCAGATTAATCTGTCCATCCATCCTTCCTTCCATCGATTGATTGGTCAGCTGGTTGGTCATTCGGTTGGTTGGGGTCAGTTAGTCGGTTAGTCAGTCAGTCAGTTGGTTAGTCAGTCAGTCAGTCAGTTGGTTAGTCAGTCAGTCAGTTGGTTAGTCGGTCATTCAGTTGGTCAGTCGCTTGGTTGATCACTTGGTTGGTCTGCTGATTGATTGGTTAGTCTGGTAGTTAACCAGTGTCAGTTGGTGGATTGGTGGCTTGATTGGTGGGTACATGTAGGTCATACACTCTACCTCTCACTCATCATGTTCAAGGTCTGTAAGTTATGGAGTAAGTTTTTTCTCCTTAAATTTATGGCCCAAGTAGGCCTGAAATCAAAGAGAAAGTCTGAATCAGTAACTTGCAGTACAGAATGAGAAGACAAGGTTAGTAAGATAGTTATTATACATATATTGTATGTCTCTACCATGTGTCTGACATGTTTGGGACAGCATTTTGAGTCATGAGAAATGGCTTCACATGACTGACGTCTGTCAAAATTAAAAAGATTAAATTCAAAATCATTACTAATTTGTTCACAAATTTTAGTTGTTTGACAATATTTTGAGAAAACAAAACATTGGCATGTCTTTTTGCTATGAACGTGATGAAAACTTGGCAATGAATGGTGTGACATTTTTTGCAACAAAACAGCTTCAAGTTTTAGTGCACTGTGCAATACAATTAAGCCTGCTAGAATGACCAGTCACCCTGCACTTAGCAATTGAGAAATATAATATTTAAAATTAATGTAACTATCAGAGTCATTCAAGTATGACAGTCAGGTAATCCTATCATCCCTTGATTGATAAGCGATTTAACCCTTTACCACCTTAGGCAAAGGGCAGGTTTTCCCAAATCAGCAAAGAAAGACACTCTGTGTACAATAGACCATTTGAAAGCCACTGAGCAGCTTATTATTTTAAGAACTGACATCAGCAGCTGTGAAGGAGGTAGACATTTTGAGAGCAATTGCTTTAAAATGAACGACTTAAAAATGCATCAACGTTCTACTATAGTAGGTATACTCCTAAACTATAGCTTGTTTAGCAGCTCTTAGTGCATAGCTTCAGTGAAATAAGTCTTGCATTACATTTACATTCTCCCCCCAAAACTTAATACTCGTGGGGGTGGTCAACCATGTCTTTGATAGGAGGGGGTCACAATTTTATGACTTTGATGAGCAGATCTTCGCAAGACAATTTTCTTGGGAAAAATTCATAGAAATCCATCAAATATTCACAGGGTTATGATGCTGTGTGCCAGTTGGCAAGTGATATGAATCTGAACCTGAAGAAAGCTCTGCAATGTGACATGGTTGGCAGCTTAGTTCTATAATGAAAGAAACCATGCTTCAGAGTATTATTTCAAAGTTAATCCTACATGTTCAATCCCATTGCTCCAGGTACCAGCAGACAGGAGTACAATGGCTGTGGGAGCTTCACTGTCAGCAGGCTGGTGGCATTGTTGGTGATGAGATGGGGCTAGGGAAAACTATACAGACAATTGTTTTTCTAGCTGGACTGAAGTATAGCAAGATATCTGCAAGAAAATCAAAGTGGGTACTCCTTTCGCATATTTTTTCTTTGAAAGCAAATAATGTTTAAGGAGATAATTAATGAGATCTTATTTTAAAAGCAGTTAATTCTCTCTTTCAGAAATTGATTTTGACCTCTGTAAGCATTTTCGTTATAAATATGGCTGAGAAAATTGCTACATTATGTTTGCCTTTGTTAAATTCTAATATAGTACATTGTTTTGTGAATAAATCACAATACAAGTATAGTACAGGTATAGTTGTTAAGACTTAATCAAACAGTAAATGAGTAGTAATAAATTATATAATTTCCAGCAATGACAAATATTTACAGTATTTACTCTCACTTGCTAATAATTACAATTTTGAAAGAATTTTCAAATTCACCTAAGTTGTGTGATAATTTTGTTTCTGCCATTGACATCATCAGCAAATGATCTAATTTGATGGTGTGTGCACTGATATGATAGGCGAGGTGGCCTGGGTCCAGTGTTGATTGCATGTCCAGTCACAGTACTTCATCAGTGGGTGCAGGAGTTTCACAAATGGTGGCCAGAGTTCAGGGTGGCTGTACTTCATGAGACAGGAAGTTATCAAGGATTCAGGGTTAGTTAAATTATTTTATACCCAGTGCTTTTCTGTTTTAAGCCTGACTGAGACATGTTTAGCCCTTGGGCATATGAGTAGTAGTGGATGTCACTCTTCCAGTGGTTTTGTTTTTTAAATTTTGAAGCGAGGATTTACTCCATGATGTGAAACGTTCTGTATTTGTTTATTCATCCCTTGTGGATGCTTTGTGAGACATGCGGTGGCCTCATGGTTAGTGCACTTGTCTCTGGAGCAAGTGGTCTGCATCTGAGCCCTGGCTAGGGACACTGTGTTGTGGTCTTGGGCAAGACACCTAACTGTCACAGTGCCTCTCCACCCAGGAGTATAAATGGTTACAGGGAAATTGTTGGGGAAACCTAGCAAATTATGAGGGAGTGACCTGCGATGGACTAGCATCCCTTCCAGGGGGAGTAGAAATACTCCTAGCTGCTTCATGATACAAAAACTGGGATAAGCTCTGGCAGCTAGGAGCCAGTTGGCTCCAAGGCTTCACTTCACTTTTTTTTGGATGCTTTGATTTGTCAAGTGATTTTGATTTCATATTTAATGTTGGCATAGCATTTGGATTCCCCCATGCAGGTTTAGTCAGATTTGCCTTTTTTGGCAAAACTATTTGTTTTTGTTGTTGTTGTCTTTGGCAATACTGTATCCCAGAATTAGTACCAATACTTTTTTCCATGGCATTATTATTGTTGATTTTGAAAGTAGTGAAAGCCCAGATCAGAGATGTCATGTGCACCACATGAGGTCATGCCCAGCCAAAAAAAACTTTTCTTTACTCGTGTAGAGAAAGCTGAAGGCTTTCTATCAATATGAATGCAAAATAATTTGATATGTGATGATAAAACAAACTCTTAAAGGAACCTAGGGAGGTTTTCTTGCTCTGTTACCAAGATTAAACTGCTTTAGATAACCTTCTTGACAACCACATTCTTGCATTACATATGTTCATCCTGTGACTGTAATGATTATTCAGTTTGTCAATCTTTTGTTTCAGCAAGAGCTGATAAAGAAAATCTGTAGTGAGAATGGTGTGTTGGTGACGTCCTATTCTGGATTGCGTCAACACCAGGAACGCCTTCTTGCACAAAGGTTTGATTACGTCATTCTGGATGAGGGGCACAAGATAAGAAACCCTGATGCAGAGATAACCTTGGCCTGTAAACAGGTAAAATTGGCAGATGATGGGACCTCTGAAATCAAACATTTTTTCTCAGCTCAGCAGGAAAGTAATTTTTCCATTTTCATTAGAAGTAGTGTAAGGCCATGTTAATGGGTTAAGACTGAGCTGGCTGGAATAACAAGTGGATGATAACCCTGTCCTTGTAGTGCATTCTAATTCAAAAATAAAAAAGATACCGGTATGTGAGCCTGTAGAATGGAAAAAGGGTGTTTTTCTCCCATGTTGGGATTGACACACTAGGTTTCAGGTACCATCAGCATTACTGTGCTCCGTGTGCCAAGCGTTTTAAAGATGTTTGATTTAAAAAGACTGTACACTCACGAGTAATTAACTTCTGAATAATATAAATCTAATTTATTTTTTAGTTCAGAACATGTCACCGCATTATCCTGTCAGGCTCACCAATGCAGAACAACTTAAGAGAGCTGTGGTCACTGTTTGACTTTGTGTTTCCTGGCAAGCTTGGCACCCTACCCGTGTTCATGACTGAATTCTCTGTGCCGATAACCATGGGAGGATACAGTAATGCCACTAAAGTACAGGTATTGACTGTTATAAAGGTCAGGGGTTATAAATGATTGCATCAGAATTGAGTTGCCTTCAAAAAGCAAAGACAGTAGGTTAGCTCCTCGTGAGGAACTATGAGGGGGTTATTACATTTGATACTTCCAAGCATGTCCTTTCCTCTGTATTATAAAGCGATGCATGAAATTTTAATAGGCACTTTCCCTTTACTGTTGGAAGTGATTTTTCGTTTTCGATTCCCCTCAAGAGAGCCCGTTTGCAGGTTGAAAGACTTCTCTTGCTTTCACTTGTATGCTTTCCTTACAAGAGTGCCCTTCCCACATCGAAATAAGCGTCTGCTGACATAAAGTATATCCTCCACTAGCTACTGAGCAGTCATGAGATCATAACACTGATTGATTGAACTGGCAGGTTGAAACAGCCTACAAGTGTGCAAGTGTTCTCCGAGACACGATCAACCCGTACCTGTTGAGAAGACTGAAGAAAGACGTTAACATGAGTTTGGAGCTTCCAACAAAGAACGAGCAGGTTTGAGTTTGTTTTAGTGGCTTATGCTGCCTTCGCACTACTTTGTAGCAAAATATAGGCTGCCCGTTGTTTTAACGAACCGAAGTATTTACAGTTAAGACACTCGAACCGTGAACAATTGAAACACTATTCTGTATTGTTTTGGTGATTCTATAGTGAAAGCTTTTCATAAAATGTATAAGGTGAGCAATGTAAAGTGCGCTCATTATTTCGTCACTGCCGTCATTTTAAAAGGCACTCCATTTTCGTTAAATTTGTCCAGTGTTTTTACAAAAATAAAAGTAAATTACTTCATTCAAGTGTCGAAGTGTTTAATACTCAGTGTTCTAATTGTGGACACTGAAATAAGCAAACAAATATTGTAAATTAACAGAACTTGTCAAAAATCCCAAGTGGCGGGAGGCTGGCCAGTTGGCTATTTACAAAGTGTGCAGGAGTTTAATCTGGCACCACCAGACACAAACCAATCTAGTGGCAAGGATAAGGATTTAAACCTGGGACCTCAGGATTACAAATCCAGCGCCCTAACCACTAGGTCATGTCGCCTTCCACGCCTTTGTACAATCATTTGTCTGAGTATCTCCAATTCCCTTGCCTCGTTTACACTTATGTCCAGAAATGCAGGCTAATGAGATTCAATGCTCTTTATGAATAAGCATCACAAAGTGTCATTTTCATATTACTTCATATTTGAATTATGTGTGTTTTGGTGACTTCAAAGGAAAGGGGCCGCTTTGTAATGTTTATCATAAAGAGCATGCATATCATTAACCTGCATTTCTAGACAGAAAATGTGCGGATTCTGTGATTAAAACGATTTTTTTTCACGGATCCTAACTGGTTATGTAAGTTGTACATGTTTTATTTTGAAAGAAAACTTATCAAATCGCGGATGAGATCTATGCAAGGTGTTCGCTAGTTATTGAACAGAACAACCTGAAGAAACTACTTTATAGCCTGCGAGTGCAGCACTTAGAACATTTTTAGCACATCAGCATGTACACTCACAAAACCTCGTTAGAGCGTATTCTTGACTTCTTGATATGGGGCGACTATGATTGCCGCTTGGACAGCAGAAGGTCCATAATTAATTCTATCTGAATAAAACCCAGCAGTGTTTGATTGTGGTCTGTTTTCTAACAGTTTCACCTGAGGTTATTGATAAATTATTTCTTTTCTTTACAGGTTCTCTTCTGTCGTCTGACACAGGAACAGCGTGAGCTTTACCAGCAGTATTTAGACTCCAGTGAAGTGCAAGCGATTCTGGCTGGAAACTACAAGGTTTGTGTGGTGTTTTTCAGGGCTGTATCCAGAAAAAATGACTGCAGTGTTGTCCATGAATAAAATTCGACTCAGTAAGGCAATGTCCATAGTTAAATTCTCTCGCCAGCTATTTAGGGTGTGTATTATGACTATAAACAACAAAAGCAACAACAACAACAAAAATTGCTGAGGCAGGTGCCTCGGTTTTCCGAGCTTATAATCGGAATTTTACGGTATTCTCAAATATAAGCGTGTTTTTGAAGATATGATTGATGGCTCATTGATCATCGTAGTGGTGCACACAACTTTAGAAGTTGGCTTGATACGTGAAGCACTGCACCGGTATCGCAGAGGTTATGGCTTCGAATCGCGTTCAGGCCTGAATATTTTTTTCAGGCTTTAATTTCACAACTGCTCAAGTTGTGAGATATGTCCAGGATTGAACGCTATTGAGATTCAAATTCCTTATGATAAGCATCACAAAGTGTCCTCATTGGTAAAAAGTCACCAAAACACACACGATTCTGTCTAATACACCATTTTGCTAATGATCAGTTCCTGGTGAATTGTGGGTAGATCCAGTCCTTTGTGGGGGCAAACGGGCAAAATTACAATTTCAAATTATGTCCTAAACCGGCCGTTTGCCCCCACAAAGGACTGGATCTACCCACAATTCAAAAGGAACTGATCATTAGCAAAATGGTGTATATGAAGTCATACGAAAATGTCAAATAACCCTGCCAGATATGAAGTACTAATTAAACAATACCTGCGTTCAATCCTGGACATAAGTGGGAGGTGATTAGTCAAGTACTATTCACCTCTGAGCAGTTGAAGAAAAACAAAATGGCTTTTATCGGTACATTGTCACAAAGAAAGTTACTCTTTAGGCTGCTAGTTATTCAGCTTGTGTGGTATATACTAAAACAATTATTCATCTGAATGTCGGTGAAAGTGGCGGATATTAACCTCCACTTCGCTTATATTTGATGAATACCATAAAATATTCCGATTATAAGCCCGGAAAACCCAGGCACTTGAAGAGTCTTGATATCATTCTCCGCATTCAAATATATGAATTTCATATATTCACTTGTATCAGCGTATTTTTTAATCACATAATTCACGTAAAAAAATAAAATTTTTATAGGTTCTCCAACAATTTAGAAAAAGATACCAACTACTTCACTTTAAGGTCACGAATTTCAGGTTCTGTGTTGTTTATCCTGACAGGTTTTTCCTGGTCTGATTATGCTACGGAAGATTTGCAATCATCCTGATCTCACATCAGAGGCTGGCTCCTTGTGGAAGGCCAAACAAGATGCTATAAAGGTTGAACTTGGGGAGAGGGGTGAGGAGGACGAGGTTGACCCTGATGAGGGGTATGGGGGCGCGAGACGATCCGGAAAGATGATCGTTGTTGAAGCTTTGTTGAAGATGTGGCATGAGCAAGGACATCGAGTTTTGCTGTTTTCGCAGACCAGACAGGTTAGTAGAGGATGTTACAGTGTTAACACTTCCCTGTTCCGATTCTTCCCCTGCATGACAGACGTCAGTATAAAAATTCCACCCGAAAAATTACGTCGTGAAAGCCTAGTCCTTAAGAGACACGTTTAGATCTTCGGAACTGTGTCTCTTTGAGAGCGAAGATTCATAGTCTGATAGCACCCAATCAGAGATACTACTTCAGCGGTTTTGTGAAACTCTAAGCTCTTTGTTCTGACGAAGAGCTAACACTCGAAACTTCACTTCACATTCTCGATACAGCGGTAAATGTATCTTTATCAAATTCACGTCGATAAATAGCTAAGCGTGTCAGTTACTCTCGCCAACGACATACAACTGTAATACCGGTAGTTTATTTAGAAACTGATATTTTTGTAACTGTAATGCTACCTCGGCCATTTGTAATTGTCGAGGTTCATCTTGCACGCGTCGTTTTCAATCTTATTTAAAGGAGGTCAGTCATGGTATCTTGAGTTATTTTGACCATCGACAAAATTACCTTGAAATTGAAGAAAACCAGAAAACAATACTTTAGAAAGAAAAACACCAGAGAGACAATAAAAAACCATAAAGGACCGAGGATGGCTAAGAATGGGGAAGATTAACACAGATTACAAACAATGAAATTGAAAAATTTAGGCTAAAGTTTTCAACCGTTCAACCGTGACTGTGCTTCTTTAAATCTACAAATGAAAGTGAAGAGTGATCATCGCAGTAAATTTTCCAATTTAAGCAATTGGAAAGAAGAAGCCTGAAAAAAATCTTGGCTTCGACGGGATTCGAACCCGTGACTTCCGCGAATTGTTTAAATTGGAAAATTTACTGCGAGGATCACTCTTCACTTTCATCCACAACCGCAGTACAAATATGAATTATTTCATATATACGTCAAATCTAAAAATCTCCAGCAGTGAAGGCATTGGGCGCGGATATTTGTTCATGTAGTTTGTGAAAAAAATAAGGTGTTTAATTTTCTTCTATATGAAGGTGTTAGTGTTGGTCGATAGAAGCATGTTTGATAGCCACTGTTAACTGCGCATGATACAGGTCGGTTGTTGGGTTTAAATGTTAGGGAGTGTGTTTTTCGGAGAATAGGTATAGTTGATGTTGAATGGGGAAAAATGTTTTTGTCGAATCTTTGATGATGTAACGATTTATCAGCGTCTGTTTCAGCTTTGTAACATCTTTCTTTCAGATGTTAAACATCCTAGAGAAGTTTGTTTCATCCAGAGGTTACACATACTTCAGACTCGATGGATCCACGCCGGTTGCCTCACGACAGCCTTTGATCAAACACTTCAACGAGGTACTGCTATGCGATCCTTTTCTCGTCATTCTATTCTCATCCATTGGGCAAAACATAGCTATTTGGTTTTCTTTGTAAGCAAATTTCTCCTTGAAACAATAGGCAAGGCAAAGAACTCATGTGCAGACACTGCAAATTGCACGAATACGCTTTGATTCCCTGATTGGCTGAGTGGGTTTGGAAAGCCAACAAACAGGGGCAAAACTTTGCTTGTGCTTTTGTGATTGGCGAAATACGTTAAATACCCTGCAAAAGGCTCTAAACGTTCTGAGCAGTTGATTGGCCGAGAATCCTGATAAACCATAACAAAGGTAATACTGATAATAAAAGACTGCACGTGCTGACAAAAAGTCTTGTACAGAAGTGCCCAGAACTCAGTGCCGGACACGTTAACTTATTATATTAAAAGAAGTTGAACCTCTCAAATTAGGAGGAACACCGAACAGGAACTTGGGTGCTCAGAGACTGCGTTTGTTCAGAATATTAATTTTTTCAGTCCATAAGGACACTAGTGAATTTGTTCAGTCAAACATTGTCTGCATTCCAAACAATAGGGCATTTTTCTTGATATTTTCATATAGTTTTCTGAAAAATATGTTGATAACTGTATTCTTTCTTTTCTTGTTAGGATCGTTCAGTTTTTATGTTCATTCTCACCACTCGTGTTGGCGGCCTGGGCGTGAATCTAGTGGGCGCAGACAGGATTATCATTTATGACCCTGACTGGAACCCAAGCACTGACACCCAAGCGCGAGAGCGAGCCTGGAGGATCGGTCAGAAGAAACACGTGACCATCTATCGTCTAATTACAAGTGGAACAATAGAGGAGAAGATCTACCATCGGTAAGAAACGTTATGCTGTTATTTATGAAATTATGGTGACAAAAGGCGAATTATGTCACAAAGCGGTTTTCAATTAGCTGTCATGAAACCAAAACCCAAGTAAGAAAATCTAGCCAATCATAGCACAAGCAGGTAACACAATGAACCAATCAGAATACGACGCCACAGCATGCATGCGAAAGTCCAGACGCGCTTGGTTTTTGGTCTACTCCTGATGTTAATACAATTGTATGTTTGCTGGTTGTTTAGAGCAAACCAGTGATCTAGCACTCAAATCAAAGGAAGCATATACTGATAATCAGAAGTATAGTCACCTAGATCTAGTTTTAACTTCTGTGATAACATAGTCGAAAATGGCAAAAACCCTCCTACAATACTGACACCAAAGTGTTCTGTTATATTTTACAGGCAAATTTTCAAACAATTCCTCACTAATCGAGTGCTGAAGGATCCAAAGCAACGGAGATTCTTCAAGTCAAACGATCTTTACGAGCTCTTTACTTTGGACAATTGCGACAAGCGATATGGCACTGAAACCAGCGCCATCTTTGCTGGCTCGAACTGCGAAGTCAAAGTCCCTGGATCCCGTAAGAGAAAGAAAAAGGAAACAGATACAGAGGAACAGGAAAAAACTAAATCTGCGAAGGTGTCAAAGCAAACAGTGAAAGAATCCAGCAAGAGAGAGCGCGACGAAGAAACGAGTGGAGGAGCGTTTTCGATTGACTGGAGAGATGTTGCAGAAACTCGAAGCTTGGTAAAGTGTAAAGATGGGGAGGAAGAAATGGAGAAAGAAGCAAAAGGAACTGAGGAGAACACCAGCGGACAAGAGGTTACGACGCAGTTAGTGTCCTCCAATGGTGAAAAAGATGACAAAAGTGGACAACTGACTGAAGCCCCAAATAAAGATTTAGTGGCAGAAGTTGCACCCAATGATTCAAAGGTTAACATAGAAAAAGAATCTGCTTTATCTGCTGATGACGTTTTGAAACCTTCTAAAGCTGATGAAGCGCACATTCCCAGACAAAGTAAAGAAAGAATTGAACCAAAAAGAAAGAATACGGTGTCATTTGCTTTAGACGACGTTGCGCATAAAGATAGTGACAAGGCCAGCACGCGAAATGCGACTGGTGTTACATCGAAAAAGGGCAAGAAAAAGTTTGCGTCCTTAAGCGACGACGAGCTGAAGAAACGAATTAGAGTGAAACAGAAGAAGAAGAAACGGCGACGGGCAAGTAAGTGTTTTGTTATGTATTTGTTTGCACACCACATAAAGGTACATTCCAAAGACAATATCACCTAACTTTACGAACTTCTACCTCTAGTTAACGTTACAGTTGCACCTACTAACAATTAATGTGTCCACGGTTTACTTTTAAACATGAATGTTTAACTAAAGTATAAGCAAGATGCTTTTCTTTGATAACTGCGATATCTCCTCGACAAAATGTTTGCAACCCCAAGAAAACTGCTGGCGATCAAGGGGATTAAAGTGCGATGGACGATGGACTAGCATCCCATACAGAGGGCGGGGGGGGGATAACAATACTCCAAGCTCCTGTGTTTTGGAAGGTCCACCAAGCTTTTGAAACATTTTTTTCGCTTTACAGAGCTTGACGGTAAGCACATCGACCACCTGGACTATCATGAGATTTACAACCCACAGAACGCCAGCCAGTCAAGTGCAGAGGAAATGGAAGAACAGAAAAAACACAGCGCTCGTCAGGATGAGTTTATTTTGAAACATCTCTTTAGGAAAACAGGTTAAAAAATTATTGTTGTAGTTATGTTTCTTTAGAAATTCATTCTTCAAGATTTAGTTGAGCATGCACTTTATGTTCATGAAGTTGTTGCTTAGCAACATAGTAGTCTCTGACGTCATACTGACCTGTCAACTTCGGATTTCTCGGGGATACTCATACTCTATTTTGATTGGCTGTTGAGAATCGGAAACTTGTCGAGTGTTTCTACGAAGGTATTTATACCCGATTCGTAGGGTAAACCTTGTATTGATTATATTAACTTCGCCTTTGCGCGCAACGCAGAATGCCAAGTGTAGCTTCATTCAACTTGAAGAAGTTAACAAACAATATATGAATCAGTAACATTTTAATTTATATCTCTTGACTTCTCTTCCCCACTTAGAATATACCACTCGTCTCAAACAATGTTGACGCCCGAAATCGTTTTGTTTTCTCCCGTATGTCGGGTGATAAAACGTTTAAAAGTGCACCGTAAATAAAACGTTTAAGGCTACATCCTGGAATATTGTATACTGTTTTGCTAGGGGTACATAGCGCCTTAAAACATGACGTCATCATGGAGTCCAGTAATCCCGACGTAGCACTGGTTGAAAGTGAGGCTAACCGTGTTGCAGAGAATGCTGTCAAAGCGCTTAAAAAGTCCCGCCAACGATGCCTAAGTGCAGTCAGCGGTGTTCCCACGTGGACAGGCGCATCAGGCTCATCTGGCCTGTCGGAGTTACCTTCAAAGAGGTACGGTTGAGGAAAATTCAAATTGTACGCAGAATACAGGAGAATCTTTGCTAATGTCCTCATTAACATACACCTTTGTGCGGTGAAGTCATCACGCTTGATACAAATTGAAATATTTGGCGTCTTTGGGAGTAAGCGCTAAATAAATGAGCTCATACATTCTATTTAAAATTTTGAGTTTTTAAACCCGCGTCGCACAACGTCGTGCTCAAATTCCGTGTTGTGCCCTTTCAATGTCAGATCAAAACTAATGTTTTTGTAACTCCATCCGAAACTGTATCGCTTATGATAGAGGCAAATATTGTTAACAATTCTCCTATGGCGCGGTTTTCTCATAGCGTTCTAAAACCAAAACTATTGTAATGAAAATAATATTCAGTCAGTCTCGACAAAGTGCAATGAGCCAATCAGAACAAAGCAAGCAAAGACATGCAACCAATGGCTAGCGCGTGAAAACGCGCACGAGCACGCCACAATTTCTTTGAGTGTGGCTCCTGATTGGTGAAAAAAACAGTGTTTTGGTGATTGGTTAAAGTACCTTACACGTGTATTAACATTTAATGTCACTATTCCACTGTTTAAACTAAGATCAGAGAGTAACACAACTAGGTAAGGTAACGGCAACAAATAAGCAAACAACAATATGGCGTAATTTTGGGGGACACAGCCCTGTGGCAGGTTTGACGCGACTTCATGACAGGTGCACAAACTAAAAGCCTCACTTATTCCCCCACTAACGCGGGAAGAGAACAAGAGTATTGGCAGAGCCTTACTTATCTCCCCAGCACAGCAGAGGCTGGATCGGACAAGATAAAGGCAAGGATGTAAGATGGCAAGACACAAGCAATGCCAAAGCTTGGGGGAAGTCGCTACGCAGACTTAACCGAACCACAAGGAGCGACCCCAGTTTATTGGCAAATAACAAGCAAAAGCCCTTCTCCCAGGGAGGGAGGGTGGGAAATTTTACAGAAAAATTGTTATAAACTGTGTACTCTCGTGCAAGCTGCCAGGATTATGCCCTGTGACAGTGTATTGAGATTTATATAGCAAGACAGTGTCTCAAAGTTAGACCAATAGGTACAGCTGTACTATAAGCTAAATAGACGCAACGTGGCGAGCTTATGAGCCATGAATGGGGCTAACAAATATACGGGCCAATCTAGGAAAAGCTAAGATATTTCACTAGATTACACGACAAGATAGACGCTAAAATACAGACATGAATAGCGTTTGTGCTAACTGCTAGGATAAGTGAACATTCATACATGAATTTAGCATTCAATATTGTTCTATTATTTATCCTACTGTATTGCGTGACGACGAAAATCAGCCTTGCCCTCAACGGGTGTCATGTGCCATTAACTGCGTTTTACCCGCTGGTAAAAGCGTTACAAACTTAAAACACTTTCCAAAGTCAATTGAATTGCAGTTTTTGTGGCTTTTATTCCGCCGAAGCTTTGAACCATTTAGTAGTGCAGTTCATTGAACAATCACTTCCTGAAAACTTTTACTATAGCTTCTACGTTTCTACTTTATCGGTCGGACGTAAAATGTTGTTGTTGTTCATAAAAGTTAGAAAAAAACTCGCCAGTATTTCTAGTCACTAGTTGACAAGATGTTAATATGTGTATTTTTGTTTGAAAAGACCGCGTTTCGGAAAGAAGAAGAAGCTTGGCACAGAGGAAGGTTCAAAGGTGAGAATACTTCGTTGTTTTATTATTTCGCTAATCGCTTGGTTTATTTTTCCTCGCATGCTTTCAGTGGATGAAGTGAGAGTTAGCGTTTTACAGAGAGAGACTATTTTTTTTAATTGACATATCGACAACCTGAATGGCATCAACTCCATAAGGGAGACTACTTTTGCCCAAGTGGTCGAAATGTTATTTACCAACAATGGTGTTACTCGACATTTTCTTCTTGCAAAGGTGGTCAACCTTGCCAAATCACACTTACCATGCGTTCACAAAAGTGAAATGAGATTGAGTTTCTTTTATTTACCAGACCCCCTCCAGTGTGGAGCCCAAACCTCACTTCAGCGGGGATCTTATGGGCATGAGCAGTGCCACAGTAGAAGGCTCGGAACCAGTCCACTCCAGTCAACTGCTAGCCAAAATGAGGGCGCGGAATAACTTGTTGCCTAGTGACGACACAGGGAACAAGAATGACGATTTACTTGTCCAAATACGGAATTTCATTGCGTCACAATGCACAACGATTGGACAAGCAACCACGCAAGAGATTCTGGAAGAATTTGGTTCCAAACTTCCACAGAGTGATTCGGTCGTGTTTCGCTCCATGCTAAGGCAGATTTGCACTTTTACAAGAGATTCTTTATCGGGAAAAGGCATTTGGTTGTTAAAGGAAGAGTTTAGATAAAGTATCCTCGGCTCTATGAGAGCAGTGAAAACAAAACCTTTTGTTCAACAAGGTTCTCACCTTATGCAAAAGCGGGGAACAAAAAGACGCGAAAATCATGGTTTCCTGCTGGCGCATGGACAGTGTTACAGTTGAGTTTTCTTTATTCTTCTCGCTGTTGTACGACAACAGTGCAAGAGGTGTAGAGACAGCTATAAACAAGCATCTTATTGCACAAGTACTAACTTAAACGAATTTAGATAGGTTTTGCAAAAGCGCAATATAAGCGTTTGAAAGTTTTAAACGTACTCAGTAAGACTAAAGAAAAGGAAAGTTCGAATTCGAGGTCTTTATGTGACAAGGAAAGTGAAAGACTGAAGAATATATACAGCGTGGTGTTCACTTCTGCACGTGGTATTCACGTGACATCAGTAGGTAACACGTCCTCGCCTCTCACGTGATAATGCAATGGTCACGCCCTGGCTATTTTTTATCTGTTTTCAGCAGAGTATGAGAAATTCAGAGAGAATAATCCTTTGAATTCAACTGTATCTCGTCAGTTACGAATTTATAGAGGAAAATGAAAATGCCTTAGGTATACAATAGTCTTTTTATTAAATATATAGCATTCCTGATTAAATATCGTATTATTTATGAATGTATTGTACTTGTCTTTTTCTCTCGACTTACTTCCAGTCGCTTTCAGTAACGTAAACTGGAGATAAGCGCCGGTCCGTAAAGTTCGTAAATAATAATAATAATAATAATAATAATAATAATAATAATAATAATAATAATAATGATAATGATAATGATAATGATAATGCTAATGATAATGATAGTAATAATAATAAAGCCTTTATTTCAAGAGGGTAGCAAGGGACTCTAAGGCCAAGAAAAAAATGCACGTTTCTCGTCCGGATTTCTATAAAAAAAGAGAGCAGGCGGGAGTTTTTTTTTGTTTTTTATTATTTCCTATTGCATGCTTTCTTTACACATTATTACCTTTCCCCAGGGATACGTTGGAGCTCTTTGGTCAAATATTAATAAAACGAAACATCAGATATTGATTAGACACGAGTTGGTTTAATTTTGATACACCCGAAAGGGTTAACAGTGAAAATTTACATTATTTTGGTGTGTACACAGCAGCAATGGGCTTTACACATATTTGATGTTATAAAAACATATTTACACCAAAACGGTGTACAATATACACCTTTTGGGTTTGTATTGTGACACTGCCATCGGGTTTTGTTAACCCGATTTTCGTGTTATTTAACGAGACTAAATCGGTTACCGTGACACTGGAAAGGTGTTTTCAACACAGTCAAAATTGTCGTGATGTGATAGTAAATATATCTTATTAGACGTTTTGTTGTGTAGTATCGCTGAGTATTTTTACTCGTTTGTATTTTGACGAGCCCCTAGGGCGAGTCTACAGGTTCGTCAAAATACAAACAACGAGTAAAAATACTCAGCGATACTACACAACAAAACGTCTAATAAGAGATTTATTATCCAACACGTCAAATTGTTATGTCCGTGTGGGCGAATTTCGCAGATAATTATTTACGGGGAATGTGTGACAGAAGTATTCGAAGTGGAAAGGAATTGGCGCGGGAATCCAGCTAACTGATTGGTCGACAGAAAACCTGTCTAACCGGCCCTCGAGTAAAAATACCGGGTGATATTCGTACTCGTTTGGGGTGTTGTTTGTATTGTACGAAGTGCAGTTGGATAATAACACCAGTTTGGTGTAAAGTTACGCCAAACTAGTGAACGACCGAACATCTCGGCGTTTACACAGCTGCAAGAATTTACACTTTTTTCGTGTTACGATAACACACTCGATTTTTCTGTAATGTGTTTTTTAAAAACAACGTGAGGCATCATACCATAAAAACTGACGCCTTTTGGTTTTTGCTCATAAAAACGTCGCTCATAAAAAGTAATAAAAAAAAGAGAGGCGGCGCTAAAAAATTAAGCGGACGGGGGACGAGAAACATGTTTTTTTTACTTGGCCTGAGGGGCTTCTGGAACTGCTTATTTCCAAGATTTCCAACGATAACCGAAGAACATTTGGAAGCCTTTCAAAAATTTCCGCAGAAAAGCCGAATACCTCTGACATTTCCGAAGACAAATACGAAGATAGCCTGCGTAGCGGACGTTCCAAAAACTTGGGCGAAGGGATCAAAACTGGGAGGGAGTACCAAAAATAAGGAGCAGAGGGAGGGGGTGAGGCTCGGTAAATTCATCGAATGTAAAACCAAACTAAGTTTTAGGACCGCTAAACATTTCTAAAGAAACACCGAATACTTTCAGTAGGATTGATTGAGGATTTCAGTCGGAAGTCGGTGAATATTTTTGACTGCCGTTTATTTAGTCTGTTTGAGACCGTGACCGGAAGTACGGTAATTGGATGTGAAGACCATTGTGATTTTATGGTATGCATAAGCTTGCAGAATTCGTCCACTACAAATCCATAATAATTTTTAGAATCGCTTGGCTATTCCAAACAAACATCGCATCTTCCATTAGGTTCGAAAGAAACTTTCTGTAGCAATTCGTTAAATATCTCTAACTGCCGATGTAAGTATACCTGCAACTTTTTCTGAAATATAAGCGTAAGATTTTTATCCTCGGAGTGCTGGGATTTTTGAAGACGACACGATCATTTCCGAAGATTTCCGGAGAAGTCCGAAGTCTTCCGAAGACGTCCGAAGTCTTCCGAAATCTTAGAACTCATATAAACGCGAGGTCACTCCCAGTGCTCTTCACTTAAAAAATAAAAGATCGCGAAGAAGGTATTGTCATTTATTCGTTTCATGGTGTTCGTTCCTTACATGGGTCTGAATTAACATATTTTTGGAAATTGTGTCAAGCATGATAGCAACAACTCACATTTTTCAATCAGGCGTGAGAAATTGGCCCGCAAGCGTGGGCCGGCGTGAGATCGAAGTTTTCAACCCGCAGGCGTGAGACTCAAGCCTAACGCGTTACAGGTATATGTAAGCGTAAAATTTTTTAAGTGACAAGCACATACCGATTTTATAGTATGCAGAAGCTCGGTTATTTCGTCATCTTGCACACTAACATATATTTGACACTCTGCATTTCTAAAGAAGCATCAAATGCCATCAAGACGTTTGAAAAAATATTTCAGAGGAAATTCTGTGAAAATTTCTGACTGCCGGCATTTAGTCCATTCAAGACCTAGCCCGGCTAGGCTTGACACAGCGCTGAATGATTTTCATTCTCGCGGGTTTCTTTCGCGTCACGCACGACGGACATTATTTGCACCCGCAGTCTCCATCTCTATTGTTTTCTGGACTAGGGCCATTGTTTCTGTTGTTCATTCTATTGTTTTTCGGCCAATCCTGTTAAACCTTACGAGAGGTGTGTGGCGCCTCCGACTGAAAAAGTGAAAGAGGGACTACTCGTAGTCTACTACAAAAAAACAAACAAACAAAATTTAATGCTGGGCTTGTTATCGCTCGATGTTCGCATTTGCCACGAGTGATTGTATTTTTTTTTCCCGCCAATTCTATTCCCCCTCGAAGTCGGGGGACTGGTGTAATAACCCAGAAGACAACGCGGTTTTATGAAACAAGATGGCGGCCACAGGGACCACTACGGTAGGATATATTTCTTTGAATCTGTCGAAATTTATCACTTTGTAAATGAAAACGAACTCCTGTGTATTTAAGTGGTATATTTGTTCGATTATTTTAATCATATTTTCTGGTTTCAAATACTGGTAAAGATGTAGGCACTGCACGTGTTTGTGAGCTTTAGTGCCTTGATTCTTTTACAGAAAGATCGAGGGAAACTCTGCAGGCAGTAGCAGGGCAGTGTTCAGGATTTAAAATGCATTATCAGTGCTCTTTTAATTCAGAAAAAATACGTAGAATTTAATGTTATTGGTACAGAAAGAGAGAATATAAAAAATGTATCGCACAATAGCTAGATCAGTTGCCGCAAATTTGCAAATTGCAAATGGCTGCTGGACCGGGTATTCTGCAATCGCTCCGCTTAATTTATCAGTTTGTTAAGACCCGGGGTAGTCAATCGATAATATCGGTAATCGATAACATTCGGTAACAATCAATAAAAATCGATTAATTTTTTCGAAATTCGATAAAAATCTATAAAAGATTTCGTTAAGAGTAATCGGTAATTGAATGGCTTAGTACAAGACGGTCGTAAGTGACTTTTTTGGGTAAATTTTTTTTTCCTTAAAGAGTGCCTGAATTTTTACATGTGCTTTTCAATAAAGTAGACAAACATTCTCCTGTATCTTTTTTT
>CM042751.1:15843334-15859241 GCA_022496165.2 Catalaphyllia jardinei | reverse complement strand
CTCCCCCTGGATAAGATGCTAGTCCATTGCAGGGTTGCCCTCCATCAATTTTTTGCTGACCAGTTCCCATTTATACAGCTGGGTGGAGAGAGGCACTGTAATAGTAAAGTGTCTTGCCCAAGAACACAACACAAAATCCCCGACCAGGGCTTGAACACAGACCGCTCGATCCGGAGATGAGTGCACTAACCATGACGCCATGGCATGCGGCTCTCACATGCCATATAAGAGAGACGTTTATTAATTACCAAATTACCACAACCGGCTGTGACGAGCCTTGGCCTTTCGTCCACTTCTGATGTCATCAGTTTTGACCAATATTGGCATCATCTGCACTCAACTGCTGAAGGAGGAAAAGATCTTTTCCAATGATATCCACATTAGAGTGTTCGGCTTAATGGAGCCTGAGATCATATGCACAAAAATGCTGTCAAAACAAAAAGTTTAGTGAAACACTCGGAGCCAAATTTCCTGCCACTACATGTGGTTATTCCATGGTAAAAATTGCCCGTCTCGATGACGCTTTATTAGAAGTTTTTTAACTGCAAGCAAACCCAGTAGAAGGTCAAACGCTGCAGCAAAAAGAAAAAAAGGAGAAAAAGGAAAGGTGAATGAAAAAAACAATGAATAAAAACATAAAGATGTGGGTCACTTTCTCATCCAAAAACTTTTTAATTTCTGTGTATGCCCAAGCCAGAATGTAGTAAAAGGTGATGCTAGGAAAAAGAAAGGCAAGCTGTCATGTTGCAAATACCTTTTTGGCTAGATTAGAGCTAATTTGGCCTATATCCAGCCTGAAAATCGCAAATGTCCAAAAAAATGCATTTTTGGCAAAAAGCTGCAGGAGTCAATATGTCATAATAATAATACAATATTTATGGAGCGCTAACTCCCAATAGTCCAAAAGCGCTTTACAAAAAATACATTAAAACCTTAAAAGCTATAAAACTACATCATAAGAATCTTTAAAAAGCATAGTCAATTCAGTTTGGATTTAAAAGGAGAAAGGGAACAACAAGATGTGTGTTCCAGCTGAAGGGTACTCCAAACAGAAGGAGTGGCCATTGTAAACGACCAGCCACCATATCATAGGTCATAAGTTTAAATCTAGGTTTAAAAAGCAACTTACAATTTGTTTGAAAATCCTAAGGATCTAACTATGTACATGTAATAAATGTTATGAATCAGTCAGCATGCAAAAGGCTGGCCTTTACTGACAAGCTTTACAGCAAAGTAATAGGATATAATTTACCTGGCTGAGCTAGAAATGAGTTATACATGTCGTTGTCTTTGAGTATAACTGTGCCTGTTTTAACTTTTCTTCACAGGAACTTCTCAGAGTTCCACCCATTATAGGTATCCTGTCTTACACGAAGTCCGTTGGGGAGCTGATTTTCAAAGTGTTATAACTCGCAAGCTGATTAATGAGACCCATGGTAATATTTAGATTTTGACTATACATTTCTTTGACTTTGCTATAGTTTTGAATATCAAAGTTTTGATGCAATAATGTTATAAAACTATCTACATTCTAGCTATCTTTATGGATCTTCAACATGTTCCTGATGCTGGGGGTACAGGAAGAAAAGCTAGGTAACATAAGTAGTTTTCCTTTATCTTTTTTTGCAAAGTCATTCACTAGTTTGGTCTGCATACATCTCTTATTAATTAATTAAAAATGGTAGAGCAATTGAAAGATTAGAGAAGAACATTTTGTTAAGATAATCATAATTGTTACTGAGTGTGAAAACAATATTTCTTTATAACAGCCTGATTAAGTTCAGCAGGAGATATCGAAGTGTGGTTAGAGCTTGTATCCTTGACCTTGAGGAGAAGGCTGGTATGTTTTTGTGTTTTGATATACTAGATGTAGATATAAGTTGAACTCTTCATAAGTGTTATAGTGAGTTTGAGATGGTAGGGTTTTGAGTTGCTGATAGTAAATGGATGTAAAAACATAACCCAGCAAAATTAATTTGAGTTCAAAATAGCAGGTTTGAGGTTTAACTACATGTATATTGACTTTGATGTATCATGCACCCACCCCTGCTTGGTGTGATTAGTACTCACACCATTGTGTTTTGAATCATTTGTGTAACAAAACTTGTAATCGTAATGCTAAGAAATTACTGGACTTTGTGTTATTGATTATATCTTTGCCTTATACACATCAGAATATTATCACAGACTTTTGATACTTGTGACAACAAAATACACTTGATTACAAGATCATTATAAGATTAGTGGTGAGTGTTGATTTTTGTTGCACAGCATCAATGCATGTCTCTACCAACAGTACAGCTCAAAAGGAAATGATACTTTATTTTATTATGTTTTACTTTTATTAGACAGCTTGTATTGTTTCACAAAAACCCTTAGTTTGTCTTTATTTCACTTCCTTAGCTTTTAGGGAGTCTTCAGCTGGTGCAAGATATCCACATTCAACAGTTTCACAGGTGGACACTTTAAGATGCTACATGTATATTAAACTTAAAACAATATTTTACCTGACTGCCAGTTTGCTTGTCACATTTTCTATCCCCACTCAGGAGAATTTGCATGAAGCCACCCTGTTAGTCTACAAGTATGTTTATGGTCCAAAGTCTCAGTCTAATTTGATCTTTTGGCCCTTTTGTCATACACATGCACCAAAGAAACACTTGGGTGCAAAGAAAACTTCATTTGCCCCGCCCCCCCCCCCCCCCCCACCAAGCAATTTTGCAATTTCTCCTGGGTTGCAAATTGCAGGACATGTAGTGGTCTCATGATTAGTGCACCTGTCTTTTTTTAACCAAAAAATAACTTTTATTTGGTTTTACTGTCATTTACGCTTATGATATACTTGCTAATTATTTTTTCTTTTAATAGGCTACCTACATACAATTATGTTACATTCCTTACTTTACAGTACGCCGCAGTTACATTTATTTACAACATTTATCTACAAAATTACTGGGTTTATACCTACATCACAAAAAAAGAAAAAAAAGAAAATAAACAAACTACAAATGAGGTGGCCAGTCCTGGTGTAAGGTTTTGGAAGAATAGAGAATGAAATTTGAAAGTAATGTAAATGGCAAGGGGAGCTGCTGCACTTGTGTTAAGATTGAGTGGTCAGGGTTTGAGCCCTGGCTGGGAACACATTGCATTGTGTTCTTGGGCTCAACACTTTCAGCAACTCTCTGAAGGCCTCTCTCCACCCAGGTGTATAAATGGGTACCAGTGAAACCTTGCTGGAGGTAACCCTGTGATGGACTAGCATCCCAGCTAGGGGAAGCAGGTAGAAGAAATACTCCTAGTTGCTTCTTGCTACAGAAACTGGGATAAGCTCTGGCCTGAGTTGCAACTTTCTATTGGGTGGTAGCAATGCTTTTTCAAATTTCAGTTATGAAAGTGATAATTTTGTCCACCACTGTAGTTAAACTTAACAAATTTGGTTTTCTTTCTTGCAGAGACAGCTATTGACACTGATTGAAACTGTTTGGCACCTGTGTGAGATACTGTTCATTGAAACTTTACCAGGTACTATAAGTCATGCAAAATGTTTTCTAATCAATAACATGTACAGTCTATACAATGGATTTAACCTTAAGATCCAAGAGCATTCAGTAATCATTGTCTCTTCTGTCAATATCACTAGTTGCAAAGCTTGTAAGTGATAAGAATGTACCATCAAATTCTCTGAAGTAACTTTAAGAGGAATGTGTCTGAGTCAGTAACAAGATTTTAATGTTGTAGGTCTGACACTAGCAGGGGGAGGGAATGGCCAGTCTCATGTTGTGCGCGGGATTTTTTTGTAACTACTGACATTACTCTGTAATTTATTTTGCCAGGAGGTGCTGTCTTGCATCATTTGTTGGAATGGGTACAAAATGGCCATGCTGACAAATATGTCAAAGATGTGCTTCGGCATCCACAGCCTCATGAGAGCCCTGCTTATTGGCCAGCTGTAAGTATTACATTGAATTTAATCATGTTGACAGAAACATTCTTAACACGACTGACAATTGATGGATTGTATAACTTACTACCGAACTGACCAGTGACTGAAAAGAGCTTTACACAAGTCTCACAGCTTAACAGACCAATCACTTTCAACAGACCAGGCTTATAACACCACTTCAACTGACAAATACTGTTCATTTGACTCTTAAGATGACTTCTGCTCAGGTTGTCAAAATAACAGTCACCAACAGCGGTTCTTTTCAAAACTGCCCATGACTCACCCAGACAATCAGAGTACATGATCTAGCAAACCTCTTGTTTCTGGTTGGTTCAGTGCACATCTTTTATTTTCTGCAATAAAATATTGCAGTATGATCAAGTAGATGTGAAATACCAAGTATGCAATCCACTACTTGTAATAAGTAGATTACTTTATTAGCAAAATCAAATATTGCACAATTCCTGTACATCAATTTCATGCACTTGAATGGGTTTGATCTGTGTCTCTACTGTTTCAAAAACTGATGAAATATTAATCACTTTCAAATTTATGAAGTCACAACAGACCACAGATATCCTTCAAAGAGAAAAAACAGTTAATGAGTGGAGAGTATTGTCAAATTTTTATTGTTTTCAGCTTACAGAGGTAATGAAAAGGTGAAAAAAGCTATATAACTGTACATAATTGTTTCATAATTATGTACATTTTGTGTCTTGAAAAACCTTCAAAGTGTCTGGCAATACCCAGGACTACTAGACACTAATTTTTCCCAGTCATCAGAATCTATATGGACTATGTGGTTATCAAATAACTTTTTTCACCCCTCAGCTAGTGACTTTCAACCCACTCCCCTTGCACTCATAAATGTATGTGTAGTTTTGTTTCTACTCATGTGACAAGCATGTAATTGTTGGTGCCACTGGCAACAGTAGTTTAATATGCATTTCTTAAGATTTTTACTGATTTGTTGCGAGGTGTCTTGCATGGGACTCCAGGTCTTGTTTGCACCTTATCTTTTGGTCTTGGACTTTTTTTGTTTTTCCTGTAACTACATGTAACTGTTCATTTAGAGAGAGTCTTAGAGCAATAAAGTTGAAAAAAACAAAAACAATTAAAACAAAACAAGCTTTCCCCTTTTATTATCAGATCTACTCCTTGGTTCTTCAAGGACGAGTGAATGATGCACGTGAACTTCTTGCCCAGCATCCTGACAGACATCCTGGGGAATATGACGTATGTGATATTTTGGCAGAAATTATCCATTTACTGTATAATGTTATGCGTACATAACACATGCCTTTGGATGATATGATACCAGTTTACACACAGCACAGATGCATGTACGAATGTAGTGGCAGTTGTTTTGTCCGGAGATGTTTGTTGGTTGTTAACATTTTCCCATCTTTGCAGGAGTTTGCTAGCATGGATGAACTTCTTCGTAAAATGCCCATGTATCAGGTGTGTAGTGGCTTACAAATCAGTTTAGTTGCTACATGTATAGTATACTGCAACAAATGTGTGATTTTAATTATAAAAAATCTGGATTGGTCAAGGCTCAACTTTCACAGGAGAACCTTGGGACCAGGCTGGTCCCTAAGTTTTCAGTTGTCAGTGAAAAATGTGAAAAGTTAGTCTCCAGTGAAAAAAATTCAGTTGATTGCATTGGCAACCCCAGGTGCCCAACCTTGAGCTATGTAACTCGGAAATGATGCTGGTGCTGTTAACATGCTTGTTATTTGGTTTGCTATTATATTTCAGTGATAGAGTAACTATTATTAGGAATCTGGTTTAATTTCCTTTATTCCCATTTTTGTCCATTCTTGAAGTTACTAGTTTCTTTTTTTAGTTCATCTACAGTAAGTTTTATCTACTCCTTAACTGGTTCATTTAAATATTCCAATATCCTATCTTCCCACAGTTGTACATGGGACAAAGCTTGGCAGAATTCAGCATGCATTGGAGTCACTGGCAACAGGAGTGTAAGCATCGTCTAGATGATGAAACATACGCAGGACATCCACCATTGCACACAATATGTAAGGTATAGATTACTGATCCTACAGTGTTTGGACATATTTATATACAGTCAAACCTCCACAACGGCCACCTCTTCCAACACTCTAATATTGGCCACCCCTCTACAACAGCCACTCTCCACTGTCCCAACAGTATCTGATATTGCAGCAAAATACTAAGTCTTGTGGTTGCTCAGAACTACAGAAACCGGGGTTTGATATACTGTAGGTACTTGATCTGTGTACTACTTTTCAGTACTTGATGTCTTTTAAGTTTACTGTAATCTTCTCTACTAAACTTTTTTCTTGCACAGATACTCTGTGGGGAAGAAGAGGTGTTTGATGAAGTGATGTAAGATTTTTTTTCAATTTTAAAAATCAATTTTGGCCACCTTTGGGCTGTTCTGCTAGGTATACACAACAGCAAATTACATTGCATTTTACTTTCAAAGTGCACCTTTCTGAGATCAAAAGGTAGTTAATGATGTCAGGGTACTTTGATGTAGCTCCCATATAATTTTAAGTTATTTATAGATTCAACAATCGTATAAATCAATAAACTAGAAACTTTGTTTTGCACAAGGAATGCAAAAAGTATGACCAAATCAACTAAGAGAAGCAGCCGATGCTTACAAGACCTTCCGAAAAGCTACAAACTGTTTCAGCTGAAAACAGCTGGTTACTGGGGAACTTTCAAAGAAATCTTCAGTAATGGACTGGGGTTGAAAAGGTTTGCTCTATAAATGGAGTACAATTTCTTTATCATCTCTTTATGCCAGTAGACACAGGAGGCCTTGTGGAATATGACTTCAATAGATTTTTTACTCTGTTCAGCAAACTGGCTTGGCCATCAAGAAAACAAAAAGATATGTGATGAAACAAAGATATCTGTTTCGTTTTGATAAAATTAATGTGCATTCTTTTTTTTTTGTCTTTGCTTTTCAGTGAGTATTGCAAAACATGGTATCATTTGCTTGTAGCTAAACTGCTGTTCTGTAATCCTGCAATCAAGTCTTTTGACTTACAGTACCATACTCAGGTAGATATGCACCACGTACAACATGATTTCATTAAAGAGTCTAGGTCAGGCAGTTTTAGGCAATTCTAGCATTGTTCATAGGATTAACTGAACAGAGGAAATATCACAGTAACTAGTAAACTGGGGCATGGAGATGAGTACAATGAATTGTGTTTGGGTAAACTTGAAAAACATCAGCCTAACCGTTTTCAAGTTTTCAGTCGATTCATGCTATTCCGAACTCTCAGGGGAAACGTAAAATAGTTTGAAAAAGTAGGAGTTTGAAACAGCTGATAGTAAATGACTCAAGGACAAATCCAAGGGAAATGGTTTTGAGTTTGAAATAATGGGGAATTCGAAATGTTACCGAGCCGAAATTAGCTGGGTCCAACCGTATCTCAACTTGTTCAAAAATCACTAACAGTTAGAAATGACCTATCTTTTTTTTCCTGTCATGGTTCATAGTCTTTTATTTGAAGCTTACAAATAGGTTTCTTTTTCTTTTTTTTCTTTTTTCTCTCCCTGTACAACTCGCCTCGACTAGCTTATGCTATATGCAAGTTGTACATGTTCTTTTAATTGTTAATTGTTAATAAAGTTTATTTGTTGTTGTTGTTGTTGTAATAAAAAACTGTTAGTTTGCCAATTTTAAAGTATAGAGCTCTTATTAATCAGGTTAAAATAAGTTACCTCTGAATAAGTATCATTACCATACACAGGTAAGGAAATAACTACAGCTGTAATAATAATCCTATGACACTAAGTTGCTGGCAAGTAATACCATACTTAGCACACCATGCTCAGGAAAATAACCCTTTTGAAACCCAGTTTGTCTAAAATGCGCCAATACAGGTTTTCTAATTTTTATTTTTTTAAGGACCTTGTTCTTTTTGGTTTCATCTCTGTTAGGCTTGCATTGACAAGTTTGGAGGAAATCCAAATTTGCACAGTTTTGACAGAATTCTGTTGTCTGCATTTGAGTTTGATGTTCACGCTGTAATCAAGGAGAGCAGGTATTATCATGTAGCTGGAGTTTGCTTTGGTCTAATGGCTTGGGTAGTCTAATGGACCATGTTCGTCTTTTCGGTATTGAACTGAAACTAGCTTGAATTGAGGCTAATGTGGGGAGTGTTTTCCAATGCACATGACATTCCCCTGTATCAGCCTCCATTGGAAGCCAGTTCCAGTCCAATCTCGAGAGTGCGATTATTGCCTATTGACTGATACTCAGTCATACAACAGCCAGAGTTTCAGGTGAAAATATGTTGGTTTGGGTTTGTTGCTCTAATGCTAACACACAGGGTTTGCACATGAAATCCCTCAAGCTACCAAGGCTAATTCAACATCATAGCCGGCGTACAAGGGTTACAGTACATGCAGTGTGCATATTGTACGGTACTCTAATCATGATTACATGTAGACCTTGTCAAAGTCTGTTGCAGTCGAAGGTGTGCTCCAGCCTCTAACTCATGCTCTTCGCTATCAAGTCTCACATACATTTTTTTCTCTTTCCGAGCTCAGCTGTCGCAGCTCGACTTTTTGGCAAATCTAGTATACTTGCAGCGTTGTTGTTAAACAAAACATTTGATGACTTGTCCCTCGGGAAACAAAGGATGGTATGGCATAATGGACACCATGTTGGTCTCTTCCTCTAGGAGGCAGAGGGTTTTATCGGAGCCTTTGCTGGGGCCATTTGTGTTGTGTTTTCTTCAGTGACCAAAACACTTGATTCTCAATGTACCTTTCTCCAGCTGCAAAGCGTTGGGTAACGACCTGCAATGACCTAGTGTTCCATGAAGAGAAGGAATATTTTACATATACTGGTAATTGCTTCCTGCTAGGAACTGTGCTTATATGCTCTTTACTCTGTGTATGACACACTGGTTGTGCAATGTAGAGACTTAACTGAGTGTTGTTGTCCCTGGAAACTCGATTTTCTGTAACTCAAGACTCTAATACCCGGTCCACCGCCGGAGAAATTTGAAACCTTCATTTTCACTCTGAAAAACAATCAAAAGTGTTCTGTCCACACTACGCTGGAGGAATTTGAAAACGGAGGCTTCACTCTAAAAACCCATCAAATGTTTTCCGTCCACACTACGCTGAAGGAATCTGAAAACGGAGGTTTTACTCTAAAAACCCATGAAATGTTTTCCGTCCACACTACGCTGGAGGAATTTGAAAACGGAGGTTTCACTCTAAAATCCCATCAAATGTTTTCCGTCCACACTACGCTGGAGGAATTTGAAAACGGAGGTTTCACCCTAAAAACCCATCAAATGTTTTCTGTCCACACTACGCTGGAGGAATGTGAAAACGGAGGTTTCACTCTAAAAACCCAACAAATGTTTTCCGTCCACACTACGCTGGAGGAATTTGAAAACGGAGGTTTCACTCTAAAAACCCATCAAATGTTTTCCGTCCACACTACGCTGGAGGAATTTAAAAACAATCACTGGTTCATTTGTGTTTGAGGAAAATCGCATGATTATGGTGACATCATCGTTTTCAAAAAGCTTCGTTTTCAAAATGTTTTCCGTCCACACTAAAACGCAATGCTGGCGTTTTCAAATTCTTTCCGTTTGAAGAGCGTCTTCGAAAAGCTCTGTTTTCGTGACCGATTAGTATGGACAGTAGGCCTAACCGCATAAATAGCGCTACTTTTTGAAATTTATCCGGTGTGGTATGGACGGGGTCTGAGATGGCAAACTAAGTGTTAACTATGGGATTGGTGATTAATATTTGTATCGTTTGTTGGCAGTGAGGCGCTCGGTAACTGGTGGTTTGTCGCACATCTGACTGACTTGTTACATCATTGTGGACAGCTGGACTCACATCACATCAGGTTGAAAAACATTTGACAGTTTATGAACAGTTTTTTGTGTGCAACTGTATAGGTTGAAAGTCCCTAGAAGTACGAAACACCTTGTACAGTTACAATTATTTGTTCCTGGTATTTTTAAAATTAAAATTAAAATTGCTTATCCACGGGCCAAAACAAAGTCATATATTAATATATGTAACATGGCATATTTCGAACAAATTGTTCATCATCAGAGAGATCAACTCTGATATGCCTATCTATATATAAACAGAACAAATGCTGGAAAAAAATCAAATCTCGGCCCCGAGCGGGATTCCAACCCACGACACCTCGCTACCGAGCTACCGAGGCAACCACAGTGGAGTGAGTCGAATATTAGCTGCAAAGGAACAACGATTACCAGACATTGACTCCCAGGCCTCTCGGACTGGGAGTTATTTCTGTCGATCTCGATGATCAAACACTGTCTTTTGTATATATTACTTAGTGTGTGTGTCTTTAAGAAAATCCAAGATTGCATTGTTAAATCCGAAAGAATCTGAAAACGGATTTTGCGTTTCTTTACAAAACAGATCAATCCAAGATTTCTCGGACAATAGATTGATCTGTTTAGTAAAGAAACGCAAAATCAGTTTTCGGATTCTTTTGGATTCAAGAATCCAGTCTTGGATTTTCTTAAAGAAAACCCATCCTTAGAGGGCAGTAGATCGGAAGCTTTATAACTATTACTTGCTGCTCTCTAATATTATTATTTTCTTATTTTCAGTCACAGCGTCAGCTTGAGAGAGTTCCTTTTATTGGAATATGCTGCCAGTCTCATGTCCCATCACAGGTGAGGAAGAAAATGTTTTTATCGCAAAAATCTAATTGCAGTGAAGAACAAATTTCTCATTGTTTCGCAAAGTTTTCCTCATATATTCACTGTATACATGTTGCTGGGTGAAACTGTGATTATACTCAGAGCGTTTTGTTATTGACCTTTTAAAGTATCACTAATTTTGTAGTTAGTCGCAGCTTGCTATAACCAATCAGAGCAAACCTTCGGTTCTCTTAGCCAATCAGAAGCAGAACCGAAACCAGTCGAGGTTCGGCTTCCTCCCGTTTTCCCACGCTTGTCGCCGACTGCATAGTTTTGCTTCGATATGTTTCTTGCATTTGCTGTGATTGGTGGTTTTGCGCCAGTCCTAGTAGAAAACCACTCCCTGGGCTTCAATTTTCGAAGTCTGTTCGCAAGAAACAGTTTGTTCTTAGCAGTTTCAGGTTCTATTGTACACATCCTGAGTAAATCTACCTCAAATTTCTTCTTAAAGCTTCATGCACCCCCACCCCACCCCCCTATACAATCCTTTTGAGACTGTGAATGGTGTGTGTTTTTTTTCAGTCTTTGGCGAGTGGCAGTGGACTATCTCCTGCAGTGTCCAGTATATGGAAGGTAGGCTTGTCAATCAGAAATTTTTATCACCGACATCCATGGGTGATCGTGAATCTTGCCCTGTTCGGATCAGCGATTTTCGTGACATGTGTTGCTTAGTTACAGTGTTTGGTCACGTGACTGTTTTCGGGTTATGCGGTGCGTGTTTGTGCTATTTATTGAAAGGATAAAGAGAATCTGAAACTCTTCGTTAACCTTAACAAAGAAATGATTATATGAACATTAATAGTCAAAGGTATTCTGTGGAGTCTCCAAAATGAACCTTGTGTTTTTGAAGCTACTTTATGTTTCGTGTTTAGAGCACATCTTGAAGAGTACATTGAACATCTTCCCCTGGAAACAGACAAGAAGGCTATGAAGGTTCTCAGACTGTGTGAAGACTTGAACATGCTCCCACAAGGTGATTGAAACGAACGTTACATTTTAATCTAGAAGGTGAGGCACAATGGCTTCATGGTGGTTTGGGGGGGGGGGGGGTTACTTTGCAGTAAAGTTAGTCATTTAAAGACCCAGTATTACCCATTAAGCACTGCACGTTGCGATCTCTTGGCGGCCGTTTTTGTGATGTTGCAAATTCTGAGGCTTTTGTTTGCCGCCAGAATACAACTCGTAAACAATAGACGCCTCGCTCTTGTAAAAACCAAAACAACAACAGGGGCGCGCGAAGCATAATGGCCAATATAATGGCCAATACTGGCCTTAAATGCGATCCTTTAACGACTGCTGGCCATAAGGAAAGCAGTTAATCGTTTATCAATAATCCTCCATGCCTTTTTTGAGTTGACCTCTAGACCTGCACAAGAATGCCAGATCGTAAGAACAGGTTGTGTTTGTGGCCAGGTGATGTTTAGAAAGTTTTTACATTACACACACTTTTGGGCTGGTCTTTGTGAGGTCAAATTTGGCAGTCGACAGAGTCGACGTGTCCGTGTTGTCTCCAAGTAATTATTCTTTCATAGCGCGGTGAAGTTAGCTCACCATTTAATAAAGTACAAAGTACGTGATGCAATTAGCACTACACAAGCTTGGCAAACAGTGTAAAATTAACACTTCGTGAAGATTACAGTAATTAAGTACAAATTAGATGACACATTTAGCACAACAGAAGTTGATGAACATTGTTAAAATAAACAGTCGGTGGAGATTTTAGTGTTAAAGTACCAATTAGATGGCGCAATTAACACAATAGAAACTTAACAAACAGTCGGTGGAAATTACAGCAATTAAATTCAAATTGATGACCCAATATGCAAAAATAAAAACTTGAAAAACAGAATTAAATAAACCGCCGATGGAGATCAGTTATGAACTAGGAATTATGGACACATTTAGCACAACAGAAACTTGTCAAACAAGTTTTATTAAAAAGTGACCGAAGATCACAGTAATAAAGTACAAATTAGGTGATGCAATTTGTAAAGTAGAAACTTGCCGGACGAAAAAACAAAAGCAAATTTTGAAAAACTCGCCGAGATTCCAGCGACGACATCAGTGGTCAACATTTCGCGGGTAACAGTGAACCGTTTCCCGTTTGACGTCATAGTTTTCGCAATGTTGCCCGCTCGTGGCATTTGGCGGGAAACAGTTTCATTGGTAGATGTCATGTGATCATGAACTAGCCAATGAATGGGCGCGCTGTAGCGGGAAAAGCGCCAGCTATATAACAATTAACACTTAATGACTGGTGCAGATGGGAACAGTGAATTTTGTTTCCCGAGAATCTCAATGTTTCCCGAGACGAAGTAGAGGGAAACATTGACTGATTCGAGGGAAACAAAATTCACTGTTCCCCAAGGGACCAGTCATTAAGTGATTTGTTATATAGCAAAACAAAACAAAAGCAAATATTGAAAAACTCGCCGAGATTCCAGCGAAAAAAATCAGACCACCTCTGATCACGTGCAACAGCGGTCAACATTTCGCCGGTAACAGTGAACTGTTTCCCGTTTGACGTCGCAGTTTTCGCAATGTTGCCCGATCATGGCATTTGGCGGGAAACAATTTCATTGTTAGACGTCATGTGACCATGAACTAGCCAATGAATGGGCGCGCTGTAGCGGGAAAAACGCCAGCTATATAACAATTTAAAGTAAATGTCGGCGGAAATTATAGCGATGAAGTACAAATTAATGACGCAATTTACACAATAAAAGCTGGACAAACATTGTAAAATACTCATTCGTTCCATGTGAACAGTTCAGTGTTTAGGTACTTTTTAGATGGTGTAATTAGCACAATAGAAAATTGGTAAAATAAACAGTCGTTGAAGATCACTGTATTAAAGTGCAAAGTAGATGAAGCTAGATGACGAAAATTGGTCCAGTAGTGACTTGACAGACAGAAAGTGTTAAATAACATTCGGTCCAAATAGACCAGTTTCGAATTCGTCATGGCTGCTGAATAAAAGCACTGACAACGCATTTGTACAGGGTTAGCCTCGACCTGAGAAAAATATTCATAAATACCGGCGGGAAATTGCCATAAATTTGAAAATTAAACAATACATAGAGCTGTAATCAGGTCATCTTCTCGCTGGAATTTGTGAATATTTTACTTTAAGTCGAGGCTAACCCTGTACAAATGCGTTGTCAGTGCTTTTATTCAGCGGTCATGGCGAATTTGGAACTCGACTGTTTACATTATTAAGGTACTAATTAGATGACGCAATTAGTGTTAATTGGTGAAAAGTAAACAGTTGGTGGAGATTACAGCAATAAATTAGTAATTAGATGACGCAGTTAGCTAAAAAACACACAAAACCGTTACTTTGGGACGCAAATTATGACAGCAAAAACAAGGACTACATGAATGCTTTACGTCCATGTCGTTTTAATTGGTGTATTTTTTCGACAAATTTTATATGATATTGCTCCAGATGCTCGACACTTTCTACCTGTCAAGGTTTTTCTCAAGCATTAGGTCAATAAACTATGCATCCAGCCACCACCCGTGGACGGAGCAACCCAAATGACGACGGCCAATATTTGGAATTGGACGCTGTCATTGCACGTTTATCCTGAGCACGTAAAAAAATCACGTTTTCAGAGTCTGGCGTACTGAACGATCTAGATATTTGCGAATTTCTTTCCTTGATGAGTTCGAGAGAACGCTTTTATTTTTATCGTCAAGATTTGGTGAACCTAAGGATGTTTACCTGCGGTTAAAAATCCCTTTTCAGACCCCAAATACTTACGCAATCGTATTGCTTTTCTTCTTTCGATTTCGATATATTTTCAACGTTGTCTTGATTCTGATAACAATAGTGGTATGGATAGTTTACATGGCAATAAAAAAGAGGGAAAAACAACCAAGTGGCGAAATGTTGGAATAACGTTTCTGGTATTTGTTTATATCTTTCCAGCTCAATCTATTTGTAAGACTATGAGTATGAAGGCGATGAGGAGCAGTAGACTGGGCGCTGCCTTGGCTTGGTGCCTCAGATCAAAGGTAAGGCATTTCATCCACATTTCATTTATTGCTGAGGACAATGAACTTAAGTAATGGCTCTGAGCGAATGAGTCTCCGCGCTAAAACGTTTTCCTTTGGAAACGCACACTTTTTGCTGTGTTTTCGCCGACTGTCCACACTACAACAATCGAAAACGTTGATCTTTATTCTCGAAAATTCGTACATATGAAAACGCTGTCCAGAGTTGAGGCATTTGAAAATAGAGTCCTAACGTATTTGCGTGGAGAGCGAAAACGGAGCCTTGCAAATATGCTATGATCATTTTGTTTTTTTTTACATTGCTTACCGGTGTGTTCGTTTTCGACCGTTTTAGTGTAGACGGCGAAACGCTGCGGAAAATGGTAGCGTGGTCGCGAGTCTTTTCACGCTTTCTCCTACCAACAATGCGTTATTGCAAAAGCATCGTTCCGGGAATGCATCACAGTCGATCTTCAATAACGACTACCTCTCTACAGCGACAACTTTCCTCTGACCCTAAGCTGGCCGGTGTGGAAAGGGTCGGTTGTTGGTGGCCAAAGTGTCTCCCTTAGCAAAGTTTTGAGGAGCGTAGATTAGATTCCCAAACTTTTCAATCCAGTCCAAAACTAGCATGTACAATTGCGAGCATTTTATGAAAGTAATAAAATAGTTAAAAACTTGAGAAATGCGCGCTCTTTTACATGTAAGACTGGATTCCAAATGATAAAGTAGCTTGTATTCCCTTGTATTCCCTTATCATTGTAAGTTTGCTTTTAATTGTAATTTTAGCTTTTTAACCTTTTTATTCCGTTTTTAATCTTGTCATGCGCATTTGAACATTTTATGGAATTTGCGCATTATAAATGTTATTATTATTATTATTATTATGAGGGAGAACGCTCCGCTCGGAGCTAAGACGTTAATTGCTGATAGGTAGTCGGTTTTATGATTCGTGCATTTCTTTTGCTTTCTCTTCCGACCACTTTCTGTATGCCAAAGCCGTAATGTTAGTTATTAAAAAGACACGAGTGATTAACTGGTAGATGCGCTACTCGTAGAATTCATACGAAACCACATCCGGGACCCTAGTGGCGCATTTTCCATATGCTCGCCATTGTTGCTTTTCACGGTTGTATGTGCAAAACAGTCAGTTTGTGTAGATACAGTGGTTTTGTAAGATATTCCCGTCTGCATCATAACACAGCGATGTCCGCTAAAGCATGATTCAATTTGGTACTGCAGATAG
>CM042751.1:15806917-15842934 GCA_022496165.2 Catalaphyllia jardinei | reverse complement strand
TAACAGTCAAACATTGGCATATGCAAAATATTCACCCAAAACATTTCCGTCGTTTGCAAGGGTAGGTAGGGAGCGGGTCAGCAGTTAGCTTCGGTTTCTGGAGTATGAGGTGATTAGGAGTATTCCTATCCGGGGAGAGTTCTTCCTTATAAAAAGCACAGGGGTTCTCGCCGGAATTTTGAAAAGACCCCCTAAGAGGTACCAAGATTCTGCTTGTGGGCGTGGCTTGAAATTTTTTCACCCCTAAGAGATACCAATTCTAAAACAAGATGTTATTTCCTGTCATAATTTTTTCGGCTCAGTATCCTAAAAATACGACGAGTATCTCCCTCCTCCTTGTGTGGGAGTCCCTTCCCCAAATTCTTGTTCCTTTGGATGAGGTGCTAGTCCATCGTAGTTGGCCCCCCCCCCCCCCTTCCCCACCTTGCGTTTTGTTGGATTTTCCTGACTATTTCACCACTACTCATGTCCACACCAGAATGAAGAGAGGGGCTGTTAGAATAAGATTTCTTGCCCAAGAACACAATACAGCGACCCCTTTAAGCGCTCGCACCCACACTTCTCAATACGTAACTCCATGTACAAAGTCCGAAAGGCAGTCAGGTGTTGCTGAACAGTTTAAACCGGACTCTTAAACGACGAGGCAGAAAATAGTTTAGAAACAGTCAAAGATAGTGCGAGAGTTTCTTCCACATAAACGCAACTGTTCTTAAGATGTACTTTTTTTAACTCAACAGGTTTTTATCAGAATATTGCAAAAGCGGCGGCTTCTCAAACCTTGATTTGATTGACAATCTTGGATCTGCAATGCTTCTCAGCGATCGACTAACGTTTCTTGGTAAGGAAGACTGAAAACTATACACCGTGCTTCCACGTAAAGACAAATGTCCTGTACTTCACTGGCCTGAGAATGTGTTCATTGTCTTGTTTGGTAGTTGTTCACTCGTCAGTTAAACGTTATTTATTTATTTATTTTTGTTGCTACAGGAAAGTACCGCGAGTTTCATAAGATGTACGAGGAGGGCAAGCTCCAAGAGGCTGGACATTTGGTGATTTCTTTGTTGACTTCAAAACTTGCTCCACAAAGGTAATCAAAGGCTAATCGCTTCCTAACTGTTTCTTTTGTTTGTCGCACCTCCCAGCGGGATTAAAGTACTTCGTGTAACCGAAACAATGATTCCTTCAACCAGTTTTTGATGGAAGATGAAAACGTGGCTCTATTTTCCAATGGTCGCCGTTAGTACCATTCCACATACAGTTATTTCGACAAAGGTTGTCCCACCACAGAAGAAAAGCGCACGTGACAATGCCGATTGGTAGTATGGGCAGTAATAGAGGTTCACGGTGTTAAGCTAGAAGGAAAGAGAATGCACACACATATTTTGCTGCTTTCTTCTCTGATGCCAAAGTAGCTTGGGCTTCAATCAATCAAATGCAAACCATCATTACCCATAATAACTTTCCACATTGTCGCGTTCACTTCAGTTACGCTTTTGTAAGAAAACCTCTCTCTAAACAGCTGTATACTCTACTCGTTTCGTCTTTTTATTCAGTCAAAATAGATTCGTTTGCTTTCAGATAGAGTTCTGGTTTAGCGCAAGTGTGCGGTGCCTGGTTTTTAAGGATTATGCCACCCATGTATCGCCTGGCGACTGCAGCCGCTTTTCCTAAAGGTTTATAGGATCGCAATTTGTCAATGTCTAAGTACGAGATAAGAAAAATAAATTGTTTCGTGTGTTTGTTTACGCGGTGTAGCGTTGCTTTCTACTTCTCTCCCTCTGCCATTTATGCTATTTAGTTTACGGGCTTGAAACTTAAAATTGTTTCGCACTCCGAGTTTACTTTTGCAAATCTTTAGCGCTAAAAGCTACGGAGAGGTGTAGTAGAGCTTTAAAGCGGGGAGGGGCGTTTTGTTAGAGCTCCTGCGTCACCTGGGCTTATTACTCTTTTAATCTGTTACACCCTTTACGAGTGTACAGTGATTGGTACTGTTTGTGTGCAGAGGAAACCGTCTTTTCCGGTTCTTTTGAGAATTCTGTCTGTTCGAAACGTATTGATTCGAAGCTACATGTGCTTGACTGCTTTTCGACTTCCTTTAATTTCTATAATATCATGGCTCTGTTTGGACAAAATAAATGACTCTCATTTTGGATTTAGGAAATCCAAATTCCAATCCGATTTTCTTTGGCAATCCTGTTTATTACTTATATACGAAAAAAGTTTAAAAGTATTTTTAACCACTCAGCCTGGCATCTATTTAGCTATCAGCATTTGCACGCGCCAGTTTGGCGCGAATTCGACGCGGCTGCTACTTACAGAAAATCCGACTTCCAACCATTCAACTTTGTTCTAAAACCATGCGAAGATGAGCTCTTTTACTAAATAGTTATTTAATGAAAGATTTTAAACAGTAGTCTTATGACAAGTGAATTGCTTGCTGTAAAACTTCTTCTTGAGAGCCGAGAATTTAAGTTTTGTTCTGTAAAAGTTAAAAAAACACATGGAAATATCTCTGTAAAGGAACTAGTGCTATCAGACTCAGGGGAGGCTGTTGTGTTTCTCAGAACATTAAACTTTGTTCATGTGAAGGTCAGAGGCTTAAGCTCGTTGAAATTCAGTAACGTTTTTTTACTCACCGAAAACAATTTAAGCTTATAACAAGCTTATGCAAAGCCATATATTGACAGTTTGATTCTGGTTGTGCCCAACTATTTTTCGTGTGATGAAGAAAATAGGAACATGGCTGCTTAGTCAGAATTTCTCTCATATTCGACTCGCGTAGTTTTTGTAAGATATCAATGTAAGCATTCCACATGGAATCGTAAATCCGCTGCATACTTCTATGCGAGTCTTCATGAACTCTGCCGCCCGGTAGGAGACCGGCCAAATCTAATTTAAAAGTATTAAAATAGGAGCAGGGCGACCGAAACAATAGATTGTTCTAATTTTGGCCGTGGGAGTAATCCGTTTACTAACTCGACCTCCGCCCTTCATCTTTTCAGTGGTGTATTGGAGACACTCCTACGCTATGTGGTATATACGGAAATGCTTTGAAAGAACTGCATTTCAATTTTTTTTATAGAAGGGATAAAAATAGTTTTATTGGCTGATTTGGTACTATTTTAGTTAGCGATGGACCTACAGTTATATTGCAAGTGAGGGTGCGAAGGTATTGCAAATTTGCGGTTTTAGTATCGAAGTTGTCTCTGTTTGTGTTAAAAATAACGAAATTTGTCGCTCTTCTTTGATGCAAGAAGTCCCATTTCCCCAAAACTAAAAAGAAAGCGAACCCGAATGAAGGCACCAGGACATTGATTTTACACTCTACTTCAGTCTCCTGAGAATACGATAGGGTATTATCTTTTGTCTTGTCTCGTGTTTAGTCTGGAGTAAAAGGCATGAGTCATCTTTCATATTATCCAGCCATTGTCCCTCTAAGTGTGGCATTTATAGACCACCTAGACATGCTTTCTGCTCTCGATATTCCCCTTGGACATAAAAGAAAACATTGATTTTTTTTTTAAAAAAAATAGTGGAATTCTTACATTTCAGATTTTTATCAGTTTCATCGACTCGAAGATATAGCGCACTGCAAGTGAGAAGAGTCTTTAGGTATAGCAGTGGAGATTTGTTTTACTTTGCAGGTATTAAAAAAGTGTCCATTCGTTGCGGAACACACAAACCCTCATGAAAATCAGTCGTGAACGTTTTCGTTCTTTTTCGCTTATAAAAAAACAACCTCGAGGTATTTTGGAGTAAGTTAGCTATATTACGACGTTAATTTTGTTTAGTCTCAGCGAGCATAGCGATTTAAAATTCCACAAACTTACCTCCCCTCGGGTAGTCCGCGTGAGTATGTTATGTTTACTTTTGTGATACTTAAGAACTTGAAAGACTAACTGTAAACAAACGCTCAAGATAGCTGAGAAATTACGATACATGTAGTCAGGCTTTGATTGATACCAAAGGGTCAGCGTGTGTTTAAAGAAAAGCTTTGCTAAGGCGACAGTAAACATCAAATAAAATTGCAGCTGAGGAGTTATGATGTGGCCGAATATTCCCTGACCCACATTTTAGATTAGGTCTGGAGAGTAATCCTTGACGGTCATTCTGAGTGTCAAGTCATACCTACTCAATTGAGGACTATTCTGCCAGGTCTGGCTGCTCGAAGCAAGATTAAGTTAATCTTGGTTTAGCGTCAATTTGAATTTGAATTTTGTATTACTTTCAGTGAGGTTCTCTAAGCTGTTTGTTTTCTTTTTTCTTAAGTTTTCACTTTGTTTTAAGTCAAACAGCACAAAGCGTTAGCAATGAAAAACGCTGGCCTTCATTGCAACCTCTGTTCCGATTTTGACTGTTAATCCTGGATCGGATTACGGTGAATCGGCTTTCAAACAACGTTGGTCCATGCAGTGGAAGTGTTTTGTTCTATCAAACTGTGGTCAAACCTTCCGTAAGCGTACGGAGAGCCAATTGGTAGGTTTATTTCACTGTGAAACAATTAAAGCAGACCTCAAGGAAATTCTCACGTTTGTCGTGGAGGTGTCTTTTATAAGAGGTCACAAATCAAGGACGTCTTAACAGAAACAGTAGAATCATGATAAGTGCACGAGTTGCTGATGAGGGGCGTTGTCTTTTGGGTGTGTCTCAGCGAACGTTAGGGAAGATTAGTCAGTATTATTTGATGATTATCTTGTATGTTAAGATGCTTTTTATATCGCTAAAATACTTGCTTGCACAAACTATGACATAACTTTATTCCTTCCAGTGGGAGGCGCGGCGGCCTCATAGTTAGTGCGCTCGACTCCGGAGCGAGCGGTCCGGGTTCGAGCCCTGGCCGCGGGGACATTGTGCTGTACTTTTGGGTAAGACACTCTCACAGTGCCTCTCTCCACCCAGGTGTATAAATGGGTTCCGGGAAACTTAATGCTGGGGGGTAACCCTGCGATGGACTAGCGTCCCATCCAGGGGGGAGTAGAAATACTCCTGGTCGCTTCATGCTATAGCTTTGAGCCTTGTGATTTGTATTTCATATTCTGGAGGCTGGCATTGACCGAGTTTTTCTTTAACAATTGGATTGCGAACTGACGGTCGCTTGCTCCTTTAGAGCCAATTGAAAGGCTGACCGGACGGCTAATAATGATAAATGCCCAATATTTCGGACTAAGGTTAGTCCTTTCTAACCGAAATATTGGGCATTAAATTTATCATTTTTAGCCGTCCGGTCAGCCTTTCAATTGGTTTCATAGTTTATTTTTCACTGGTGATCCTGAGCGGGCTTCACTCCGCTGCTGTTTGTACAAGTGGTCCTTGCATTACAGTTTGCTCCTTTAGGCCACCGCAAGCCCCAGTAAACACTTGTGATTGTTTGAAGAGTTCGGCCTCCGAACATCCAGGCTCCTGATATTTAATCATTTCTTGTGCTTCCGGAAACTTTTACTCATGTATCTAACATTCTATGGAAACACGAGAAATGCATCCTGTCTCTATATTATTGAATGACAATAAAAACTGAATTTAGAGCAAAAAGAGATTGTGAACCTCTCTTGGTTTGTACGAGGATGAACTTTACGAAATTAGGATAAATACAACAAGAAAAACAGGTCAGTCCTAGGTGCTTGCCCCATTTCAATAGTTTACATTTGGAATTAAATAAAAAAAAATATAATATTTTAAAAGGAAGCCGTTTCAGCCCTGGATAGTTTTCATGTGGGTCTATCCTGATCCAATTAGAATCTGGAAATGTTGGTTTTTCAAGAAGGAGGAAAACCAGAGAACCTAGAGAAAAACCCTTGCAGCAAGACAGGAACCACCACCACATACAATTAACAATTATATCGCGTGCGACGATGGACCTTTACACGACGCATTTTGTTTCTTCCTTTTTCTGGGTTTTGTCATGTTATAGGAAACTGTTCAAGTTAATAGGAGTTGAGAATTCGAGTGTGTTCCGCGATCATCAAAAAAAATATTTGATATTAATTCAGTTATAAGTGCTTCATAAGGAAGTCGCTCGCACCGCCGGTTCACGGAGATTAAAAAATGCAGCGTAATAGTCTTTTATACCGCAGTCATTAATATTTGGCGCTCGGATCACGACATCTCCTCTTATATTCCGCTAATTCGCCTTTGAGAACTGCCGCCGTGTCACGAAACACCCCTCGTCTTGTTAACTAAATTGCTTTCTTGGGTTAAAGTGCTTTTTTCCTTGATTTGCTTTTTACACCCACTGTAAGTGTGTTTTTCTTTCCGACAAAGCAGAGGGAGAAAGACAATAGTTTAACATTCTCACTGACCGCCCATGACCTGCGCTTGCCCGCCTTCTTAGCGACCATTAAAAATAACCATCTGCATTTAAATGAAATCTTGAGTGTGTTATTCCTTGAGGCGGTTTTTAGGCGGCGCTGGCTTTAGAACGAGCACGCAAACGACTTTCTGCGGTCGTTCAGAAGCAGAAGTTTATTTTTCAAACCAGTGGGACCCGAGTTAACTTGGCATTGCCTCGGGTGAAGCTAATGTGTAACTCAGAGTACAGTGAGACAGGCGTATGAAATCCTTGACTGAGCTTTTGTGTACAGCACAGGTTATAGTTTAAAGTTTGTGTCGATATAGTCTTTTGCGGCGAAGGAAAACAAAGCTAACGGCAGGCAAACGGTGCATTAACAATATTGGACGTGAAATGGTGGTGGTTTTGTTGTTTTTCAGGAAGCAATTATTCATTAATTGCTACAGCCCGCTGAACTGTTTCGTGTCGTTTTCTCCAAAAAATGCCCCGAGGTCTTGTGGAGCGGTGCATTGAAACACCTTGATCAGGTTATTTAGACGGTTCTAGTGATACAAAATGGTCTTAGAATCTAATGAAATTCCAGATAATGGGCTGAAGCAGTAAAAATGGTAAAGAAGACGAAATTGACTGAGGAAACACTTGCTCTCTGTCATTTTCGGTCAATTCAAACGAGAACGTTATGTTGATATTTTTTCCGTCTTCATTCGTTTGAAGTCAAAAATATATTTCGTTCTCGTGCATTGTACATTGTACTTCTTCACTCCGTTCAACCATAGTTTGGAGTCAGGCTGATGTCTTGAAGTATTCTAGATATGCTCAATGCGAGGTAAAAAAGGGGAGAAAATGGACGATTTCTTGACAGACGGGATAATTTAAAAACCAGTCCATTGCTCAAGCTTTTGGTAACCTTTTCTTGACGTCTTCGTTTCCGAGGAATCCTTGTTTGGAAGTGGTATTGAGCTTATGTGTCAGTAAGCGAATGGCAATCATGCAGATTTGCATTTCTTTCTCGGATTCTAGTTGCCAGATCTAAATTGCGATTCCAGTTTTGTAGCGGATTTCTCGTCACGGTCTGCGCATCTTCAAAAATTGAACCTAAAATTTCGTTTTTTGTGATCCGTTTTGGTCTTTTGTGGTTTATTATTATCTCTTCGGTGTTTTGCTATTTTAGTAATCTGCTATTTTCAGGTTTCCTTCAAGTTAAAGATGATTTTGTTCGTGGCCAAATTACCATGACCCAGCTTCTTTTATGTTAATCTAGATTAGTCATATGTGTTCCTTTTTTGCATTGGACCTCACACATTGAAGGCTTTCGCATGATTTAGAGCAAAACAAAAAAAGAGTTTCTTGGTTCATTTTTGCTTATTAAACTGGCGAAGATATGTAGTGTTTAAGTGTACCTTTCTCAATAAGGCAGGATTTCAAAACTTGGCACACCTAGGTAAAGTTCCCCGATTTGTTTGGGCAACCAGTTGTGGTATAGTATTTAGCACGCTTCAGTCCACCCTCGTCATTTTTCGTCTTATGGACATGTCACACCTTCTGAGCAGTGTATTTATTCGCGATCATTATTTTGCGCTGCTTTTAAGTTAGTGAGCTCACTACAACGCCACGCTCCCTTGTGGAAAGAGCTCGGAACCTTTGCAATTAGCCACCCCTCCCCACCCCTGTGAAAGTAGGCAGGACAATCACTCTAACGCAGTGTTTGCTGTAATTTTAAGATTGTGGTTGACGCTTTTAACAGACACCTTACCTCTGTTGGAACATAAAGAGGTAAGGATGCTCGTTCATATGCTCAACAAATAGAACTTTTGTAAACATTGGTTTAACTACCCATCTCCCTAATGGCATAGAGAAAAATTCAAATAGGATTCGCAAGAGCATACAAAAAGGTTGACGAAAATGTCGTTGTGATCACAACTGTTTAGTTAGACTGAAAATCTCCTATCTCCACGCGTTGCGTGAGTCGTGACGCAGTGATTTACTTGGAAAGAAGCGTTGCGTGACAGCCTTTTTTGGGGAGGAGCACAATGGGCCCCATTATCCTCCTCCCATTAAATCCGACATATGAAAATCACTTGACGAGCCAGAGGAGCATCTGTGACTTTTGATCGAAAGCCAAACTCTTCCGGGGATATTTATAGGAAGTAAGGAGAATTTTGTTAGGTGATCATCGTTTTTCTGCCTTCCTTGCCCAGGTCATCTTTTCCAGCTCACAGACCTACGAACTAATGCACTGTTTAGAGGAAATAAGGCTCTCATTCAGAACCAAGGAGTACCTGGAACATCCTGACAGGGAGCCCGCTGAGGAGCCTTTATTGAGAACCTTGAGTCAGGGCCCTGGATTAAAGTCAGCTAAAAGCACAAAGGTGATTATTTCACTTTTTTTCATGGCCTTGTATGTTTTTTTTCCATGTCATGTCAGTAGGCATGACTTGCTAACAGTCATGTCTCATTCTTACTCTTAACATCACGATAACGCTTAAGTTAAATTTTAAAAAGCTCGTTCAGTTTGTTCTTTCGCCTCTGCTGCGATGTATCATATCCTGAAGTATTTTTTATCACTTTTGCTCATGCCGGCTCCCAGTGCGAAAATCTCTGCCGCAGCACGGGTTTGGTTTGACGTTGAGTTACTTGGCAACTTCACTGACACAATTGGTGGGAGGGTATGGTGCTGTGGGTGCTGTCCAAAAAGGCGATTCAAGGCAATTTTCACTTTGAAATCTGAATTCTCTTTACTGACTGCCACACTGTTCTTTACATGCCACTTCTGAGAATTTGCCGATTCATCAAGACCATTTCTTTCAGTTGACTGATGATCGCTCTTTTTGTCCATCTGCTTGAAAATATTTCGATCTTGTCAACTGAGAGAAACTAATTGTCGAACGTAATCAGTGTTCTGATGGATGTATTGCGCAGAGTCCAAACGTTTTAGACAAATTAGCCTCACTTGTCCGTCACGTTCGAAAATTTGGCATTTTCAGTCAGTTTTCGTTCGAAAGAAAACGGATTGCTTGAGTACTACTAGTTTTCAGTTGTTAATTCAGATTATTTGTTTCATCTGACCAGTTCTCCAACCTGTCAATACCCCGTTACCATTGTCATTTATTGTTTGTTTAACGTTCTAATGTGTTGATCAGTCGTTTTTAGACAGTGAAAACTTGGTCTCCTCGGTCGTCACGGTCTCTCAGATGTTGCAGGCACTAACATTTCAAACATGATAACAATTAAAAAGCGGTATTCAAACACTTAATTGGTTTCAGCAACCCCAAAGGTTCTTCTGGTATACCTAAAGATGCATTCCTGGCTGCCAAAATGGTTCAATATGAACAAATATCTTAAAGATAAAAAACAGCGATGCTGAGATCTGAAAAAAATATGATCCTCTGCTTGGGAAAACAAATGTGTTTCAGCGCGTGGAGGACGGAGAGAAGAAACTGGTGACGAAAGGCGCTTGTTTTGTTTGGCGTACTATTTTAATTTCACCTGTTCATTCAAGCAACAGACTAGAACGGGCAGAAAGTCAAGCGGAAATTCTTGTCAAAACAACTTCTGTTTACTGTCGCTTGTGTTTTTCAGAGCAAATCAGCCATTGTTGCGAGTGAGGCCAGATTCTTGTTCTCCAATAAATATTGCAAGATCTTTTCGCTACGGCAAGAGAAAACCGCTTTAGTGAGGGTGGTGAATTCCCTCGTCTTCTCACCCGAAGAGCAGCGAACTCTTTTTGACAAGACCTGTTTACAACACCGCAAATATTTGCGACTTACGTAGCGTCCACATAACTGACGCCAAAGGAATTTAAAAACAGAGCTTTTTTACTATGGCTAGGCCTACCGTCCACACTAATCAATCACGAAAACGTAGCTTTTCCAAAACGATAGCGTCACGATAAACAAAAATCCAAAATTACCGGTATCATAGTTCACAGCGTTTTTAAATTCCTGTGGCGTTGTGTGAGCGGGGTCTTGAGTGGTCTCTACACATTTCGTTGACTACTTGATGGGTTGAATGTTGAAATTTTATCTTAGACTATGTGATCGTTCCCTTAGTTCCTTCAACGTTTTCAATTCAGATGTTTTTAATTTCTCTCAAATTCTGCGTTGGGGAGCGCTCAGTTAACTAATGGCTTTTCTCTTAATTTGCCTCAGTTCATTTATGGATGGAGACTCGGAGTAAGAAGTAGTTAATTCTCGTATCGCTCTCCAGCCTGGCTTGTGTGTGGTTTCTCTGCTAATGCACCAGAACTGGATGATGTCCAACTTCCGTGCATTTAGCTTTGTCGCACGTGCTTCTCGTCGATATGTTGTCATGATATTGGCTCGTGCGTTCCATACCTGTTGCCTCGGGCGATCTCTTTTCTTCAGCTGTGTCGCTTCAGTTGAGCCGGCGAGAGAATATCATCCCATGTTAAAAAAAAAAGAATGGTAACATGGAGTAGTAAAGGTTTCCCGTAATTTTCCGGTCACGTTTTCTTTTTCTTTTGTCGATTTGGCATTCTACGGACTCTGGGAATACTGTTTAAATGATTATGGAAAAAGCTAAATTTGACAGATACTTTTGAAAGACCTCTAGACTCTGACTATATACGTGCATAACATATAGTAGAAAACGTGCATGTATAATGGAAAACGCTTGTTAGAGGTCAGGATTAAGAACAGAGCTTGAAACAGTGCGGATTGAAGCGAAGTATGACACGTCTCGTGAAGATACAGTCTGGAATTAAATGAGCGAAATGGAAGCGATCGAAAAAGCAAATAGAATGGACATTCAAGTGAAGTATGATGCTCGCAGTAATTGGAAAATTTACTGCGAGGATCATACTTCACTTGAATCTACAACCGCAGTTCAAATATGAATTATTTCATATACACTTTGCATCAGAATGGACATTGTCGGTTGTCTTTTCTTTCCTTTTTGTTTTGTTTTGTTGGGTTTTTTTGCCATCTTTTTACTTGCTACTATTCACTAAATTTCCCATCCCTCGATCAGTCCATTAAAAAATCAGGGAATTTGTTCACAAGTCTTTCACTGAACTGAAACCTTTTTTTTTTGCCTTGGCACACCAGACCTGCCCCTGTCTACAGGTGAATGGTTACATTTCAAGTTCACCGCACCGTTAAGTAAATGCAAGCCATTCTTTCCTTTGATAGACTGAGCTTTGGGAACCACTAGTTAACACTTGCAAAATGGTACGGAAAACCCTTTGCAAGACTAGTTTTCATAACACTTTGCACTGTAAAGTGTCTTTTATAAACGTTTCTGAAACTTGTATTAGAAAACCACCATTTGTAAACATCTGCTTCGGAAACCTTTTAAAGACTCCTTCGATGAAAACCTTACGAATTCTAAGTGACGAAACCATTTTAAAGCTCTTAGTAACTGGCGTCACTTAAAGGAAACCTGTTATACCATTCTTTGAAGAAACCTTTTCAAGACTTTTTGTATTGAAGGAATACCGGCTTCGTTTAAGTAAACCGGTCTTTTAATGTCTATTTTTGGAGTTTTTTTTTAAGTCTTTTGATAACAACAGTCTTGTAGAACTCAGGTAAAATTCCATGTTTATCGTTTTTCCTTATTGGCCCGGCATCACATGTTAAATTTATCACCAGCTTTCAAGAATGTCTTTCAAAGAAGCCGCCATCCTTAAAACAGAAATAAATGTTTCATATGCATGTAGTTATTTCCCAGCAAGTCGATAGGCGGTTTTGTTCTCAGCAATGCAAGGCGCTGGGACGTAAACGTTACCGACCTAAACAAACTCCTGCCGCCCTCTGTTCCCAAATAAGCGCCCCGCCTTGGAGTCTTCAGAAACTTATTGTCCAGTGGACGCGCAAAAAAATCAAATTAATACTCGCATTATTCTGCCGAGGCCACATGTGCCGTTCCAATTCTGGCAATTGAAGTTAAGTTTTGTCGGAGTTTTCTTTGATGAATTATTGAGTTAGGTTCCCCGCTGAAGACCTCACTGACTGTTTCTTTCGCACGTGCTGGCTAAGCCAAACTCATGCATGTGGAAATGGTCAGTGACAAACAATTTATAATTTAGGACAAGCGTCAAACTATGGACATCCTCAAGAAACGCAGTTATAAAAAAATACTCAAAACGCCCTTAAAGACATGAATGAGGAAGAAGAAAGAGTGGCCAGAACTGCATGAAAGGTTGCGTGCGTTAACCTTCAGTTCGAGTGAAATTGGCGACCTCCCTTAAAGGCATATTTTGCCTGTTATTTTGGCTGGCTGTTTGCGTATTTTTCGTGAACTTTTTTTTCATCCGAGCTTCCTGTGTCTTTTGCATTGAGTAGTTCCTGCTTTGAAATTACATAGTTTACGGTTGTGAAGACGGGGGGCTGAATTTGGCGCGAATTGTTTACATCAACATTGAACATCGATATGATGCCTTTGTATTCCCAATGTCAGTGCGCTCTTGCGGAAATATGTTTCTAATTAGTCTCAATCTTTGTGATCAGACAAACAGATTGAAACTGAAGTCTCATGTTTGGTCTTGTTTAAAAGCAAGGAACCGCCGGCTGAAAGTTCTTACCCCATGGCTTAACATTAAACTCGGCGGTACTACTTTGTTTTTTAAATTATTTTGCTTTCCATGTCTCGTATGAAGGGTTTGTTTTCTTTGTGGTGTTTTCAGTTTCGATTAAATGTTCTCGAAGCAGTAATCGGAAGCACTCTTCTCCTGTCTCAGCGGTGTGAATGTCCGTCGGGCCCTTTGTTTTTCTTGCGCGAACTTTCTTTTTATCCTTGTTTGTGTTGTTCGTTGTGTGTTTTGAAACGGACATTAATAAGTTTTAGTCCGAGCTTATCGTTTCGAAAGGCCAACGGTGAATTATCAGTAACATTTTTAAGCCGATCAAAGGTAGCCGGTTCAGCTGCACCGGCACGTGCAGTCACAGATTCTTCTGGCCTCTAAATTTTCGTAGTTTTATACTCACTATTTCTGCCAAGACTAGAAGAAATCCTGACAGTTAATGATTTGATATCGCCTTGAAATTAACTCAGCGAGATTCTCGTGCTCTTTAAGGTACGTTTTGCGGTTTGATTATCTTCAAAGTTTTGATGAGGTCGATCAAACCGACCCGTGATCACATTGATATAATCGTCCGTCCGCCATATCGCGTGCCTGTTCTGTTGAGTTGCTCCCTTGGGAATCCGCAAAACTCGAAAACCCCGCCAGGGCCTGGAAATGTGACTCTCGTCCAAGCAACCACCTCCTTTTCCTTTTGTAGTGAGAACCGAGCTGAACACCTTTGCTGTCGCGCTGCCACCGTAGTTGTCTTCATGTCACCACTTACTGTAATGGGCTGAAACCTTCGATGGCTTGTTTTCCAATATCTACTCCTGCACGTGAGGCAAAACGCATTGCGCTGTTGTCTGAAGTAAATTGCCTCCCATCCGGAAGTATGCGGACGGATTAGTTCTAAGCTTGTAATAGAGGTCTCAATTTTTGTTACTCATACTCTCTCAGTGGTTATACCAAGTTACATTATTGTTTAAGCTACTTATTCCGCCCCTCTAATATTTCTGCAGTCTGCCGGCCAGGAGCACCGCGAAAGACCGTCTGGGTAGATGGTTAATCAGTTGAACACTAATATCACTGCTATCAGCGCCAACTTCAATATTTATCTTTCAGATTTTATATTTTCGATCACGAATTTAGAGGTAAAATAATAGTCTGCGGCACCTTTTATTTACCTCTCTTGACTGCAAATCGTATTTTCGCAATCCAGAGTGAGGAAAAAAACACGAACTATGTAAGCCTGACAATATTCGCCTCCCTCCCTCAAAATAATTCATGAAAGGAACTACCGCGTTTTATTTCGGGTGAAAAGCGGTCAGAAATAAACCCGTCCATAATTTTAATGCTGAGTCGAAAGTTTGCAAAGGGTTGTGATTCTTTGCTATCGATATAAACTCTAAACTGATCGGTGATATGATGAAGCCAATATATGCCAAATCTGACATCGTTTTGGAAGGAATTTACGTAACGTAGAGAGGGCAAAGAAACAAGGCTATCATTAATCAACACAGGCAGATTTTCACACAAAGCTTTTTTGTTGATTTACAGATTAATTCCGTCTTTCCTTGCGGTATCATTTGAGCGTTATTAATTACGTACATTGTCCACAGTCTGGAAACGTGGACAAGGGCAATACTAACACAAACTTCACAGGCCTTAACAGGCTTTAGTTTGCGTGTGAACGCGCCGGTGTGTTGCTGTAGAGTTTATAGTGTTCCAGGTGTTTTCAGGAATGTGATGCGAAGTCATTGCTGTAGGACTTACACATTTTCCCTTATATCAAAACAATAGCTCAGCGAGGTCGATGAATTCTTAAAGAGGTAACATAACATCCCACAAAGGCTCAAGATTGGGAGATTTATGATATTCAAAGAAGTCGGAAGCCAAATATACGTCAAATCATATGCGTCACGCTTTCTTCCCGACAAATTGGGATCCACTTTGATTCTAGCAATCCTTTGATATCCTCTCTCCTTAATGGGTTCTTTCCAGTGTTCGAGTACTATTCTACAAAACCAAGCCCATCTTACTGGAATTCCGAAGATTAATGCGTGTTTTTGAGCTTCTTGAAGTTATGCTAAAAATAGTTGACCTTGCCTATTCTTCATAGAGTACCTCAGGATTTAGGATTATTGGAAAGATACTTTCGTGCACCGCTGGCTTCTCGGTAAGTGTTTACGTTTCAGTAGACTACGGAAGCCTGGTAGACGTGTTTTATGGGGCCGTGACCTACACTTGTTGCACAAAAGAGATGCATATCGATAAATCGGTGTTAGAGTATCTTTAGAGAGGTCCTTGTAAGAATTCTCTCTGTGTGACGCGTGAGACTTTGTTCTGACGTCGTTTAAAGTGCTAATCGTCTACAGCACGTCAGTAACTCATCCTTTGACGCTCTCTACACTTAAACCGTTGAACTTGGTCCAGGTTTTTGAAGAGTTCCACTTACCCTGTGTTCGTTGATGTCACGATTATTTGCTCTGTTTGCACGAAACGCTGCTAAGATCAAAAAGCGCAAATAGTTTGATCGAGAGTAGAGTTTTTCAAGTTAATACTTTTATTTACTCGCATATATTCCGTTCCAAGACACTGGGCCCCAATAAACTTCCTCTGCCTGATTTTTTTGTGCCGGGCCTTCATATCATCAATTCTAAGATTCCCGCCCGCACTATTCAGCTAGGTTTCATTCAGTGATGCGTACATGACGTGCTTACTGTCGATGGCTTCTTGTTTCCGCATGGTTAGCGCACCAGAAACGGGTCCGGCTTTGAGCGTTATAGTACAGGTTGTTTTGCCGTGTCCTTGGGCAAGGCACTAATCTCCGAATACCTCCTCCTGCTGAGCTGCAAATAAATGCAGGGGAGAAGGAAAGAATAACCCAAGTTGCTTCTTGGCACCGGAACCAGCAATAGACGTCGGCCTGATGGGCTACAAGAACTTGAAAAAGGAGGTAATTTATTGCATTACTTATTAAGTTACGTGAACCAATTTCTCCCTAGGCACAAGAAGAAGAAGAAAGAGACAAGATCGACCTGATCCGTTTGGCTCTGGCGCGCAATCTGTCAAGGACTATTTTATGAGGCTGGTGTTCGAGCAAGGACTGAAGAACTTATTGAAAGATTAACTGAAAGGTGAACCTCTGCGTTTAGAGGCACAATAGCGTAAACGCAAAGACCACGAAATCTGTCCGCCCGGTTTGCGTGGGATCCCGGGAAAACTCAGCAGGCCAACCCGAAAGCGACATCGCATTCAACGAGAAGAGTTTTTCCAAGCCCGGTTGATAGTGATAAAATAGTCGGTGGAATGACACTTGTGTATATTTTGTACGTAGGTATGTATTGCTTAACAATAAAAGACACGTATTTCTGAAATTTTCTACCCACTTATTTTGTACTCGAGTTAATCTTTTCCGGCCACGTATAATTTCATAACAAAATTAAATATACCCCGAATTTCCTGATACAGCTGTTTCGAGAAAGTTGTCTTACAAACGGAGAAAAGCTTACGCGACAATGTCGAAATTTTATTATGGATGATGGTAGTTTTTACGGTTACTTGATTGAGCCTCAAGGTGTTTCAGCGTGGTGGAAGGAAACAGCACAAACACGGGTATTCGTTCTTTCTCGTTCCTTGTTGCTTGAATCACCCTGAACCTCAATCAAGCAAAACCAAACAAAACCAAACTCTTACTACCCATAATGCCAATCGGCATTGTCGCGTACGCTTTTAATTTTACACTTTGGCGGGACAACCTTTGTCATGTTTGTCGAAAAGCTGTATATGGAACTTTTTCTGTGCTTTAGCCGCCCACTCGTCGCTGTATTGCTCGCTTTTCAGGTGGGACTTTTCCTCGTTTCATTTCTAAATTTCAGTGCAGATTTAATCTGTTTCCTGACAACCCTTACAGGTGAGACTACCAAATACGCCCTGCAGAAATCCGTGCACACAAAACGTGGGCTTTGGCATAGAGGTTTTATCTTGCGCTAATAGACTTCCGCGAGGAAAAGGAATTCGCTAGAGGCTTTAGGAAACCCGGCGAAGAAATTGCCGCATTCGTTTCTGTCAAGTCAACTTCCCCAGTCGATCACTCGTGTCGTTGAAACAGCCAAGAGATTCCGAAAGAAAAGAAAACCAATGACTATTCATATGTAGCAAAACAACACAAAACATAATGCAGGAACTAAAAATATTGTTATCGAACATTGAGAAGACAGCCGTTGTCTTAATGTAAAATGGTTTTTTGAAATTTTGAAAACTTAGGAATCTTTCTCAGGCTAAATATAAACGAGCCTTTTTAAGACCACCAAAGAGTTAGACTAGGAAACCATTCTACACGGCAAACATTTTAATTGCCAATCGTCCAGCACATGGCTGCTTTTGGTTAAGAAAAGATTAATTTCAGCAGAAGGTATTCATGACTATTTTTTCCAAAATTTATTTTGCTGTTATAGTTAGAAGCTTGCTTAAACTAGTTGGATGGGCCTTAACCAGGTTTTCTTGATGGTGCAAATGTGGCGAAACCCTTATTTGCATGGTTCACACAAAGTTCTAGTAGAGAAAAATTAACGCCATGTTAAAAATGCACATAAGAATAATTGTTTTTTAAATCTTTCCAACCCTTCATCCGCCTTTTTAGAGTCAAAAGTGAGAAGTTCTTTAAACAAGCTTTGAGTTTGAGCGTGCAAATGAAGTTGAGCCTACTAAAAATGAAACATTTAACCCTAGCTTTGTATTGAGAATTCCCTGCGCTGTTTTCAGTGCATGTTTTGGGGTGTTAAGGTAAAATCGAAATTAAGGTGTGGGTATTTTATTGTGTCGTTCACACTCCTGAACAATTACCAATAGTTTTTCAACAACTGCATGCGTATCTCTCGATGTTATACTTGAGTTGGAAATATACATAAAATGTTTAAATTTTATTAATTTTTTATCACTGATCTAAATGATATAAAATGGTCCAACTTGAAGAAGAAGACCGACATATTGGAAAGGAAAATATCGATGGAAATTTAAAAATTGAAGTTTAGAAGTCCTACAAGACGGAATGTTTCATCTTAAACCCGATGTTTAAACAAAACAAACAGAAAGCAAACACTCATAAGTTTGCGCATGCCCGGATTAGGCGTCCTCTGTGCTCTTGATCTTAACGAGTCTTGTTCCTAATTATGATAATTATGTTATTGTAGGATCAGGCGGACTACAACAATAGTAATTACTGATCTTCTTATCAGCATTTCAAGAGAGGCCGATCGGAAAAGAAAAGCTGTGAGTCGAAGGTCTTGTTACCAACGTAGCCTGTTTAAACTTTGGCGGTGTGTCAAAGATAAATTTTGAACTGAAAGTACTTAAAATGCGGAATAGTTTGCTTTTGTGGTCGTTTATCATATCTTAATGAGCTTGCGGCGGCACACACTTCTGCTCCGCTTGAATTGTAAAATAACAATTATATTTAGATGGTTTATACTTTGGCTTTGAAGTTCAGTGATGAAGCTTGGCGCCTAAAGCAACGTGAAAATCACCACGATATTAAAACGCGCACATTTTTTAAGTGTTACTCTGTCACTGCGCTGTGCGGCGCGCTTTGAATCTTAATTTTTGGCATTTATTTCTTGCTCTTTCTCGTGTCAGTTAATAGCCGTCAAATTAACGCCAGGTTTTTCAGGGTTGTTTAAAGCAATTTTATAATTAAATACAAAATGAGGCTAGTTTTGCGCTTTGTTGAACTTGTTCTGTGTTCTAACCGCTTTACACCACCTTGTTAGTCATTGTTTTTGCGTTTCAGATTAACAGACTTTATGTCGCTTTCCCATTTTAGTTTTCTTAAAACAGTGTTATTTGTTTTTGTATGCCTTAAGCTCCTTTAAATGGATTTCGTACTTGCAAGTCTCGACTTTTCATAGGGCAGTGAAGTTTTATAATAGTAACCGCAACCACCAGTTAGAATTAGTCGAAACAGCCGACATTTTTTTAATCGCCGTTCCTAAACTTCATTGGCTTTTTCCACATTATATAGCGAAGGTGGGTTAAAATTAATGATTTCCTTGTCGTATTCAAGAAAATGTCCCTTTTTAATGAGCTAGATTGCAATGAAAAATATAAGGCCGCAAACTTTGAACATTGTCGGCCGAGTACAGCTTGCATTGGAAAAGTCTAGACCATTTATCTTTCAGGACTTGTTTTGCCTCATCAAAATACACCGACTCAGATCATTTAGGACTATAAATGCAATATATTTTCATGAGCCGGCTTTTTCAATAGCCAAGACCTTGCCGGTAGGGATTAAATACTCATTTCGAGATAGCAGTTTTGGTGAGTGTTCAACTTTTTAAAGAACAAACCTCTTCGCCCATCTCTATATTAAGGCACGATTGAGGATTTTCAAATTCGGCTGATCTTAAAATTGAAATGTAATGATATTTTTTCGGTGAATTTGCTTAATTCGCCTTGATTCTTCGGCTTTCAAGAAGATAAATTTTCTTTTTAGTATATGGATTAGAAACATAAGCAATAATAGAACAACATTGTGCAACACAATTTCCAAGAAGATACAGCCATAATTGAGGAAAACGCATTGCATTGTTAGAGGTCATCGAAAGAGTTAAAGAATAACGGTAAGTTTGTGTTGCCGTTCCCTTTGAGCGGTTACTTTTCCTTTTCCATATCGGCTAATGGGATTTTAAAACAGCCATTTCGTAATCTTCTGCCAGGATTGGTTTTATCGCGGTTTGATAACTTTGTCGGACTGCAAATCAGCCAATTAAATTCTCCTGATCGATTTCAGTTTAAGACCAATTCTGTAATAGAGTTTGTTGCTGGAGATAAGTTGGACTCAACTGAAAATCGAAATAAAAAAGCAAAATTTTCAATTAATGATGAAAGGGAGAAGAAAAGTAGAAAATGCAGACGATAACCAGAAATCACCTGATATGTTATGTTTTCCAAAGTTTGTTTCCCGAGTTAAAATTTACTGCATATTTTTTTTCTTACTTCATCTGTAAATATGCTCAAAAACTCATTAACAGCATTGAGTTCATTTCAAGAATCCTTTCTTTTTGTTTTAATTGCAATTTCTTTTGCCAATCCAGTGGCTTGCACATTGACTTTTGTTTTCTTGCTCGTTTTACCTCAACCAAGTATATTTCTTAAAATATTTTACCAAAACTAAATACTCCATTTTTGTTGTGAAAACAAAAACGTTCATGACTAAAACTGCCCCGAGAAAATAAGTTTCTCCCTCTTCATGTTTTATAAAACCAGGTAAAAAAAATACTATTGTAAATAAAAAACTTAATTTTTTGACATTCCATGTAGAATTTGTCAATCTATTAAAATTTCCAATTTACTCCCAAATCATTCCAAAAATATCGGTTCTTTTGCCAAGCCGACCGTTGCTGATATTTATTTAGAGTGTTCCATTTTGACCAGGCTCCGGTTTCATTTTATAGATTTTCATATTAAATTTCTGAAAGTATTGAATTTTCCATCTGTTTTTGTAAGAAAGGCTAAAGCCAGCTTTGATCATCTTTTCCCGCCTGACATGAATGACTTCTCTTTGGCGTGAGAGAGACAGGCTACAGTTTCCGTGAACTCATTAGTTTATGATTAGCCTCTAGAACCTACGCTTACCGAAATACGATTGTTCAAAGTTTGAATTCCTTTCCTATTTAGATCAGATTCGAGGCTTCTACGCGCACTCTTAGCAACGGTATCAACATTTTTCTTATCCTACAGTTTTCCCAGTGATCGTCAGCTTACGCTAAACGTTCCCATTAAACAGACAACATTTTTTCCTTTCCTTAATTGGCCTCACTAAGCCAGCGTAATTTGTCGAAATAGCGAATAGACAAGAAGTCCGCTCGCCTGCACGTTTTGCCGGATAGCATTTCTATTTCCGGTTTAAAACAACGCACTTCCGGTATGAACGTTCCGATTTATTTTCCTCGATCGTGCGATTGCCAAACTTTGAGCCGTTTTTAATTTTCATCGAATGTGGAGATTGCCTTTTTTAAATTATTATTACAATCGGAAACAGACAAACCTTTGAGGCTGTGAAACTACAAGACCATGCCGCCGCCTCAGCAGTGCCATCTTCAATTTTTTTCGATTCAGTGAGTAATTGACACTTTGGCAATGAAAAGCGGCAACTTCAAACGATTCCAAAATAGGCTCTCGTTATAAACGTGCAAAAACGAAGGTGGCTAATTGTGGATTTATAGCTCGAGACTTTTAATATATCGGAAACAAAAGTCATCGTCGAAAGTCTATCAGGCGCCGTGGGTATGGTTACTAATTTTCCTTTGGGTTGGTTTCTCAAATGTTTTAACACGAACCTTACATCCGCGCCGCCTGGCGAAATTAAATAGTTTGCGTTGGTAACATAACAGACAGGAAAACTAACACATTTACTTTCTGCCGTATATTCAGTTTCCGTGCCACAAAATGACACTATTTTTAGCGGCGACTAAGTCTTATCACTGTAGCGAACAGCAGAGCAAGATCCATTTGCTTTCGTATTTTTTTGCTGCGTGACCGGCAAGTGTATTACAATATCACAAAACATTACGGGGCAATCAAAAATGCCCAGCATGCTCATTTGAAAGTCGTTATTTTAAGACGGGTTTCTTTTACAGAATTTCTAAACAACAAAATATCATTTTCTTTGGGCGCATATAATCGAGCTTGCGACCCTGCCAACAAGGCGCAAATGTTTCGTTTGCGGACGGCAAAAAAAATGTCCTATCACCAGTACCCAGGGTGTCAAACGTGTAAAAACGCAAGAAAAGGTATGATAAGGGAACATAACTTTTTCTCATCAAAAGGACCGGTCATACATAAAAGGTACCGCCGAAGCGCTTGTGTTCCGTGGAATATTAAAATTTGTGGCCCCGCTACTCGAGATAAGTTCAATCACAAAGAGCGGTTTTCAGTTTCTGAAAAGTAAGGCAAGCAAATTCGAAACGGTGTTTGTACACCTCTCCGTTATAATCAACTTTCTACTCGTAAATTACTCCAGCAAACACACTCTAGCGACACAAAAAGAAACCCGAAAGGACAAATAATTATTGCTGCCAACATTAAGTTGAGATCTTTCTCAGCCCTAACTTAATTTCAACTAAGCCGGGTGGAAAAGGAGGCCGCTTTCGTTTGCAAGAACGACCATTCCAGAAAAATATTATCCAGTAATACAGCCAATAAAGTGCTAAGTGAATTGCATGGGCCCGACACTTCATCAAATAAAAAAATTTCATTAGCAGATATTTTGAATAAGAATGCCGGAGATTTCAGAAAGCAGCCGGTAAAAATAAATGCGAGAGATACTGAAAAATGTCTGCCCTTTTTCCGAGGAGTCAAGAAGCAATCAAAAGCGACCAGAAAGAGGGCTGTAGTTCGCTCGAAGTTGACTCTCCAATGTAGCCATTTTGAAAAATATGGCATGAATGCTGATTAAAAATTACAAACAAATTTCCCCGCCAACCAAACAATCACCAGAGCTCACTTGTCGAATTTGATTGACATTGATATCCTTTTGAGTCGCCGCTCTTTGCTTATCCAAGATTGGTAATGAGAGCGTTTAATTCATTTTGTGGTTTAAGACGATTCGCCGCGCTAAATCCTCATTTAGCACGGAACACAATAGCTCTGAGAGAAGATTCGGCCCAATCAGATATCGAGATGGCCGTAAAAGAGCCGCTTTATTCCCAGATCGGTCCCAAGTCGTTGGGTTTTCAGTACCTCTCATTGCAAAGCAATCAGGGAAAATTCAACCAGCTGCACTTAATTAAACCCACCGTCAACATGTGTGAAGTTGGCATAAAGCACGTGCTATCACCCGGGGCACCGATCCGCGCCTCCTGATTGGTGCGGTGTCTTACGCCGTTGTGACGTTCTCTCCCGAGGGATTGATCGTTTGTGCGCCGCCTTTTGCTAAGCGGCATCGTTTGAAGTAGTCTTGCAAGCCTACCGCACTTGAAAACACTTAGACGCAAATGCGGAGCGCTGTCGAACGCTGCGAAACCTTTCTCGCGCTATAGAAGCCTTTCAAGATCAATACACAGACGTCTGGATCTTCGATCGTGTGGCCAATTTTCGTTTGGGATTTTTCGGTGATCGACCACATAGTACATTTTGAGCAGTTCATCGGACCGTCGCAAGTGATATATGTATTTGAATATTTGCTTTGGGGGCTCACCGCGGCGTACTTTTGATCTCTGCGAGGCATTCTCTTAGTAAGATCCGACGAACGACTGTAAAGCAGGTTGTTAGCCTATCTCGACTGAATGCGGTCCGCAGTTCTGAGCGATTCGTAGCTATGGATTTGGAGCAAACGCTTCCTAAAGGCTCTCGAAAAGTTTATTATGGTCATAGAGAGTCACATCAGAAATCTACCACACGTGAAATATTACAGTCCGGATCAGCGGCCGACTGCCCCACAACTATGCGACCCCCTCCAACCGGCGAAGATTCGAACGACACTGAGCGCTCCAAAGGAAATTTGCTGGCTTCTTTGAGGCCAGATTCGTTCCTTTCGAGTCCTCGAATGACACCGAGAAGGTTTTCGAAAAAGGAATCGATCGCTATGCATGGTTGTACAGGACTGGAAACAGAGGAAGAGAAGCTCGCGCCGCTGGGCTTTGAACCGGAGGGTAGCGCAGCCTCTACTCCACAATGCGAGCGATGGCCTACTAGTTTGAACGATATGCTTATAGACTGCCATGGATTTAACTCTTTTTATCATTTTCTACGGCAGGAAAACAGTGAAATTCTTCTAGATTTTTGGCGAGCATCCGAGTCATTCAAGCGAATGGCGCCGATTTCACATGAAATGCGGGCAACCGCCAAAGCGATTTTCCAGAAGTTTATTTTCTCTGGGAGTTGTGATGCTTTAGAAATCAGCGACCCAACAAGAACGAAAATAGCGCAGCATGTTAATGATCAGCCTGTGGATTGTGGGCTTTTTGAGGAGGCTTTATCAGAAGTCATGGCGAACATGAAAAATAATCATTATCCGAGGTTTATGAACACAACACTGTACAAGGAGTGTATTCAAAGCGGCGGCGAGAGTCCTAAAGGGCTATGTGAACGGTATTCGCACACAGCCAGATTTCACGGAGGATATTTACCTACCCTTCCTGAGGAAAAAGTTTTGGGATTTGACGAGATTGAGGACGATGGAGACCAATTTGAATTTGAACAACATCGCCAAAGTGTGAAAGGATTGTCGCATTGTGGAAAGAGATCGGGTTCCGATGAACACAATGCTCGGTAAGTTACTCGCTCAATTCCTACCATAACAAACCGCTTTTTTGTTCTCGGTGGCCTTACAATTGCCTTTCCGGATTTCTACACTCGAAATATCTCATTGAGTTGCCTGACAGCTCTAGTGTGTAGTTATCAGCGGCAATTTACATTCAATGTTTTCCGAAGGCGATTGGGTGGTTGTTAAGCAATGTTATTGCAATTTACTTTTTGTTGTTTTCGAACGATAATCTTACCGACTTTGTAGTTAATGAAAGCGGCCGAGTCCAGTGATTTTATTTTGGGTACCGCGGCAGAGATTAGGGCTAAAATCGTCAAGATCGCTAATAGAATGGGATATTGCTTCTCTTGTCAAGCATTTGATTTAGTTTTTGAAAGGCTAAGTTTGGAAAAGAAGTTTGTCAACTTCTCTTGCAGTAAATACTTGAATAGTAACTGTCTGTAGTACTTGAGCGCTTCGCTTAATTGAGACCTGTTTTTAATTTCCAAGGAATCGGAAGTCTTAGGGACTGCTTAGAATGTGAGGCAGTTTAGCGCAAGAATTTTTTCAGGGCCTTCATGGTGGGAGTTTTCATTGCAGCAACTACCCCGTACGGTGCCTTTTGAAATTTGGCAGTGATAATGTTTAAGTTGTTTGACCCCAGATAAAATTAGAAGTCGTCAGAACGACTACAGTAATTGTCAGTCTCTTGAATCGAAACTTATTGTGTTTCTGCGCAGTTCAATGTTCTTTTTTGTTCTGGCATGTGATTTTCGCTGTTTGAAATACAAGGCAAATGATTGATCAACACACTTCGGAATACAACTCGACATACTTTGTTTTGTGTAACAAATTGACTTCTTCAATGAATTCAGGCAGTCTTTCGATACCCCAAATATTCCTACGATCTGTTAAATCTATCAAATTTTCGAGTTGCGCCAAGTGGTGTTTGAGTTAAAAATCACAGCATTCTGAAAATCCCGACTGAATTGCAAATCTCTTTCGAAAATGTTTTTTTATTATTTTGCCGGGTAAACATGTTACTAGTGTATTCTATTATTTGGTTAGAAGTACTTGTAATTTGGAGAGGGTGTGAATTCTTTTCCTGGAGCATCCAACCGCGCGTGGACACTCGAGAACTAGTATCGGGTTAATGAAACTTGAAGAAGTCTGATCAGGCGAAGTGATTACATTTTCTGGTGCAAAACTTCTGTTGTGGTTTTAAAATGGTTTCATTTCAATTCGACTTATGGCACTTGATTGGGTTCCATCTAAATGAATACCTCTGTCAACTTGAAAGGGAGTAACAATGAAAGCTCTGGTCATAAATGCTTAGCATTAAATGGCAAATTGAGTCTGTGCAAACATGCATTAGCATTTGGTACTGAGCTGTCAAAGGCATAATGGAAAAAAAATTCACAGGATCCATCACCTATGATTAAGTCAGATGTGGTTGTACTGAGCTTTTTTGATTATGTGCAGACCTTCTATGGCTAGAGAGAGTATACTGCATTACCAGGGTTGTTGCATTTCTGAGATTCATTCAGTTGCCCTAAGCCACCAATGTTTTATCAGCACATTTTAGTTTTGCTCAAATCTAGAATGTTTCTTGTACTGTTTACAAAGCATAATATTTTTTTTGTATGCTCAAAAAAGTTGTTTCTTTTTTCATCATGATTCAGTGAACCATGACCGATGATCTTAAGAAGGATGTTTTTGTTCTCAAGGGGTCAACAAGCCAACAGAGTTCTTGATTTGTTTCACTATTGTTTTGCACTCTTTTGCATTCTCAGCGTATAGTACTTTCGTAAGAGCTGCTCTTTAAAAACAATTGCAGCTGAATGATTTTATTTCATAAATTATGGGTTTCTCTTACTCAAGTTCCAAAATGCTCATGCCATCACTATTTTCTTGACCCCCACTGAGAGGAATGATAAGGCATTCACATTTTGGTGTAAGAATTAAAGCACTGAATTTACTTTGATTACCTCTAATGCTTTTGAAATTTAAGTTTGTGTAAGGATGTACACTGTACAATCTTGATTTGCTTTTTCGCTCCTCTATGATGTATTTAGTTTTGGCGCGCACATGTTTTTGTACTTAAATGTGGTTATTTCACCCTTGAATGATGATTGGATAGCAAAAGTGCAATCATGAAGAATGACTCTCCAGGTCCACTATCAGTGTGTGATCAGGCATGATGTGAATTGGATAGCTTTAACCAACTCTCCACATACTGAAAGTGCATTTCCCTAATTTCACTTGGCATACTTACATTGGATTTCTATTTGAACTGTTTCTTGTGGTGATAGTTCCACACTTGCATCAACTTTGTGAAGATGGTAAAAGATAATTGCTATCTAAAGTTCTAGTTGCTGTTAGCAACTAATTCTTTGCAAAATAAACTAACATAAGTACCTGCACGTGCAGACCCTATCTTTCATTGGTTTAAAGTGCGCTCAACCTCTAAATGGCAAACTAAAGCTTAAATAGTTATTTTTTTTATCATGTCAATTATATCCGCCTGTGTGTATTGAATTATAGGTCGGAATTTCATCATTGTAAGGTGGCTCCCTATAGTTTTAAGATCACATGCCCGCCAAGGACGAAGCCCTTGGTAATCTGTGTGGGCTCAAAGGAAAACAAATGTTTTTCAATATTAAATGATATCAAATGATCACAAAAGCAAAACTGATTGTGAATTTTCTTGCATTTCCATTATTTTAACAGAGATGTTAGTGAAATACTATTAAATCATTGCTTATTTATTACATTTAATAATAAGTTTAAGAAGACTTTGTTTGGGAAGAAAGGAATGTAAAAGCAGCATTCAAAACATAACACTAGTGGGTGCAACAGGACAAATGATAACCCTATAGAGCCACCCTAACTTCATTCAGTGTTACATGTAAATAAATTATGTGATGTTGTAAATCTGCTGACAGCATCCATGCATATTTATTCTGAAGTATTATTTACCCAAGAACTTATCTGACCTCAGGTGCCTACTGCATGTACCAATGAATGAAATGCTGTCCCCATATCATTATCCAACGGCGCCAGTGGGTTCCAGAATTGAATCCGAGAACCAGAGTCTATCAAGTGATGCTATGACGGAAGATACGCTATCAGTGACCACTGACAGTGCCTTGACTGAGTAAGTTACTTATGCAGTGCCAAAACGTGTTACCTGAAAGTTCTAATCAGTGGAACATGAATGGCATGATTTTCAAGAATACATGGTTGTTCCGTATGACCCAAGCATTTTCATTCCGTCTTTTCTGTTGTGTTAAAATCTAAATATGAAAGATGCCTCAGAGTTGGACTTTTATTTGACAACAAATTACACACTTACTTTCTTCTGCATTATGGAATCAAGCAAGACTATTGAAAGGAAATGGTTGACATGATATTTTGCGGAATTTGCCCATCTAGCACTATAAAAATGTACAGAAGTTAGTCATGAGATTGTACATAATCATCTTTAAACTTTTAAATGGTTAAAGAGTACATGTTAAATTTTCAGTGTTTTTCTCCCCTTATAAAGCCCTTATTTGTGGTTGAATTTTTTCAGTGATGCATCATCCAGATGTAGTGGAAGAAGGAAGTGTACCTCTCGAAACAAGAAGTCAGCCCACCATGATGGTCTTCCATTGGTGTCTAATTTTATTCCAGTAAGTAATAAAATATTGGGAGGATCTAGGGGAGGCCCCCCCTCCCCCATCCCTTATGACTGAAAGGAAAAGGCCAGCAGGGCAAGTAAATCAAGACCCCCCCTCCCCCCTTAGCTCAAGGTCTGGATGTGCCACTGATATATGGCAAGTTACGCACAAAATTAGTTTGGTGAAAGGTCCTCTTCTGTCAGTCATACTCTTTTTGAGTTTGTTTGGGAAATCTGTTGTCAGTCATGTTATTTCTGGAAGCATGAAGATCAAGGCAAATCAGTTTGTTTATTTAATGTACATTACATCACTGACTGGGTTCTTTGATCTAAAAGAGAGGGCAAACTGATAAAATTATTAAATCACCCTTTTGTTTGTTTTGTTCAAGTGTGAACCCCAGTGTGAGTATTTAGCTTGTCATTGCCTTCTTGACTTTGTTAATTTGGATGAAACATTTGCATATCAAGAGAGAGACAACAAAGACTTGCCATCACTTGACTTGACAGGTGTTTCACCAGATCAGACACAAATTCTCCTTAGTACTTTGCACATGTGGTCGGTAATTCTTTTGGTAGTTTGTTTTAGTCATGACACTTTTGTGACCACTTTGTAGTAACTGTTTTCTGTTATTCAAAATAAATTTGTGTGGATTGGAATTGACAATGACATATTAATCTCTATAGCGGACTCAGCGAATTCCCAAGGATGCGAGGCACCCCAGTAATCCTGAAGAATTTGCAAAGATACTGATTGAGAAACTGGAAAAGGTCAAGCTTGAGCGGGAACTTAACGAGAGAGAAGCCCACAACTTGTCTACTCATTTGGAGGTAAAATACTGATCTCTGTTCAGTCCTTTGATTTGTCTTAAGATTGGTTTAAGTTGTATGTGCAAAAAGAGGCCCATTTATTCCGACAGTTGATTAAGCATAGTTATATTTTTAACTTCATTTGAGTCAACTGCACACACCCAGATCAATTCGTGCTTTTCAAATGTCTCACTCTGATATTTGTTAACTTTTAGGCACCAAGAAAGTCAATTCTCCAACAAGCCATTGAAGCAAGTCAAAAGCTTCCTCTCAGCACAATGGCAATGTCAGTTGTTTCTGAGCCTGCAGCTCCTTATAGGGAAGCTTACCAAAATGAAAATCCTGTTACTGGAGTGGAGAGTTCTGGATCTACCACTTCTGCTGCACCAGTAGCTCTTGATTCATACAATCGTCGCAACCAGCCCCAGCAAATTCCAAGGAGAAAGCCACAAGCTCCTGAGTTGAAAGAAACAGCGGTTGAACTACAAGCAAGCATCCCTGCCAAGGATGGTAATGTTTGGGAAGTTCGTCCTACTCGCAAGGATGACAACATTCCTTTCCTACCTGTCAATCGTCATCGCATTTTGCAGTGGATGGAGGAAGGTGAGCAGGCCCAGCGAAGTCCTTCTCGCGAGTCCAAACCCCACCGTCATCATTCTCCTTCAGCAAGAACGAGCTCAAGGAACAAACAGTCAACTGCTGGTTCTATCAGGCAGTCAGAGAAGAGTTCATCTCGTTATTTACCTAACCAACCCATTGCTTCTGATCCTCTGATGCCACCTCTTCCTGCACCCCATGCTTCATCTGTTTTGGAGGAAACCAATAGGAGGTTATTAGAACTGAAAGAGAGTGAGAGACGGAGTAAACATCATACAAAGCAAAGGCAAGTGTGCAGCCAGAAAATATCCATTTTGATATTACATGTAAATGGAGGATGGTGGTGGCCAAATACTTTGTGTCCTGGGGCCTGTTTCTTGAAAGCCCCGGAAAACTTTCGGTCCTGTAAAGCCATTTTTAGTTCATTCCTATCTCAACATGGAGAAGTGTTTACAGCTGAGACTTTTTGTATGAAGTGAAGCTCTGTTCATATTAAGAATACATGAAAAAACAGCTCTGTAATCGTTAGGTTCGAAGTTTTGCTGTGGATTTCTGGGTACAAAAATTTATTGGGACCTTCGAGAAACGGTCCCCAGGATTTTTGATTAGGTAGTCTGGGTATGGGCCTGGGCCGAGGTTATTAAGCAACGTTGTTTATTTATGGAGATGACCAGGCCAGTAAAAAACTGACTGGGCCATGAAAGATATTTGTTCCGAATTAACGGGCTACTAAATTTTTGGAGATCCAGATGACCAGGTTCTGAAAAATATTATGCCCTTCTTTACGGAAACATGACTACTTAAAGGCATAAATTATATGGTATTTGATTAATGTACATGCACTGCAGCTACGTGTGTCGTCACTTCAGGCTTTTTTGACCCTTTTATTGGAAATTGACCAAATTATTGTACTTTTAGTATAGAAAGGCTTACAGGTTAACAAACGTACTACCATTGTATATTTTTATCTTGAAAAATATTGTAAAACGTAGACAGTAAGTGAAAAATATGACTGATTAGTCATCATTAGGAAAAAAGAAAAAGGTGGTTTCTGATTTTCTGACCCAGTTATCTCCATAAATAATGAACCCTCCTTTATGTTTGTAGTTTGAGGCAACCCACTTTACTGGGGGTGTTAAAACATGGATATTTGGTGAAATAATGAAATATCACTGATTTCATGATTTGGCTATTTTGTGTTTTAAACATGCCCTGCTTTATTCTTAAGGTGGTTAGGTAAATTCCATTTTTAACTACTGTGGCTGTAACATGTAATAGGGGATTCATGCTGATGTCATTGTTTACATTTTTGCTCATTTGCATACAGCTTTGCTCACAGAAATAAACATGTTAGATATGAATTGACTGCAGACAGCTAAAGAGCTAGCAAAAATTGTCTTTCAAAAAATGCAAAATTTGTGGGTGGCAAAGGCGCTAATGAGCTCATACATTCTTTGTTAAATTTTGAGTTTTTAAACCCGTGTTGCACAAAAAGTATTCAGTACATCAGGCCCAAATTCATTGGCAGAGTTAATCGTACTGTGATCTTTCAATATTCAGAACTGATTTATTTGTAGCTCCTTTAGAAACTGAATTGCTTATGCTAATGAGACAAATATTGTAAACAAGGATTCCCCTATACACTAGTATTCCCTCCAAGGGAGGGTAGAAATACTCTAGTAAATTGAAGTGAATTTGAAAAGTCCTAAAATTTTATTGCAACAAAAAATAACAAACCATGGTGATATTGAGAGTTAATTGTGAAGCTACATGGATATGAATTCCACTCACATAGTATTTAAGCAATAGAGCACTTTTTCCGTGTTTACATTGCCTCAATTAAACATATGGAGGGTTGGGAGAATTCCAGACAGTTATGCAAACCGAGACGTGCATAACCTTCGAGAATTCTCCTAACCCTCCGAGTGTTGAGATGAGGCTCTGTAAACACAGAAAAAGTGCTCTATTGCTTTAAGAAAATAATTCTTAAAAGTCACGCAAATATGAAACGTCACAACCTTGTTTACATACTCTCATCTAAACACACCTATCTACCAAGGAGAGTGTGCTTAGTGGCTCAGTTATTTTATAATTAGTTTTGAACCACTGCTTGTGTAATAAATTACATATTTTGTCTCTATCTAGGCCACATTTAGCAGACATGGACATCTCTTACAGAGAAAAAAACAGGGCATCATCTTGTTGTTCTACAACTGACTATTCAAGTTATGGACAATCCTCTTGTGCAGCTCATGAGCGGCATCACAAAGGTGTACCCTCTGTAACAGGCTCATCATTGATGTCATCTGTATCACATTCTGATTCAATAAGTAAAGACAGTGGCTTCAGTGGATCAGTGAAAAGGAAGGACAAACATAATAATAATGATGATCTGATAACAGTAACATACTACTTATGGGGAGAACCCATTCCTTATAGAACATCAGTTCCTGGAAAATCTATTACTCTTGGACAGTTTAAAACTTTGTTACCTCCAAGAAGAGGAAATTACAGGTAAGCATTACTTTTTTACCATTAAAAATTTGTCTATGAGCACTGAAGATCACCAGTCAATGGTCTGTTTATTACTTAATTTCACATGAAGTGTTTGGGGAGGTACATGTATTACCAGCCACCAAGACTTTTGGGGATAAAGCAATGAGTTTTTTTTCTGTCACTTTGCTGTCTCTTCATATTTGAGGGAACTTAAAGCACTTGTTGTTTAACCAATACAGGAATTTTGTTTTTCAATTTATCTCAGTGACTCAAGAGTAAACGAAACTCCATTAGCTTATAAGTGACTTAGAAAATGACCAGTTCACAACAGGGTAGAAAAAAGTGGAGTCATATATAATTCTTAAAATTTGTGCTACACTTGGGAAGAGTGTTGCATGTTTGTGGCCTTTGGATAGTTGAAGATGATTTACTGTGCTTTCTACTGCTCCTCAACAAAAGAAACGCCTGGATCTGCCTCGACATGCCATACTAGCACCTGTTACATTGATTGATATGGTCTGCTGATCAATTTCACTTCTTTTTCTTCACCAAACAAAACTGTGACCTTACATGTAATGGTAAACTGAATCTTTTTTCTTTCCTGTTTACAGATTCTGTTTCAAGACGTCTTCTGATGACATAGAGGGTGGAGTTGTTTATGAAGTAGTTAAAGATGACAATGTTGTTTTACCGACTTTCGATGGCAAAGTGGTGGGCAAAGTAGAGAGAGTGGACTCTTAAGCGCTCAGAAATTCTTACCATTTTTAAAACAAAAATTGTACTTTTAATACTGAATGTTTTATATTCAGAAATGATTTTTAAATATTATGAATACAGGGTGTATAAACCCTTCGGAGTGCCAGAGAATTGGCATTGTGTTTGTATATAGACCTATAATATATTTGTAAATGCTATGTTAATGTTGTATAATTTTATGGTTACCGAGATTAAATATTATTTTCCATAAAGAATGGCTCGCTTGATTTTGTTTTATCCACGGAGATCCAGTGACAGGTTAAATGGTGGGTCCAGAGAATGGTTGCTTTGGTAGTTTGGTAACTTACCACAAAACAAATGAAAATAACTAGGTAATACCATGGGTGATAAATTAGTCCAAATTAGTTTTGTGTGAAATTGCAAAATTGCAATGGCATCTTTTGTTGCATTTTTTTTATACAACATACAAGTCAGAAACCCATCACTGTAAGCGTAATTTATCACCCATGTTATTAAAAGGTAATCAAGTGGTGTACTTTTGAAAAAAAAGAAATGATTCCACATGCATTTTATCAAAATTCTTTTGATTTCCGTCACTTTAAGGCTCATTAAATTATTAGAGTTTTGATCAAATGCGTGTGAAATTATTTCCTTATTTCACTTGTCACCATTTGATCACCAGTACCAACATGATGAGATATTGTGAATGTACTCCAATAGTCTAACCAATGAAAAATAACCATATATTGCACCACTTTGAAAGACGTAATACGCAACACTAAATGGTCAGAAGAAGGGTGGTGCCCACAGAAATATAGCATCACCTTACACAGACTAAACAGTACGGCATAAACATGCTACTCCTATAGGCTTTCAGTTGAAGGGTCACACAGATCTCATATATGGATTTCAAAGTTCTAGCTATCTAAAATAACTTTGCGCAGTATGGTATTTGTGTACATAAATAAACAGTGCCGCATAAAAGTCCTCTAGGGTATAACTAGGGTGTCATTTAAATGATAAACGGCAGGGTTTTTCAAAAGTTGAAACTACTGTAATTATATTTTTATATTTCTTTTAAGCAGTTCTCGATGAAGATTTTCAGACCTGTCCCTGGTGTGGGCTAACAACCTCTATCAAAGGCATGTCACTCAAACGAAGGATTCACTTGGGCAGCCTATTTTTGAATAAGAATACTCATACATCCTTAGCCTCACATTCATGTGAAAATTCCTTTGTCATGAAACATGAATGTGAGGCTAAGGATAAAAACTAAGTATTGCTATTAAAATTTAGGCTCCATTTACGCAAAGGGTCTATTGCCAAGACATTTCCAATTTCGTCCCGGCATCCACCTTGTGGGAGGCGCCCTGGCCGGGGACATTGTGTTGTGTTCTTGGGCAAGGCACTTTACTCTCACATTGCCTCTCTCCACCCAGGTGTATAAATGGGTACCGGCGAATTTAATGCTGGGGGGTAACCCTGCGATGGACTGGCATCCCATCCAGGGGGGAGTAGAAATACTCCTAGTCGCTTAATGCTAAGGAAACCGGGATAAGCTCCGGCCTGATGGGCCACTTGGCTCGTATACAGACTTACCTTACCTTACCTATCCACCTAACAAAGGAGACAAGATATCTTAATTCCAACACTGAAAACACAAACAATTTATTTTTGTACCAGTCCTTCAGTACTGTGGCCCAGGTGGTAAGATTTTATTTGTCAAGTATCCAGGCTCCCCGCAGGCCTTATGCTAATATGATATATTCTAACATGGCTCCGAGGCTTTCAGGACAAACTTCTATATTTGGTGTTGTTTTCTTTGTAACCGAGTCTCTTTTGGGAATTGAGGGACATAAGAAACTTCGATAAATTTACAATTTTGACCCGAAAGCTAAAAAATATTGATATATCGAACGTGGCCTATTGGTCCTGTCTTTCCTAGCGGTAATGAATTAAATTTAGACCAGTCTGTTTGCCGACGTTCTTCTCTATCCCCTTGGACTACGAGTAGTCCCTCTTTCGCTTAATTTGGATTTATCAACTGGGTTGATAATGTGAATTAGCCACCGTAAAGAGATTCGGAAGCTGACGTTTCGAGCGCTAGCCCTTCGTCGGAGCGAATCGAGGAATCGAGGAATTGTGGGTTGTGTGTGGTTTATGTACAGAAATATAGAGCTACGCTATTGGTTGGTGCCTGGCAACGTGAATAACAACAATAAATTAGTTGAATGAAAAGCGTTCGTTGATACCGTGAGGATTAAGAGTGCCGATTTGAAAAATAAATTTTTGTTCTAGAGTTTTGCGGCTTTCTGTGCTTCCTTGATGTAGGGAGAGGCCGCAGACTTTCGTATGTTGCGTAGAATGATTCGGCAGATTAAAGGACCTTACTCAGCCTTCGCCATTTTCGATGCCATCGAAATTATTGAGCATGGTGAAGAGAAATCTTATTGTTTCACTGTAAGCTGTGCTCCTGAAGGTATGTTTAGTTATCTTGAGTAGTTTCACAGTGATTTTTCTTGGTTTCGACAGGCTCCGAATAAAATAAAATAGCCAAATTCTCGCATGTAAACAAAGGCAAAGGTGTTGCTGACTAGGGCCCATCAAAGTGTCTAGCAACCGGTTTAGATGCGTTTTTGTCGTCTTTCTCTTCGTCGCGAAGATGTTCTCGGAATCGGTCGCCTAGTCGTCTACCTGTTTCGCCGATATAATTTTTTGCAAAGAGTGCAAGTTATACAGTAGATAACATTGGCTGAGGTACAGGTAAAATGATCAGTGATCTTAATGGATCGCTTGGGTCTCGACAATTTCTCAACGTTGCAAATGAAAGGACATGTTTTGCATCGTGCGCGTGCACATTTAAAAGTATCGGGTTGTTCACTCGTTTGAAAAGCACTTCTGACTAAAAAGTTACCCATGTTTCTGTCGCATTTCAATGAAATTAATGGCAGTTGCGAAAAGATTCGGCCAGTTTCGGGATCTTTTTGAAGTAATTTAAAGTTTTCTAGAATGATGGATCTAACTGCGTGGTTGTGAGAGTGAATGGAATTCTATTTTATTTTAGTATAAATCTACTAGCGTTCTATCATGAATGCCGTTCTCTGATTGGCTACGCTACTCACTATCACGCATAGAAATCGAGAGCGAATAATCTAATTGTCTTAGTGTAAATCTACTAGTCGTTCAAAACTTTCATCTAAATCCTCTTTACAGACACTTCGAAAACACAAAGAATCGGTCCCCAGCGCACGCTGTTACGCTACTCACTATCTATCACCGATTAGTATAAATTTACCGTAGTCTATTGTGAATCCGTGAATTTGATTGGCTAAATTACTGATGACTATCTGCTGATAGTCATCAGTTACGCATCAGCGCACATCGCGCATCACGTTTGAACCTGTTCTAACGTAATAAAACAGTTCTTTTCTACGAGTTACTTGACATTTTTTTTCTTTTTATGCAATGAGACTACGGTAAATTTATACTAAAACAATTAGACTACTCGCCCTCGTTTTCAACGAGCGATAGTCAACTCGGCTGCGCCTCGTTGACTATCTGCTCGTAGAAAACTCGGGCTCGTAGTCTAATTGTTAATTATAGTTCACCACTAAATTTTCTCCGAATCTTATTGGTTTAAATTAATCACGTGACGCGATAGTGTTCATCCGCGGAGGGCCACTATCAGCCC
>CM042751.1:15769218-15780669 GCA_022496165.2 Catalaphyllia jardinei | reverse complement strand
GGCAACCGCAACGAGGAAAATCTCGGCCAGTAAGGTGGGAAACAAAGAGGCAATCATTCTCTTCTTCTTCAGCACCTGAGGAAAACCCAAATGTGAAAACCTTGTAGTCTGCAAACTATATTGGCAATTCTCTGAAGACCTTACGTGGTGAAACTTACAGTAATTACGCCCCGAAAAACGAAACACCTTCGTTTACAGATAGCACACAAATGAAACAGCCATCTTCTCAACTCATAATGACTTTGCCTTCGTGTGGAATCCTCCTCTTCCCCCTCCAAGCCAAGGCCGAATATCATGGATTTAATGTCACGGTTTACGCATCTTAAAAAAATGTAGCCTAACTTCGTTTATTGCAATCCGTGCGGCTAAACCGCCATCCTTGTTGCTCTTTCGGTATCAAGATTGGAATAAAAACTATTTTTATCATTACGATGAAGGTCGATGGACATCGTTAATGATTGTATGACTAAAGAGCTTTGTTCCTACTTTGCAGATGGCTAATGGAGCTAATGTACTTTAGAATTCTTCAATTTATATCAAAGATAAGAGGATATGGGCCAAGTTCAGCCCTGCATGCAGTATTAGTGTGATTCACTTGCAAATAACGTCTACAAAACTGTGCCCCAATACTTGTACTCTGATTTGATAGACACCCCCAGGCTTCGCTATTATAAGTAAGATATATGTGTCATCATTGTGTCAAAAGTTTTGTAAGCAAGGGATGGTTTCAAACTGCTGAAGTCGATGCGTCGTTTTCAGTTAAACATTCGCTGCTAGCAGAAGCTTTTTTCCTGGTGTTCGCTGACGGGAGAAAAGAGACCTCTGCCATGAATCGAAAATGGCTTTGATTTAACTGCTGTCCACGATCTTCGACGGCTGTATAACAACGCATGCTCCTCGCGTTGTTCGCTGACTGCAACTTTAGCCCGTTGCGTCTCGTGCATTTCTTTAAATTAATTCTGCTGCCATTTATTGAGCCCGCACTGTAAACATAGCGCGCTCGTTTGTTCGAAAGATTTCGATCGTAAATAGTTACAAAGTTTGCTTTTCTTCAGTTTTGGATTACCTCAACGGTGGGAAGATAAATAAAATTGAGTGACGAGCAGTTTAAGGCCTTGCTTCATTTTTAAAACCGGTGAGACACGTTTGCCTGCTTGGCGACCGGGCATGAGAAAACTCTTAACTACCACACTGTTGTGCTTGTTGCACGAAAGGTAAAAATTCTGCCATCGAAACCACTTGTTGTGGTTATTTCACCGCTAAACGCGCTCATATCTGACCAGCTTGAGTCCTGCCAAAGGCTCAAGCTATAAAAGCTGTTGAAATGGAGCAGGAGCTGTTCAACAAAAACGATACACTGAAGGAGCTCGAAGACGCCGAAGTGCTTTACACCAGTCCGGAAACCTTATCCGGTCCGAGTAGTTCTTTTTAAGGCTCGTTTACACAGGCGATTTTTGTCGCGGCAACTCAGGGCAATTTTGGTCGCGCTACAGTTGCAACTTTAAAATCGCACGTGTAAACCAGGTGCGATTTTCAGTGCGATTTGTCGCCGTGATATCGCAGGGGGTTTCGAGCATGTTTGAAACTTGTTGCAACTTTAGCGCGACAAAAATTGCATCGAGTTGCCGCGACAAAAATCGCCTGTGTAGACGGGCCTTTGATCGGTTGATTGGAATTGTTGTGGAGAAATCACATTGCATAGTGAGCTGGTAGGTCTAATCTCGGTTTGTCGATGTTTCCTGTTTGAGTGAAAGATTTTATTTTCGTCACTTGCAACGAACATTATGTGTGAGGGCTCGGTCACTAAGCCGGGGAGCATGCTCAATGTAGCCACTTTCGATCTATGCCAGAGGTCTCTTTTCTCCCGTCAGCGAACACCAGGAAAAGAACCTCTGCTAGCAGGGAAAGTTAAACAGAGCACGAACAGCCTTTTCTCTTAAGTGTTCGAGTGACATTGTGAAGTTCCCAGTTGAAGAAATATGAGTTCCCAGTTAGCTATAACTTTGGACGATGTCAATCTTTTCGTTGCCTATATGAAAAAGGCTGCCATGTTTTTACGCTCGTAGTTGAAAAATCATATCTTTGTTTGCTATTAAACAATTATTGGATGAGGATTCCAGATATCACAAAAACTGAATCTAACAATTTTTTTTTTATTATACATTGCACGAAAAAAAATTGAAGTCATGTTTTTGCTTCTCCACTGACGGCAAGCAACACAAAGGGCGCGAACTTGACATGATTACCCTTAGAAATCATGCACCGCAGTCATACATGACATGATAACCCGTGATTATTGTATAATCTGCAGTTATGACGTCACGGGCGGAAAATTCACTGTACGCTTTCGGCCAATCAGAAAAGAGTTAGAGAGTTCAATGTATAATAATATGTTTAACATCCACGATCTGCAATACTGGGCCAAAGTATTGAGACAGTTTTGCAGTCCTGCCTTTGGTCGTGATGGTCAAATCAAATCATCTGCATATAAGAGAGAGCTTAATTTGGTACATTAGGTAAAATAAGAGGATCCGATAAAATGGCTTCAAAAGAATAAGGTAAATCATTATTGTATAGGTTAAAGAGGAGTGGGCTTAAAAGTGCAGCTTTGACAAACACCTCTTACATACTGAAAAGGCTGTGTCTGAGAATCTCTAATTCTCACTGAACCGGTAGAATTGTAGCAGGAGTTTTTGATAAGTCATAAAAATTTCCTCCGACATATATTTATAGCAATTTATAGAAAAGCTAATTATTCCAGACTAAGTCGAACGTTTTCCTAAAATCTACAAACAGGCGTATACTTTGTCTTGGTGACAATGGACATATTTATCTATCAATGTTCGTAGTGTGAGAACGTGGTCTGTCGTTCCTTTGTTTGGTAAAAAGTCGATTTGAGATTTGTGAAGTACGTTCAACGAGTTGACCCGTTCCACAAGCCTTTGGTTTAAAATCGAACATAATATTTTTCCTAAACAACTAGAAACACAAATTCTGCGGTAATTGGATGTATTCTTTTTCCGCCAGACTTAAGCCGTCTGACCACAGTTTCTGATAGCTGTGTTTCATTCACCTTTTTCTCTAAAACCCTTTGGTCGCCAAAAATGACAGCAAGTAAGTTAACAAAATAAACGTCGTTTTTTATTGTTAAACTGACGTTTGTGCCGTTGCCATGGCAACATGAATAAATGTAAACAGGCCTTTAAAATCGGTTTGCAGAAAATCTAGATATTAGATTTTCTTTCCATTTTGCGTGCAACAAGCTTGTGACGATGCTCACAATTTAACACTACTTTAATAACAATTTAACAGAGATCATGAATTTTCCCTAGTTGAAAGTTCACTAGAATATCTAGAATTTCCTTTGTTAAAATTCTTTTTTTTTCAATATTCCAGTTACTTATTTCCGAAAGTATTTACGTACCAAGTTTCTTTAAATTCTAATGAGTGGTTCTCGAGAAATAGGTGTATTTCCGAAGAAAGCCATTCCGCATTTAGTCGCACTTTTTTGACTTACTACGCATGCGCTGCATTTAACTGGGTTCTTTTGGTAACAAAGAGATAGGTGAGGATAGGCTTTTGTAAATTATGCTTTTATTTCCCCGCTAAAATGCTCCACTTTAATGCTCCATTTTTCCACTAAAATTCTCGGTTTCCCCCCAATAGAGTCATGCATAGGAGACTTTTAAGGTTACCGTGCACCTTCAGGTCGATAATTTTCTTCAAATCTGGATTTTTGAGTCAAAATATTGGTCGAAGTGTGATCTTTAATTTTTTCAAGAAAATTATTGAAAAAGGCTAAATTTTGGCGCAAAAATTGCAGTTTCACGTTTACGCCGGAAGTAAAAGTTCAACCCTTGATTGACAGCCCTATGATATTATGCAATCAACCGAGACGACTTTCGCGGGATTATACAGATGTGAAGAACTAGCTAGTCAGTTGATCAGCCACTACGCAAGCATCTTCCTTGGTGCAATTATTTTAGGTATGAATAAACCTAGACCATGGAAATGTCCGTCGACCAGTTCGAAGAAGCGAAAGAAGCGAACCAAAAATGAAAATATAGCAATGAACAAACAAGCGAAAGTTGGCGCAAAGTCAAAGCTGAAAGCTACGGCTATCTGGGATCAAGCCTGCAAAAGATCGAGTCGAGAGTTTTAGTTGACAAAGGCGCTGTAATGATGGTACATGTTCTTTCTCGATGGCTTGCCTCTTCTTATCCAATCCGACGTGCTTTTCGCTAGTATATCAGCTGAAGGGTTTCCGTCGAATCTGTCACAAATAAACGAAAAAGGTCTTGCCATTTCCAGCATTTCGCATAAAGGAATGGCTCAATTGCTGTATGGATGTTTGTTCATCCTACCGAATACGGCAGTGATATTGGACTTGAAAGGCTTTCTTATCAATCAAAAATTATTTCTATCAACATCAGAATATCACCATTATTATCAAGGGAGAAAGTGAAACATGCCCGAATTTCTGAAATCGCCAAAATAATTCTCTCTCTAAAGTTTATCGGTTCATTTGAAGCTGCCGCGTTTTCTTTTACTACTGAACTTGTTTTTCCCGCCTAGCCGCTTTAGTTTGCTTTCTAGCGGTCGTTCCCTTTGTTATCTTCCCATACCTGCCAACTCTCCCGGTTTTCCCGGGAGTCTCCAAGTTTTTGATGTAATCTCCCGGTCTCCCGATTAGAACACCAAATCTCCCGGGAAATACCTGCCATGGATATTTTAATTTTTTTTCATTAATTTCATTATTTTCGAGATTTAGAAAACGAAAATAAAACAAGAAGGGAATTTATTTGAGCTGTTCTCGATCGGGACACGTAAAAGAGCAATGAAATCGAAATATATTACTGACGAGTATCGTAATTGGTCAGAGATCAACCAATCAAATTGTACAATAAATGATAGAAAATGTGGCGCGGTTTTCGCACGCTGTTTACAGATGGTCAGCATGGCTTTCGGTTCACTGCCAAAAGAATTCTTAGGCGCCCTTCCCTCGGGTTTTGAGAGAGTGAAGAGACTTGCTGGCAGAAAGTGGAGATAACTTCTCTATTTGACGTCCAGCCATCTGTAAACACATGGGGTAAGCTACTTTTGTGGGTGATTATTAATACTCAAGCGCTTTGAAATGTAGGCGGGCTAGAGATGCAAGTCACGGTGTCAAATAGTTTTCATATGAAACTTAATTTTTGAAAAATTAATGAATTGGAAACTTTAGGCACTAGTCAAAGGATTTTCTAGGGCCTAACGTTTCCAATTCTTGAATTCTTCCAAAACGCAGTTTATGAAAATAATTTGGAATCAGATTTCCATATAAACACTCTCATTTTTAGACATGTTTGCCTTCCCATAATTGGTTAAGATGGCTTCCAAAATTATAATAAGATCTATTCAGGCTGCAAACTCACTCAAACTCCGCATTATTACTCGTACTCAACTTTGATAGACCACCTAAACTAGACTCAGTACTGCACGTTTTCTTGTTGTTTATGCGAGAGGAAAGGTGTATTATCTGTTGACATGATAATGATAATGAAGAACCTGCCTTACAGTGGAAATTGTAATGCACAATGTAGACATTTCAGCATAAATCATAATGCAGTGTTGCAAATAAGCGTTGGAAATTTAATTTCCAAAACTGTAATGCGAGCTAGTGCAACACCCCTTTTTATTTTCCATTTTGGCAAAGATGTCTGTTTTTAATCTTCCGAGAGCCCAAATTATTTGCCAGTAATACGCAACATAGTGTTTCAAAAATAGACAAAATTCATTTCGGCTTCCTTCAGTCCTAATTAACACAATACGAAGTGATACTGAACCATACTGCTTGTCTCTAGTTCAACCGACACTAATTAGTAAAGATACCATACAAGACCCACGAGAGGTACAAGGATGAGCCTCTCTTTGGGTATTTCCGACGAAATCGAAGACGCGACGATCGCTGTTGATGAAACGACGATCTTGGAGATTGAAGCGACGATTTAGGAATTATTGCATTCAGACAAAATATTGGTCAGTCGACCTAAACGATATCCGCCTGGGAGAAGTCGTAAAGAGCTTTGAAGTGTCTTTAATATAAGATCAATGATTTCGTTAAAAAAATCGGCGATTCCATGAAAAAAGCTCGACGAAATCGACGTTCGCACGTACCCATAGAGGATGTTTGCTTACTAAGAGACAAATCTTACTAAGCCGGATTCATAGAAACTGCTTTCGAGTGCAAGTTAAAGTGCCTCCTTTGGGGTTTAAGTTTTTTAGTACAATTTTTCAAGGAAGGAAAAAACGACGGTCTTGGCCTGTCTTAATTCTAGGGATATAGCTGTTTCTTTAGCTATTTTTCCGTTGGAACTACGGAAAGTTTCCAAAGAGTGTTAAAACTTGATGATAAAAGCGAGGGTGAAATGATAAAATTGGTTCGCGATCCTAAGGAGTCCTCTCGTAAGTGGGCCAGAACTAGAAAGCTCAACATGAAATGGTGGCAAGCTGGTCCCTCGTTAGAACAAGAGGCTTTATTCCTGAGCGAGTAAAAATTACAATTGGCGAGTGGATTTTTAGGGTCATTCGCCCGAATGGCGAGTGCTGTAAAAACGTGGTTCCAACACTCTATTTGATATAGCACTGAGATGTTGAAAGAGCACTTAAAACTTTAGAATCACTGAGCAACCTGTCATTAAAGATTATGCAGGGAACAATAGCAATACGGTAGGTAATGCTGTTCTAACCGAGAGACGTCGGGAACATTCGGAAGCTCTTTCCGGTGATTTTCGGTGAGTATTCCTGGACATTGTCGAAAATGACATACTCACAATGCAAAGATTTCTAGACGTCTCCAGAGTTTTGTACTCTGGGGGTTGGCAGGTATGTCTTCCGCATTTTGCTCCAACAGCTTCAAGAAAAAAAAAACGACCAGCCAAAAATATTCTCTTCGCTTTAAAAGAACACAATGCGGAACTCTAAGGGTTGATTGAAGATTACGCGGGTAAATTTCACCACGAAGCCAACGAAGCGCTGATTGGCTCAGTTATCTGAGGGCCCAGTTGACTGTGTTTGTGGGCGGAGTTTGTTTGCGAAGGGGGAAAATTTTTTCAGCGCTGTTTTCTCGAAACAATTTTTTCACCAGAAGGGGACCCTTTAAAGAGCTACAAGTCAAAGAAAATTTGTTCGATTGCTCTCAAATTTTGACAGTAACTAGTTTTACATATAAACAACAAAAACGTGTCTAGCCGCTTTAGTGTCTGCGATTTTTTTTATTTCTAAATATTTTTTTCAAGAGCGATTTTTGCACGGTAACTCCATATTTTTTTAAACCTATTTCAAAAATGTTCTGTAACTTTTCACTGAAATTGAATATGGCAAATCGCAATTTTTAGCGCTTTGGCCCCGGAAATGGAGGAATACATTAAATAAGCGAAAAGCAAAATTCGCTTTGACATGTAACGCTCAAAAGGAGAAGGTTATAAATTCCAGAGAACGGTTACAAATTCCGGTGTCATTCACCTTGGCATAAGTGATCATTCTCTTGTTTTTTTGTTCACGTAAGACTCAATACTGCCGTACTGGCCCTCGCGTGATTGAAACACGGCAATTTAAACACTTTAACAGAGGGAAATTTTTAAGTGACCTCAATCAACTACCTTGGGCCAATGTTGATTTGTATTCTGATCCTAATGAAATGTGGCGTATATGGAAAGAAATGTTTCTTGGTTGCGTCGACAAACACGCACCACTTAAATCCAAAAGAATTCGAAAAAAAAACGATCTCCATGGATTACTAGAGAGTTACTGAACAAAATCCGAAAACGAGATTTCCTTAAAAAGAAGGCAATCTCCTCCAACAACCCGGCTATATGGGATCAATTTAGGTGCGCAAGAAATCAGGCAAATAACGCTATTAAACTCGCAAAAAAACTCTATGTTTCTGACAACTTGGAAGCCAGCAAAGGTAATTTGCGCAAAACATGGAATGTTATCAACGAGCTAACTTCACGTAACTGTGGTAAGTCAACGAATATTTTGGAGATCAAAGTAGATAATAAAATAGCAAGTAACCCTTTGGATATTGCGGAAACTATTAACGATCACTTTACTAATGTTGCGCAAATATTAGCACAAGATATTCCTGTTGTCGATGCTAATCCTGAGTCTTATTTAGAGCCCACTGACCATTCGTTTTCTCTCCAAATTCCGAGTGTTGATATTGTTTCTAACATTTTGTCGAAAATTGATGAAAAGAAAGCCACCGGTCTTGATATGATTCCGAGTAAACTGTTGAAAATGGCTGCTAATATCGTCGCACCCTCTCTTACCTCAATATTCTCAAAGTCTATTCTAACTGGGATATATCCAAACGATTGGAAAACGGCCAAAGTGACTCCACTTTTTAAAAAGGGCATTAAATCTGACCCTAACAACTACAGGCCAATATCTGTAATCCCTCGAAAGTTTTCTAAAGAATTGTTTATAATCAACTTTTCCATTATCTAGATGATAATAAATTGCTACTGGGTTGCCAATCAGGGTTCCGTTCTCTACACAGTACGCTCACGGCTTTGCTTGAGGCAACAAATGCTTGGTCAGTAAACATCGACAATGGCCTTTTAAATGGCGTTGTCTTTATTGACCTTACTAAGGCATTCGATACCATTGATCATGAGATCATCTTGCGTAAAATGTCATATTTGGGTGTCGATCAGGCGGCCATAAAATGGTTCTCGTCGTACTTAAGTGGCCGAACCCAAAGATGTAATGTCAGTGGCAAACTATCATCTGCTCGTACCCTTAGTTGCGGCGTGCCGCAGGGTAGCATATTAGGCCCTTTGCTATTTTTAATTTACACTAGTAATACCTGCCGGTAGAGTGCCAACGAGTAAAAACTGTGACAGTTGCTTGCCGAATGAAAATCAATTTAGAAATACCGGCAACTGATGGAATCCACATGGAGGATCGAAGCCATGGTCTTGTGTAAGAACTAAGCTGACCAATGCAAGTTAAGCAACACGTTCGCGGTAATTGTCATATTTTCCCCCTTGAACATCCCCCGAAAGCAAATGCTTGGAGAGTAAAAACACATCTTGCAATAGATATATAAGCCTAAACAACGCATAAACACGTGGCAAAATACTGAGGTGTCAAACTCGGCGAAAGCGACATAAAATCTAAAAATTTGAAACAGCACAGTTTTTAAAATCTATTTTCAACCAGTGTTTCGTGGGTGGAAAAAATAAAACCCCATTGCTCGTCAAAAATCCTTTTATTTCGCTAGAAATTCATCTCTGAACATATAGAAATTTAAGTTTCTTTAAAAGGTCAATGAAATGACCTTTTCCGGTTTTTTTTCCTTCTGGGTGAACAAAAATCTAGCATTAAAAAAATACGCTGAACCGGCATATTGTGAAAAAAAAAGGCTCCAAAAACCCTGACTTCAAAGCATTAATAGCTGCCTCACATCGGTTAAGAAAAATATATTCCTTAGCAATCTAGCTTCATCATGTTAAACCCCGGGTGTTAAACCTGTCAGTTCCTTTTGTCAAACACGGGAAGCGACAGTCGCCCATAGCACCGAAAATCATGAACATATCATAACATGAAGCAACGCTTTGGTCCTAAAAATCCAGAATTATTGTCTGAGAGCTGAAAATTGAATGGGAACAGCTTTTTCGAACTTTTCCTGGGTGATTTAGACGCGGAAAATTTGACCTCAGTGGGCTACAAAAGAGAACCAAACAAAGAACAACGCGGGACAGCGAAGAGCCGATAATGTTTTCAATTTTTTCCGGCGGCCATCGTCACGTACCTGTTAACAAGGCTTACTTGTGGATAACTTTAGCCTTAGAACTTAGCCTTAACTCTACTTAAAATTCCTCCTAATAACACGACATTTAGAGTCCTTCGTAAACACGAGTGAAGCGACTAAATCGGTTGAAAAACCGAACAGAGAAAGGTAAAAGTCTGGTAGGCTTGTCAACACCTTTACGTGTACCGATCATGATCCTGCTGATGTGATTGGTTCAGATAAAAATACTGCGATCCCATTGGCTAACTTGAAAACAATCACCGATGATGTCACTCTTACATTACCTCACATTTGCATTCGAGATTCTCATACACGGCTCTATAATGCTGCTGCCTCGTCACCCTCGCGTCCTCGCGAGGGTGACTCGTTGGCAACAACAACGGGTGAAAATAGCGTTTTTCTTACCTCAAAGTTGGTCTCTACTCCGCTCGACGAATGCCAAAGCTGGTAAGCATCGACGATCAGCAACAATGCGGCCTTGACACCACTATCTCTGCGCGCTACAATTGGTCCGTCGGCAAAACAATCGACCTCTTATTCCCTACGTCATTGCAATCTCAAACAATCGACCTCTTATTCCCCACGGCCTTGACATCACCATCTCTGCGCGCTACAACTGGTCCCTCGGCAAAACAATCGATCTCTTATTCCTCAAACAATCGACCTCTTATTCCCTACGGCCTTGACATCACCATCTCTGCGCGCTACGATTGGTCCGTCGGCAAAAAAATCGACCTCTTATTCCCTACGTCATTGGAATCTCAAGAATCTTACCTTACAACAGGAATGTTACCTTACAAACACTCGAGATCTTTTCCGTAATACGCACGGCTTTATAATGCTGCCGCCTCGCCAGCCTCGCGTCTTCGCTCGGCTGGGCTCGTTGGCAATTAATGATCTTCCCAACTCCCTGCGGGGCGCCGTACCAAGAATGTTTGCCGATGACACCAACCTTACGTTATCTGCTAAAACGTTATCAGAACTTAAGCTAGCTCTAACGCCTGAATTAAATAACCTTAGCCGTTGGCTGAAAGCTAACAAGCTCAGTCTAAATGTTGCTAAAACTGAGCTAATGATTATTGGATCAAGACAAAGGCTATCTGCCCAATGTGACGATGTAGAAATCAGAATTGATGACCAAATTATCAAGAGAGTCGTTCATACCAAATCCTTGGGTCTTACCATAGATGCTCACCTCTCTTGGGGTAAACATGTTGAAGAGATTTGCAAGAAAGTCTCTTCAGCTATAGGCGCCCTAAAACGCGTGCGGCCGTTTATATCCAAAGAAACTGCAATTCTAATTTATAACACCTTAATTATGCCTCATTTTGATTACTGCAGCCCCGTCTGGGACTGTTTGAGTGGTTACTTGAGTGATAAGCTCCAAAAATTACAGAATCGCGCAGCCAGAGTTATTACTAAATCATCCTTTGATGCGAGCTCAAACCACCTTCTTTCCACCCTCAACTGGGAGGAGCTATCTCTTCGCCGAAAGAAACAAAAAGCCTTAATGATGTATAAAACCATGAATGACCTTGCTCCGGAATATCTACAAAGTCTTTTCTCTCAGCGTCACTCTGCTTACAACTTAAGAAACTCTGCGGGAAGGCTGACCCTGTCCAAACCAAGCACCAATTATTTGAAACGAAGCT
>CM042751.1:15756718-15761718 GCA_022496165.2 Catalaphyllia jardinei | reverse complement strand
ATGTGCAGAAAAACAGAACCATTATCCTACCTGGCGACACTCGACGAACTACGAGCGAGTTGGCCTGACGTTGGCGCCAAATTAGAAGGTTGAGGGTCAAAATGTTTCATAATTTTCTCTTCAAACAACCTGCTATGGTTTTTGGAATTCAAAAATTCCTTTCCCTGAATATTTGATGCCGTTTCCAGAGAGAAAAGTTGTATGGCTTCAATACTTTTCTTGTTAACTTACATCGGAATGAAGGACAGAAGAGTTTTTCCCGCCTGAATCCCGATTGGTCAACCTGATATGGTTTCGAGTTCAATTTGGAATTAATTTGCACGAATGAGTTTTTCAAAAAGCTGAAATTGTACGAGCCGCTTCGGCGAGTGCAATTTCAGCTTTTTGAAAAACTCACAAGTGCAAATTAATTTCAAATTAAACCTAAACTTTTGGTCACCAACGCGATGATGAAATTTAAGTTGCATTGGCGAGCGTACCAGTCGCAATTTCAAGCCCTTGGATGTCTTTCTAAGCCTGTGTTCAGTCTGCAGTCTTGCAAAAATAAAGGGCTTTATTATATCTCTAAGTTAGTACGCGCGCTGCATGTGATTGGCGAGCGGGCCGTACTCTCCTGCACAACCCGATAAAATTTAGTTGTTTTTTTGTTGCCGAACTGTTACGTAATTTATTACCAAATTTTTTAACTTATATGGAAAGTAAAAGTTTAAAGATTTATTTTGCTCTAAATTGTTTACTTAAGCGTTTTAACGACTTAAAAGCGATTTCAAATTGAGTCGTTTTGCTTTCGGCCTGCTACAGAAAAATGATGCCGTTCCTCATGAATCGAAATCGTTCGCGAACCCATCAGACACACAATAGAGAAATTATAAAAATCTTACTAACCTCGTTTTCTCGGTCCGTACTGTAAGTTACGGATCCTCGTTTTTCCCCTGCGATTTATGGCCCGCGCTTCGCGCTTGGGCCATAAATCGAAGTCAGTTTAAAGCCGGCGCTATTGACCCCAACACTGAACTGAATTACATTGCCTTGTTTTGTTTATCTGTTTATAACATCCCATTGTTCTTATTTGAGTATGTACTCATTCAGCAAACCCAATTTACACTGAGATTCGGATAAGACAGCTGTGTGGAGAGCGTATTTGGGCTTAATAGAACAAATTCGATATATTAAAATTCAGCCTAAAACAACTGACCTCTGACGAGGCTCTGGGGAATATACTCCAGAAAACTCTGTAGTTATTCCCAGAAGCCTGCTGAGGTCTGTTGTTTTACGCTGAATTTTAATATATCGAAATTGGTCTATTGGCAAATTAACTTCAGGTGTAACACATATATCCTTCCCTATAGCAGAAATGCTATATTCAGATTAGTTTCCTATCACATTGAAGTACAAACGTTTATGATAGAACGATCACGCACCACGTGACCATCAGCCCCTGTATAGGGTGGTTGTCGGTAGGCTTAGACTACGTACAAGACGGAATTCATTAAACTTTGGGGCCATCCCGCTTTTGACTGGCTTCATAGAATACAAGAAGAATATAATGACCTCCACGAACTAATCCGTCACGAAAACGGAACTTTTCGAAACGCTCTTCTAATCGGATTTTTATTATTTTAGCAAGAGACTGATGGTTTTTCCCTGTCTTCTAGACTAAATGGTGGCCTTCGGAGCATGCCCATCCAAGTGATCCTACCGCCCGCTAGCCATGGTGGTAGCTCTCTTTGATTACGCAGGTTTAGCTGAGACCATCAAACTTAGTAATTTCTGGCTCTGATTTTTGATTTTATTAAAAGCGCGAGGTCATCGCTTACCAAAAGCGCACACTTATGTCCAGGATTAAACGCAGGTATTGTTTAATTAGTACTTCATGTTTGGCTGGGTTATTTGACATTTTTATATTACTTCATATGACAAATTTGTGTGTGTTTTGGTGACTTTTTACCAATAAGGACACTTTGTGATGCTTATCATAAGGAATTTGAATCTCATTAGCGTTCAATCCTGGACATATCTCAAAGCACAATGTCTCTGGGAACGAGATGCGATTGTATGCCTCTCACCTCTAATATGTCTCTCACCGCCTGTTTGCATCTTTGTGGTTTTCAGCGTGTCCTCCATCTTTTTGACGTTAGAAATCAGGTATTTTGCACAAAAATTGGCCAGCTCATCACTGAGTACAGACCGATCTGTTACTTCACTGATATTTTTGAAAGACTTCTGCAAGATTAAGGATAGCCAACGTCAGAACCTCGTGACAATATTTAAAAAGCCTTTAATGGTGAGTGACAGGGCGGATGTTTTTCACAAGCCCTGGATTCTAAAGCAGAAGAGGGTCCTTAACAATGTTCTCACCTCTGTTTTCTCAAGATCACTTAAGAGTTCTCTTGGTGTCCGCAGTTCTTTGTCCAGGGGCAAAAAGTAGCAGATCTTTCTTTCTGCATGGTAACAACAGCAAACTCATATTCTGTGATGATGAAAAATAAATTGTTTTTAAAACAGATGAGTCTAGTGGTAAAGATTCTGGATTCTGGTCTCGTTGATAGGCCGAAACCTGCATCTGTGGGCACCATGAAAAATTCCCTCCAGATCGTAGGCTATGTTACGTTCATACTTGGTGCCTGAGCACGGTGCTCTAGTACGATTCTCACTGGACGCTAATGTAAACACAGCTATTTTCCAAGTACTCACACCAGGATTTGCAGTCGGGCACTAACTGATACTGGGGTTTCTGGAGTACTGAGGGTTTTAGCGGTCCCGGGTTCGAGTCCCACTCTGACCACTACCTGGATTTGTTTCTCGGTCGCCCCGAGTTCAAATCCTCGGCCACGCTTGTAAATAGCCAACTGGTTTGCCTCCGACCAGTTGGGATTCTAGACAATGTTATGTTCAATTTGAAATATTTGTTTACATTGTTTGCCGGACACCACTAGCACTTGTCACTATGGGGAGTATAAACACAGCCGAGGGTAAAAAAAAAATATTTATTTTTGTATTTATTTCTTTACTACCTCTCAGGTCTCAGGTCTATGTAAACACGGAAATAGTGCTGTATTGCTTAAATAGAAACACGAGTGGGAGTTCGGGAGAACGAGAAATGCTGGGAAAATACGAGCAGCAGGCGAGTGTTCCACAGCTTTTTCGAGTTCTCCCAAACTTTCACTGCACTCGTGTTTCTATTTAACAATTAGATTGTGAGCTCCAGATTTCTATCGCGTGATCTAAATTCTCTTCACAGGCAGCTTCGAAAACGCCAAGAAACAGCCTTAATTTTGCCGAAAAGTGTAAGTGTAAGTGTAAGTGTAAGTGTAAGTGTAAGTGTATATCGAACTAGCGTGTTTCCTCTCTCACTTTATCGAACTGAAAGTTCAACTGGGGAGCGTGCCCTTTACAGAACTCTTCCTCTAATTCGAATATTGAGGAAAACTGTTAGACAAGAGCAAATCTAAGACACAAAATCGACACGAAACCGAACCAGCGTGTTCACCACAGAATTGAACGAGCGTGTTCCGATGAATCGAAACAGTGCATTCCTTCTCTGGGGGTGGGGGGGGGGGGTACTTCCTTATAAGAGGCTAATTGGGATCTGCCGCTGGATGGGGTCGCATTTTCACGCTTGGATTGACTATAATTTGGTTACATTTTTAGTAGAGTTACTAGAATGGGGTAGTACATTTTCGGGATTTCTCGGATAAGAAAATTCTGGTAAGCAGGGATTTAAAAATAGAAAGATTCACGGTTAAAAAATGGTTCGTTCTGTTGTTTTAATATTTAACAGTCGGCTCGCACTGAAGTCCGTTCAGGAAATCACAACTTAAACATTAACGACTTGCACAATAGTGCAGAACCCCTGGGTTCAGAACAAAGTCCAACAAATCTTCCGTGCCACGGTATTTATTTTCCGGCTATTCTGCGTTGTTATCGTCCATCGAAGTTAACTCAACTTTTCGATTAGCAAGCGTTTGATCTCTTTCACTTGGGACTTATTAGATTTCAATGTGAAGAATGTTTGTATTTCGACTATTTATGACTGTGCGTTTGTAAATACTTATAGTTAGCAAATGTACCAGAATGTTTGTACTGTTTGTACAACATTCAATTAAACAAACTCGTGTCAATAGGCCCTTTGCAGGATCTAGTCACATGGTACGGAATAAATTACGCTGGGACGCAAATGACACAGTGGGACTTTCAAAACAAAGGAATTATTACCAATCCAGCGTGACTTTCCTTTGTTTTGAAAGTCCCACTGCGTCATTTGCGTCCCAGTGTAATTTATTCTGTACCATGTGACTGGATCCTGCAAAGGGCCTATTCATTTTAGGGTACATATGAATGTTGTGCCGCGTAGCACTATGAACACAAATGATGTAACAGAGAATTAACTCTGAAGTGTAAATTTTAGTGCTAATTTAACCCATGAATAACCCACTGGGCGTTAGCCCTAGTAAAGGGAATCAGGGAACAACACGAGGTAAAGAAAAAACCTTTTGACCCACGACCTCCGGAACATATCTACCGTTACTCTGCCGACTGAGCTACGAGGTCGGACAGAGAAAGTCGGGGTCGATTTAGGTGGTGAATCGCGGCGAAGAGAAAGTAAGGGTACATATGAATGTTGTGCCGCGTAGAACTATGACCCTACTTAAAAGACTCTATAAGGTAGAGGCATAAACAGAACGTGACTAAGTTGGGATCGCGAAAATTACATTTGCCCAAAAGTGACTAAGATGGGGTATATAATTAGCCACAAAATAGACTATAATGGGGTAGGTGTCCTGAGAGGCCAGCGGCACATACCCAGCAAGCCCCTTCAGGTACTTTAATTCCCCGTTTTGGTCACCCTGTTCCTCTGATGAGCATGATCTGTAACACAGTAGTTGACTTCGTCTACAACCTCCATGGCCATAGAATAACCGAGTACAATCACAACCTTCTTGATTCTGCTAGTTTTCAAGTCTATGCAGATGCAGTGTTTGCAAAAGGTGGGGGGGGGG
>CM042751.1:15737262-15756618 GCA_022496165.2 Catalaphyllia jardinei | reverse complement strand
TGGGCCTGTAGGTTAGTGCATTATTAATCGCGGCTAATGCTAAGACAATGGGTAGGTATAAACATGAGGCATATGATTTTTTTAAATCTCTTGGCCACTTCTAGTGTTGGCTTTTTTCTTCAAACTGAACCCAAATGATTCTATTCATGTGACCTCTGATATGAATTGTCAGAGTTCACATGCATTGCAGTACTTTATGACATAGACACATTTGTTTTGCAAATTACCACACCTGTGAACAGATGTATATAGGAAGCCAACACAAAACTTACATGTTAATTAGTAGGTATTTCAGTCTGCATAAATGAGTTGAGCCCCCAATAAGTACACATATCTCTCAAGGTCACAAGAGATTTGGCTTTACAGAGTATTACTGTAACTGGTTCGAAGGAAGCATTTGATTAAAAAAAACCAACATCAAGGATATTTCAAAACTCTGCTATATCTTCTTTTCCAGAAGGGAATAAGCATGATGCATCAATGCTGGATGAGTCTGGTGTATTGAATGAGCTTGAGAGGCATGCCTTTTCTCCAACTGGGCAGGCAATGTGTATTTATGGTGATCCAGCATATCCACACTATGTTCATCTATAAAGACCATTTCAGTATGGAGTACTGACAAATCAGATGTAAAGTTTCAATGAGTCCATGAGTAAAGTTCATTCCTCAGTCTAGTGGATTTTTGGGGACATCATAAACTATTTTAAATTTTAAGATTTTAAGAAAGACTTGAAGCTGGATTTAAGCCCCATTGGGATAATGTACATTGTCTGTGCCTTACTAAGGAATGGACTTACTTGCCTCTGTGGTAACACAACCTCTGAGGTTTTCTAGTTAGACCCTCCATCTCTGGAAGATTACTTTGCTTAATATCATTCATACTTGAGGGCATAGCTAAATGTTTTTGGTTTGTAGGCTTGTTTTAAAAGAAAATCTCCACAAGGAATTATGCATAAAAGGAATATTTCAAAAAACCAAAGGTTCTTGAGAAAACTTTTAATGGAAGCTGTCACCCAGATACTGTAAAGTCTACATCAGTTTCTTTCTTAGTATGATGAGCAGTGCTTCACAGATTTTATTTTCCAAAAGGCCTTTTGTGCCTAGGATTTTGACACCAGAAAAATAATATCCATACTCTGTCCATGATAGGGGTGCAATGTCACCCCCACCCCTCTGGAATTTCCAAATGCAAACAGTGATTAGTATAGAAAACAGGGTCTTTCCCACCCTCCCCCAACCCCTAGGATTCCTTATGCCTTTATGTAGGAGGGGTATGGATATTTTCTGAATTCACACAATGTTACGCTATATGCTAAAACTGAAGAACAAACTGTAACGAGTACGCATACATGAAGTATCGAGCTTCATGTGGCCGCAAGGCACCCTGGGCAGTTCGTACCTCGTGGTCGGCCATGTTGTATCTTAGTGAGCTGTAGCTATATGCTCTTGTGTTAAATATAAGTTGATGTTTTGGTACCTGACCGCCTGATTACTGATCGTTACATGGTGTCAGAAGTCCACTGGACCTACACGCCACGAGAACTGGAAATTTTGTGCCAAAAACAAGCAGCGAGGATCGACAATGGCGAATTTTCAAATTCCACCCCCCCGACATTCTTGAGCTCAACGATGGCTCAACAGCATCGAACTGGCGAGTTTGGGTCGCTGCCTGGAAGAATTATACGCTGGCTACAAAGTTGGATAAAGAAGATGAAGAGCGACAAGTGGCGACGTTGTTGGCAGTTATCGGAAAAGAAGCAAATAAGGTCTTTCGTACTTTCACTTGGGCCACGGATGGAGATGAGAAGAAGATTGCTCCCGTCTTAAAGAAATTCGAAGATTACTGTATACCTAGAGAGAACACTATTTACGAACGTTTTCTATTCTTTACTCGAGATCAGCGGGAGTCTGAAACAGTTGATCAATACCTGACGGAATTACGCCAAATTGCAGGGAACTGTGATTTTGAATCACTCACACCAGAGCAGCTTCTCCGTGATCGTTTAGTAACTGGTACCAGAAATGGCAAGGTACGTGAAAATTTGCTTAAAGAGAAGAAGTTGACTTTAGAGAAAGCTTTAGATATTGCTCGCGCTTCAGAAAGCACAGCTGCTCAAATTAAAGTTATGACTGTGGAATCTGGTTTGAATGTTGTCAAACAGAAAGAGAAAGAGCTGCTTGATGACATTCCATTGGGGAAAGAGATTAAGATTCGAGATTGCAGATTCTGTGGCAGGAATCATGAAAGACGCAACTGTCCTGCATTTGGCCAGACCTGTGCATATTGTAAAAAGAAGAATCATTTTGTAGCCAAGTGTCCAACAAAAAGTAAGGTGTCTACTGTCCAGGAGCGGTTTTATTTGAGTACAGCAGGCGTTGCAAGCGGGCAAGGACGTGAGGTGGTGACCCTCAGCGTGTCAAAGGATGCTGACAGTATGACAGGCCATGAAGTTGCCTTCTTGATGGACACTGGAGCTGAGTGTAACCTTCTGCCTTTGGATGTCTACAAGGGCCTGACTGGTGATCTGGACTTAAAGTGTCTTGATACTCGAGTGAAGTCGGTTCTGATCTTAGCCAATGGGTATGAACAACCTACCGAGGGCAAAGCTACCCTATATGCAACCCGTAATGGACACACTCACAAGATACTAGCTAGTGTAGTCAAGGGTCATGGGTATGAGCCAATACTGTCCAAGAAGACCATGTTAGAAATGAACCTGATAAAGATCCTTGATTGTGACCGTGATCCACGCGTAAATGTGCTGAAGACAGGTAGAGACCCCTTACTAGAACAGTATGCTGACGTGTTTGAAGGCCTTGGAAAGCTATATGGGAAGTACCATATTGTTGCTGACGAGTCTGTGAAACCTGTAGTCCACCCACCAAGGCGGTTACCTGTTGCCATGACTGAGCATGTGCAGAGGAAGCTGGAGGAAATGACAGCTAATGATGTCATAGCAAAGGTAGATCAGCCCACTGATTGGGTATCCAGCATGCTGGTGGTGAGAAAGCCTCTTTCTGAAGGAAGTGGAGAAACAAAGATACGCATCTGTCTTGATCCCAGGGACCTGAATGTCGCCATAAAACGAGAACATTTCCCAATGCCAACAATTGAGGAAATTGCAACTAGACTAAACGGAGCAAAGCTCTTTAGTGTGTTTGATGCTAGTAATGGGTTCTGGCAGGTGGAACTTGACGAGGAATCTAGTTTGCTCACCACGTTCAATACCCCCTTCGGGCGCTACCGCTGGAAGCGAATGCCGTTTGGCATCAGCAGCGCACCAGAGGTTTGGCAGCGAAGAATGCGAGAGCACATAGAGGGGCTTAAGGGAGTAGAGGTCATAGCTGATGATTTTGTGATTGTTGGATATGGCAACACACCTGCTGAGTGGCAGTCAGACCATGACCAAAATGTGCGTGCTTTCCTAGATCGCTGTCGTGAAAGAAACCTGAAACTGAACGAGAAGAAAGCCCGGCTGAGACAGCAAGAAGTTCCCTTCATTGGTCATATTTTGACCCCAGAAGGTCTCAAACCTGACCCATGCAAGGTGGAGGCTATAGTACAAATGCCTGACCCCACTGATGTTCACTCTCTGCGTAGATTCCTTGGCATGGTGAATTATCTAGCAAAGTTTCTGCCACGCTTGTCGGATGAAACAGAAGTCCTGAGGAAGCTCACTGAAAAAGATGCTGAATGGTGTTGGTTACCCGCCCATGCTGATGCTTTGGCCCGCATCAAACAAATGATTGTAACTGCCCCTGTACTTGCCTACTATGATGTAAGCAAACCAGTAGTCATCCAGTGTGATGCTTCCCAGAGTGGGCTTGGAGCTGCCCTCTTACAAGAAGGGTGTCCAGTGGCTTACAGCTCTCGTGTGATGACCCCTACTGAACAAAGTTATGCGCAAATCGAGAAGGAGCTCCTTGCCATAGTCTTTGCATGTGAAAAGTTTGATCAGTACATCTTTGGAAGAAGTGATGTAGTTGTCCAGTCAGACCACAAACCACTGGAAACAATATTCAAGAAACCCATCCACAGCTCCCCGAAGCGACTCCAACGAATGCGACTCCGTTTGCAGAATTATGACATCCAAGTGGAATACAAGAAAGGCACCACGATGTTCTTGGCTGACACCCTAAGCCGAGCATACGTAGAGGGCGAACAGTCAACAGTCCCAACCAGTGATGTCCGTTCAATTAAGGAACGATTATTTGCCTTTGAGTTAGAGCAGATCAAGCACGATGAAGAACTGACCGTATCTCCCACTCGTTTGCAGAGGCTGCGCGAGGAGACTGCTAAGGATGAAGAGTTACAGATCCTATCTGATGTTATCCGCAATGGTTGGCCAGAGACCTTGGCAAATGCACGTGAAAATGACAGGCGTCGTAAACAAGTGATTGAGCTGTATTGGAACAGCCGGGATGAGTTGACCACAGAGGATGGTTTGGTATACAAGGGTCATCGTTTAGTCATACCTGCTGGTGAACGTTCTGACATTGTGAAGAGCCTGCATGAGTCGCATATTGGGGTCGAAGGGACACTGCGTCGTGCTCGTGATATTGTTTACTGGCCAGGCATCACGGCGCAGCTCAAGGATTACCTAGCAAAATGTGGTATTTGTAACAGCTATCGACCTGAACAATGTAGAGAGCCACTGCAGCCCCATGCTGTGCCCAGTCTTCCGTGGGAGAAAGTTGGGGTTGATTTGTTTATACTTGAGAGACAGACTTTCCTGATAGCTGTTGACTACTATTCTGGTTATTTTGAGGTACAAGATTTAAGTAGCACCACAGGCAATCGTGTCATTACTGTCTTAAAGACTTGGTTTGCCAGACATGGCATCCCTGTGACACTTGTTAGTGACAACGGACCACCTTTCAACAGTGGAGAGTTTGAGTCCTTCAGTAGAGAATGGGATTTTCATCACATTACTTCAAGCCCTCGCCATCCACAGAGTAATGGTCGTGTTGAAAATGCTGTGAAGTCCTGCAAGTCGCTGTTGCTGAAAGCCCGTGCAGATAAGCGTGATCCCTTGTTGGCGTTACTCGAATGGCGCAACACACCTACTGAAGGAATGCACGCATCACCTTCTCAGCTACTCTATGGCAGGCGAACACGCACTCGTCTTCCTGTAGCTAAGACTTTGTTAGAGCCTCATGTGATTACTAGCGTACCAGAGATGATTGAGAGGAGGAAGCAGAAGCAGAAGCATTATTATGACCAACACACACGGGAATTGCCGAAGTTGGACAATGGTGATGCCATAAGAATGCGTCTACCGGGTGAGAAAGAATGGTCCCTTGGGCAAGTCATTGGAGACGCAGGCAACTGTTCCTATCTAGTGGAGGTCAATGGGAAACAGTATCGACGGAACCGCCGATGGTTAAGGGCCACTCCTGAAAAGTTGGAGCCATCCGAAACAAGTGAGCCAACTGAGCTAACTGAGCAGACTGAGACAAGCTCAGAGGAGCTACCGCAGCCGTTGGTTGTGCCGACCCAAGTAGTTGCAGAGCCACCAAGTCGTCCAACTCGTGAACGTCACCCACCACGGTGGCTACAAGATTATCAATGCTAAGGAGACACTCTTTTGATTTTGCCTCTTTATTTGTTATTGTTCTTTTTATTGTTGGTTCTACCTACTTGTATGCACAGTTTGTCTAGCACATAAGTACCTTGAGGCATAGAAACATTGCGGAACATTATTGTTTGTGTTTGTTGGACTACGAATCTAAGGAACTTAGGGAAGGAGATGTAACGAGTACGCATACATGAAGTATCGAGCTTCATGTGGCCGCAAGGCACCCTGGGCAGTTCGTACCTCGTGGTCGGCCATGTTGTATCTTAGTGAGCTGTAGCTATATGCTCTTGTGTTAAATATAAGTTGATGTTTTGGTACCTGACCGCCTGATTACTGATCGTTACACAAACCTATGAAAATGAAGTAATCATTTATTTACTTGAATCCAAGATGGAAAAGTATATACAGTGTAATATGATATGCTCTGGTTTTCGTTAGAAAAAGTGTGAGCAAGTAGAGCAATTCTAAATGCTCTTTTTAAAAATACAACATTTGAGAAAATGGTTGACAATCAATACATTGAAAATACACTGTAGTTATCAATAGAACAACAAGAAGGCACTTGCACACTCATATAAAATCTGCTCAAGCAGTTCTTCAATTCTTCTCCAAAATTTTAGAAAGCATGGTTAACATCATGGCCTGGAATCTGTCAATTTGCTTCTGTTGCTGTTGCAGTTGCTGGCCCGTCAACTTTATCATAGCATCATTCTTCGCTGCTTCTCGCTGCAACTCTTGCTTTTTCAGCTCCAGCTCCTCTTTTTTAAATTCATCCAACCTTTCATTCCTCTCCTTTAGATACTCCAGGGTGTTGTTTCCACTTGATCTTCTTTTCTTCCCCTTTCCTTCATTTTCACTTCTTTTTGTTCTGTCTCCCAGCCTCTCCATTGTCCTCTTTCTCACTTCCTCAGCATCTTTCTTATCTTCCTTTACCTTCCTCTTTTGTGCTACTGTCTCCTGTTGGCCTCGATCACCCTTATCTTCTCTCATAATAAGGTCTCCAGGGCTGTCTGTCAGTTCTGGGGTGCTAATCCCACTTGATCTTTCCTCCTCTCTTATTCTCTTCCTGTATGCTTTGGCAAGCAGACTGTACCTCTCTCTAACACCTCTCTGGTCAACCTTAAATTTGGGGGCTTCTACTTGCAAAAGGTGATCAGCGGTTTCATGAACTGTCCCACGCTTTGTGCCAGCAAAGGGGCTGTTTGCCAGCATTTCTCTGACTAAAATTAAGTCATGTTCCTCTGTCCAGAACATCCTGTTATACGAAATGTGGTATAGTAAATAACCTATCAGTGAGAGTAGTGAAAGAAACAACACACAATCTACGAAAACTCTACGGTATTAATAGAGGAAAGCAAATAAACGCCTTACGATCAAAGGTAAACCCCTTTGGTAGTAAGAAACAAATATGACGCCGAGTGAACGGCGCATGAAGTTAAAAAAAAACATGCATGATGTGTAATTATAGCATATTCAAGTGTGAGGAACAGTGAGGCCTATTTTAAAACTTTGGTGTGAAAAGGGAAGAGACAAAGAGCTATCGAGCTGTGAAAAAATGCCGAAGAGGTTGGTTGAATACAAGAAAATATGTAATATCAGCTGTAATATAAAAATATTGGCACTAGTAAACTTAAGTACAGTTGTTCAATAGAAAACCGACAAGAAAAACTTCGGTCCTGCACGCCACTGTAGAGGAAAACGAAAGATTTGACAAATGCCGGGTTGAGACAGCTGTTTAGCAATTCAAGTCAAAACTCCACAGAAACACAACAGAAATGGTCTTATTTCAATAAAGGGAGGAAAAACACTCTTGGGAAGTTTGTCACTTAGAGTTGTTCTTCTCTTTCACGCGGAATACAAGAAAAATATAAACTTCTTATGACTGTCGCAAGTAAAAACTCAATAAATTGACTCTCATAGTAGTATTTATATAAGCATAAACAATGCATGATTGAGAGCAGAAAAATAACAGGATAAGATAAATTTCACCTAAACAATACTCGCAACAGCCGCGCGACAGCCCGGCGCGACAGAAAGCCAACAACAAACATGAAACCAACAAAAATATTTTAATACTTACACTCATTTTTTGTTGCTTGTTTCCTTTGAACATGACGGGGAAGGGGCCGAGACAAACTGAGCAGAGCTCATTACGAGTTTACAGTGACTAAATCTCAAAGAAAACCAACGGAAATAAAGTAAACAAAGGGCACAACGTCAAAATGGTGTTTTTGCCGTCCTCGACGGAGTCACGACGGGGTCACGCAACCATGAAAACAAACCAGATCTCTAATGCGCATGCGTCGTATGGGAAAACAACTTCCGGTCGGCCGTCGTTCTCGCTCCCGTCCTGGATCTTAAGGTCCCTAATAAACCCCTTATTATACCACAAATTATTTGCTCGTTGACACTCTATCGATAGGTATACCTAGTAGATAGTGAGTGGCGTAGCAGTGTGCCCTTGTTGACAAAATGACGACTGTTTCTTGGCGTTGTCGAAGAGATTGTGAAGATGACTTAGATAAAGTTTTGAACGACAAGTAGATTTATACTGAAAGAATTAGATTATTCGCTCTCGATTTCTATGCGTGATAGTTGATGCACTTTTACGTGATATAAATTTTTACGAAAACTGCAGAAATTTTCGCGCGCTCATTGGCTAATTTTTATTGTCAATAAGCAGAGACACATGAATTTATAATTCATGCGCTGCGTCAACGGACGAGAGCGGTCGATTTGACAATTTGTTATCGCAAAAACAAATTGATGTCAGTTTTAAATGCATCTGTCCTGTTATTGACAACGAATTTCGTCATAACATTGTCAAAGTAGTCTGCAGATCCACTCGGCTATCGCCTCGTGGATCCACAGCTACTTTGACAATGTTATGACGAAATTCATGATCAATAACAGGACAGACGCAAGAAAAACTGACGTCAATTTGTCTTAACTCGAGCTCATAATCTAATTGTTTAATGATCTCTTGAAGAAACACAATTTTTAACCAATCAGCGCGCGTGTTTTCTTAGGACCTTTTTTTAAAAAGACTCTAAAAATCATTGCAACAAAGCGACTAATTGATAAGTGACGCCAAACGTTATATGAAATTAAATATATCGATAACCATTTCTACGCTTTTTTTGTTATTTAAGTGCTGTGGCTTGTTGAAAGTTATTTTCGCGAGCAAATACTACAGTTTAGTAAAACTGGTTTGTCGTGTCATTGCTGTTAAGGTTTGTGGCTTTGTTCCATTACTTTTAATTAAGAAAGAAAATTTAATCATAAAACAATTAACCGAGGTGGATTCACGATTTACCTGAAAAGGTCGCCAACTTGCAGGAAAGAGGATTTGAGCCGGTTGCCACAGCCGCCGAATAATGAGTTATTCACTGTCAACAGTTGATATATTCTTACTGCCATTTTTGCTTTTTTTGAAGTTACCAGGCTTACCTTCTTAAAATCATGCAAAATATTGCTGTGATCCACGTTTCTATGCGCAGGAACTTTAAACAGTTCTGTTTGGTTCTCTGTGTCCACCTCGATGGTCTCGTTGTATTGTCCTCCAGACTCGCGGATTTGAACGTTAAAATCCACCACCTAAGATATGCAGTGAATAACATCACATGATTTAGCAGTTCATAGTTTCACTTGTAAGGATACTGGACCGCTTGAAAAACCAACCAAGACAGAAGTGTCAGGAAACACCAACAAATAACCTTCCGTTCAGGCATGTCATTTTATGCATGGTTAGCGGGAAAGGGGTATATAGAGAGGCAAAAAGCACCCCATTCTTCTATCCTCGCTTTCTTTCTCCCTTCTCCTCTCCCGCCGTTTTACGACTGCTACATGGTACAATTGACCGTTTGAACGATAAGGCGGCCTTTTGAGTTCCTTTGTTTCAAATAGCCATATGGTATGCTCAGAAGGAAAATAACAATGTGTCCCCTAAACATCCCACAATAGCTACTTGAACCAATGAGATTCGAACTGGACGCCGTATTGGGAGCTGTAGAAAGGTCCATTCATGTGCTCAGGAGATCTAGCTAACGAATATCAAGCCATTGAACATTCAAACTCAGCCGGCCCAGTCCTTATAAGAATAAAATGAATTTGAAAAAAAAAGTAGAAGCAGATATGAACTTTAAAACTACCAAAAAACACCACTCACTGTAACTTATGATGAAAGAACCACAATTAAACAAAGTGAAGGGTTTTTCTGAAGAGTTCTGAGAGTTAATTAAGACGTGAAACACGAATGACCTCTCTACGCTTACCGTTTTTGAGGCAGAATCTGAAGTGTTGTTCCCGCATTCGGTGCAGAAAGGATTATCAAAAGCCAAGTTCACCGAGGCTAGAGCCAGGACAAACATGAATGCCACTTGGCTATGGACGGCTTGCTGAAAAAGAAAAACCGCACACTCAGCTAATTCAACTAAAAATAAAAATTAAAAATAAATATCCTTGCGGGAAGCCTCACTAAATGATGACCAATTTGATTGGAACATAACCGTTTAGATAACGTAATCACCTTTAACTTTTACAAAGTGACGCGGTTAATTGCGGCCAACAAGTGTTTTTGAAAGGAACAAAAGGCAAATTGTCGACTACTTGCTGAATTAAGAAAGATTGGGCCTTTCAGTTAGCTAGAGGCCTCTGCCACTTATTTAGAAAAAACTCTAGAAATATCTAAAAGAAATCGCTGCTAGAAAAGCGGTATTGCCATAAAAGTAAATAAAATACTCAATCGTACCCGCTCTCTGTTTAGATTACGAGTAGTCCATCTTTCGCTTAGTCCGTCGAGCGAGACGCGAAAGAACCTCGCGAGAAAAAAAGGGCCGCGCGATATATGACGCGTCGTGGCGGACAAAAATGCTTGTGTCAATTGATATAGAACTTGTGCTTTTCGAGAATAATTTGTTGCTCCACATCTACAACTTGTTTTCTGCATGTAAAACTTTTTGTTGCATACATCTGACTTTTGGCCAAACTTGTACAACATGTTTTCCAAATACTGTACTTGTGTTAACATTTGTGCTACTTTTGTAAAACATATACAACTTGTTTTCCAATATACAACTTGTCAAATCCGTTTGAACTTGCATGCAATTTTCATAAAAGTGATTTTAAAAATAACATACTTGGCACTGAATATGTGTTACTATTAAATATTCATAACTTCTTTGACATTTTCGTACAACTAGCTATCGATTGAAAGCTTGGCTTATCGATTGATCACACAACCCATCATTCTTTGTGCTCTCTCTGAACTGTTTCTGAGCTAGATAGTGTCATTTTTACTTTGCCATTGTTATTTTAGGAGATGGAACGCCATTATTTGTCCGAAAGTTTCGATACGTGTGGATTTTTTGCAAGGAGAGGGGAAGACTTTGTAGGTTTACGACGAGTTGAAGTGTGCATTAGTGCTCGCTCAACAGAACAACCTCACAGTTTCCTTACCTTGGGAATTACAAAAGTTGATCAGTCGTTTGGAGAGTAATGTTTTCACTTTCAGCCATGAAAAGATTTTCTGCTGGAAGAAGGCAGTCTTGTATAATCACTATTTGCCTCAAAACAGTGCAGAATGGAAGAAGGGGAAATTTGGGATCTCAAAAGCGCGGGTTTCACATTGAGAAAAATTGCAAGTTTCTTTTGTGTTTTGGAGCGAAAATTGAGACTACGGCGTCAAGAAATGGGATGGCCTACGAGAGAACAGGAGTTAAGTCAAATTTGAGACGACACCTTAGACATTGTTGTCAGGAATGTACTCTCTCTGGTGGTGTTAGGGGCTCTCATGCAGAGGACGAACTCTCCTCGTTCAAAGTAACAGAGTTAGACTGTCTATTTTCAGAGTCGATCCGGTCAGCCGTGCTTTGCGTTTTTTTATAACAGTCTAGAGGCGAGTTTACAATGTAACAACGCCAAATTCCCTTACCTTTATGTATATGTATATCTATAAAATAACTGCTACCAATGTGAGATGTGTTTTTCCATAATTGGTCCTTCTTATAGTTCAAATTTGTCCGGGATGCCTCATGATATGTCCGTGGGGGGGGGGGGGGGGGAGGGACGCACATGAAAGGGGTGGGGATGTTCGTTGGAAATTTTGAATTAAACCCCTAAAGGAGACCGATCTGGGGGTGGCCCAAGCTTCTTTTGACCCCTAAAAGAGACCATGTCAGAAAACACGCAAATATATATTTTTATATTTCTTCATGTGCAGCCCTAAACGAGACCTCTCAGGGCTAAATATAATGGCGTTTTGACGAGAACACCTTTAGTGAGACAAAAATCAGAAATTTACACCCCTAAGCGTGAGGACGAACATTCCCGCCCCTTTCATATGCGAGTGCCCCCCGGGGATATGTCATCGTCCCTTTCATATGCGAGTCCCCCCACCCTGGGATATGTCATGCCCTTAAACATAGCAGTAGATAGGTAGAAGAAGGAGGTGTGAAGTTTACACAAAGTAGAACTTGTTAACATCTGTCCCCAGACATTGGGAGCATTTTTGGAAGTAACTAACTTCATTTAGTGTTTAAATAGTATGGCATCAGTGATTCTACAATTATACTGCAGCATAATTTGTTTTGGGATAGCCTGATTTTACAATGTAAACTTACCTGGTTCATAGGCATCAGGACAGTAACCACAAACTGATAGATGGAGCTTTGTCATACATGGGGCTATTGATAGATTTTGAAGAGTTGTTGTATTTCTTTGCTGCGGCACAAATGACAAAGTGGCTCGTTTTATGTTTAATATCCATGGAGTTGAAGGGTCTCACGTGCTAACGGGGCTTTCCGTACATAACCAACGTATTGAAAGTTTATATATGTGTTATCATCAGGTACACTGTCACACCATACAGAACGACATTTGCTTAGAAAGTTTTGGCCTGCTCGACTAACTTAATGAGCTACATCTGTTTGCACTGCACTATGTTTATGTCTTCAGAGAGATAAAAAACACCCTTGCAGCTAATGATTGAAGGTCTGTACAAAACTGTCTTCCTGATTTGAGTGATACAGAGACTGTGACATATGACTATGGAATTGATGATATTACACCAATGCCTGAGTTACAGACAGACAACAACATTCAGGTCCCACGGTCAGAAATCGAACTTTCTCCCTCACAGCATGATACACTGGCACTAGCTGTGAAATCCTCTCAGTGATGACCAGAATAGCACTTTAACTCGTATTTTAAGCTAAGGGCATTCTGTAGGTGTCATTGCTAAATTTGTGCATCAATAACCGTCATATGTATTACCCGACTCACTGTGGCACCTTTGCCCCCTTGAAGATCCAAATAGCTAAATTCTTCCTGAAATAGTTTGCAACTTCACTTGTGTGGTTCAACATAGTTTGTATCTTATATTTTGAGTACCTTCTTTTAAAGCTGAACATGTATGTAATTTGCTAGATTATATTGCTTAGGTACGCTTTAATGTCTTGGTATCACAAGTTATTGTAGATATCAGTCCCTGCAGAGGGGTCTTCAATAAAAAGTATGTACATGTAACTCAGTGTCATGCGACCATCGACATTGATGTTATGGAAAAGACTACATCACTGCAACCTACCCTAACCCTGTTCATTTTGTTTTGGACAGCAACTGGAAATTACAGATATCTCCACACAGTAATTGCAGTTGTGAGTCAAGTTAATGCTCTTGGTTAGAGCTGTTTTCAATGGGGTGTCAAAAGTAATTAGAAAATTCCTTTGTTTTGGCTTTGGTTTTACTACAGTTTGAGATTGGCTGAATAGTCTAATTGGTAAGTAACTGGACGTTTGGGTTTGGTCTTACTACAGTCAATTGAATAGCGCTCTAACCCACAAATTGTAAACCATTCTTCCACCCTTTATCCAAAAGCCTGTTTTCAAGCCCTTTCAGACTCAAAACCATGGTTGATCAATTCAGTTTTTGTTATCGTTAGTAATCTGATATATCTTTGTAAAACTTCTTCTCCAGTCAAGAAAACTGTTTGGGAAATTTTCTTTCCATTTTAATAAATTCCGCGCTCAAACCAAGTTTTCTAAAACAGTGTTTTTTGATCTATTGTTATATCCTTGTTGTTCTATAGTAGAAATTTCCCTCTTGGTTCTCCTCCATATATATGTACTGCTCAATTCTTGAAAATATCTTAGTAGTTTGCTGGATTTCCCCTGTAAACTTGCATTCTAGTAAGGAAAGATTCAGCACAGACTGAATACAGGAAATTTTCCCTAGAACACCTGACACGATGAATGGATCGGTTCGGTTCAACCGGAATAGTTTCGAAAAAAGCGGCCCACCTTTCGTGGTGGACCCCTTTTCTCGGCTGGAACGACCCGATCAAAATGGACCGTTCCATTTGACCATTCCGACCCATTCTCAATCCCAGTACCTCGCCTTCGAAATTTTCCATGTTCAACATGGAGGAGAACACTTATTATTGCAGCTTTCATGGATTGTTAACAGCGGATCTATCGGTGTTACTCGTACATCCGTGTGCAGGTCTGGGACTGCTTCACGAGTCAAGTGTATGTTTTGGCTGTTGACGGCTCTTAAAGACGATTTATTTCCCGAGAGAATTTGGAATGTTCTTTTCGTCATGCGAAAGTGGCATTTGAACTCATACGGCAAATATCTGAGAACGGTCTAGTCAAGATAACCCGTTATGCTGGTTAAATTACTACGCATGAAACAGCTCACACGATATCACTGATATCACCGACGAAATTGTCATCTAGTTCTAATACGAGCGACAGTGATGAGTGGAATGGAACGAGACCGTTCGGACCGATCGCGATCCATTTGACAGCAAGACATTTTCGAACTTCAGCCCGGAAATGTCGGGTTAAATGGATTGCGCCCATACAAACATGATTACTAACCAATCAGCGCGCGTGCTTTCTCAGGACTGTTTACTAAATTTAAACACAGTTAAATGAATTGAGGTAAAAATTATCAGGAAGATTGCGCGACGTTTCGACCGACCTTCGGTCATTATCAAGCCTAAAAGTGAAGATAAAATTTGCATACATATAAATATAAAACTAAGAAGTAAGGGTATGTAAAATATGAAAATGGACAAAAGTGGGTGTTAAAAACATGCAAGAATAACATAATTACACAGATAAAAAGAGATTAAAACACTTTCTCACGAATTGAGTCCGACTGTACATTAAGACTTGGCCTCAGTTCATTAATTAAAAACATTTCATAAATGAGACAATCAAATTTGCTCTTGCACTTCTTTAAGATGGTAAAATTCTTCGTAAGATCATTGGACACATAAGAATGTTCCAAACGGAAATGCATCCCAATGGAAGAAGACGCATTCTTGTGCTCGTCGACGCGTTGATGCAAATGCCGCCATGTGTAACCAACATACCCTGCATTGCACAGGTCACATTTAAATTGATAAACAAGGGATTGTTGGTTGACAATGGGACAATGGGACACTTCGAGCGGTTTCAGATGCTGTTTAATCTTTAAAGTTGCGCTCTTACAAGATTAAACAGCATCTGAAACAGCTCGAAGTGAGGCCTCCCATTGTCAACCAACAATCCCTTGCCGTCAATGGGACATCGTAGTTGTATGTTGGAAAACAAGTTGTATGTGTTTTACAAAAGTAGCAAAAACGTTAACAGAAGTACACTATTTGGAAAACATGTTGTACAAGTTTGGCCAAAAGTTAGATGTATGCAACAAAACGTTTTACATGCAGAAAACAAGTTGTAGATGTGGAGCAACAAGTTATCCTTGAAAAGCACAAGTTCTTTATCAATCGACAAAAGTATTTTTGTCCGCCGCGGCGCGTCATAATATCTACTCGTAGTCTACTCTCTGTCTTAGGTCCCGTCCACACTAATGCGTTTTCAAGCGAAACGGAGCTGTTTTGCTCCGTTTTCAAGACGATTTGCGTCCACACTTATCGTTTTCGTATCGTTTTCGCCGTCCACACTACAACGAGGTACCCGTTTTGAAAACACTTTTATACCCTCAGTGTGCATGCTCAAATGAACTCAACGCATGCGAAATTGGCGCCATTTTGGATACTCACGGTCGAGTGGTCTGGCGCCCGGTCGTGTCTATTTTGACGACGTCAGCGTTTTCAGATAGCATCGTTTTCTCCGTCCACACTAGAAACCAGCGTTTTCAAAAAGCATCGTTTTCAAATCGCTCCACTCTGGAGAGCGTTTTCGAATCGCTCCGTTTTCGGTGATCGTTTTCGGCGTTGTAGTGTGGACGATAGCCATATCGTTTTCAAATCGCTCCACTCTGGAGAGCGTTTTCGAATCGCTCCGTTTTCGGTGATCGTTTTCGGCGTTGTAGTGTGGACGATAGCCATATCCGGAGCAAACGAGCTTCGTTTTCGTTTGAAAACGGATTAGTGTGGACGGGGCCTTAATACTTACGTCCAACATGGTTCAGTTAGTTTTTATCGTGAATTTTGTTTTCTTCTCCTTGTGGTGTTTCTGTCTTCTTCTTTGTCTTGTGCTCTCCTATGATGGAATTGATCTACGTGTGCCGGGTTTCGCTTTTTATATGCTTGCTGTGCACTGTGCTATACAATTTCAATATATACAAAAGCGGTGGAATTTGATGTATAAGCACTTAACCCTCAGTATTGTCTACTGCTTAGCCCAGTGCGTTAGGCTAAGACTAAAAATGGAACGTAGTGACTTAATAGTTTTAGTCTTACATCTGTACTGTATTTACCTGAATAATAGCCAGGGGCGATTGTCTTATTTTTCGCACGAAAAGCAGTTATGCGAGAAGGGATGATGCAAATATATTTAAATTTTAGAATTGCAGTCTTGGTATTTACTGAAAACGAAGTCGTGTATCATAATTTCACAGCCAGAAAAAAACCAGTATCAGCGGTTTGTGTATTTTTCATTGCTATCACTTTTGCCTTAGAACGTCGGCGAGAATGGAATTTGGAATTTGCTCAGCCCAGTGCGTTAGGCTAAGACTAAAAATGGAACTTAGTCACTAAATATTTTTAGTCTAACACTTGAACTGTATTGCCATGAATAATAGCCAGGGGCGATTGTCTTATTTTGGGCACGAAAAGCAGTTATTGTTATTCGAGATGTACAAACGTCTGTAAATTATTCAATTTTCAACTTACATTTTCTCAGCTGATATTACACCTGAAATGCTGAAACTTTATTTGCAGTGTTACTAAAGTAAAGGTGTCCTTTCTAGTGCTGGTCATACGTTTTTAATTTTAACTTACTGATTGAATTTTCGACCGCCATTTTGGAGAAGGGTCTATTGATTTACATGTGCTGGGTTTCGCTTTTTATATGAATGCTGTGCATAAGTGGAATTTGATGTGTAAGCGTATTTCCCTGAATAAAGTGGTGGAATTGATGTGTATTTACTGAAAACGGAGTCGTGTATCATAATTTCACAGCCCGAAAAAAACCAGTATCAGAGGTTTGTGTATTTTTCATTGCTATCACTTTTGCCTTAGAACGTCGGCGAGATCGGAATTTGGAAAGATAAACACTTGAACATCTAAATGTTTTGTGCTACCCAGTTGGGGTGCAAGAAATTTCAACCAAGATGGTTGAACAAGGAATTTCGAAGCTAAGTAGAAATAGCCTGTTGTTGAGGCACCAAAGTCGTTCATGCCGTGAAGCGGTACAACTTTTAGTGGAGCAGTATTGTCCAAATATGTTTAGCTTCCCTTTATATGTTACGATATAGCAGGAGCCATAATCGAGGACGGAGTCCGTAAGCACGCGCCATTTCTAGTGTTGGGGCCGGCTGTTCCTATGATATGAAATAGCATTTCTATTTTTAGAACAAATTGCGCCATCGCGTGCGGCAAACACACGTAGATTTTTGTCGATGTCGCGCTGAGAAAATGTCGTCCGAATTTTCCAAAATTTTTATGCCGAGGTCTGGCCCACAACTCAATACGTTTATGTCGGCTGGAATTTCGCCTAAGTAGTTTCGTCCCAAATTTTTAGTGAAGTAGGACCATGTCGAATTTAAAACACCAACTAGGACTTGAAAGTGCACGGGCTGCACTATGCAAATGAGCTACTTGTACGCCTTAGACTCGCCAAACAATTAAAAACAATAAGAAACTATCGAGAAAACAGATTTTGGTTATGATTAAGTATTGTTATTGTGTTCGATTTCCGAACCAATCAGACTTAATTAAACAAATCAAACCGAATTGAGGTCAATTCATTAGATTGCGTTCGATTCGCTCCGGCAGTCGAGCTCAAACGCCATCCAGTGGATTAGTTTCGATTGTGAGTGTATCATTTCATCTAGATCTAGACTGATTTTACTGAACCCGTGAAACAAAAACTTCTTGCTGCTGCCGCAGTGAGTGAGCCCGAAGCGAACGTCGGAACCAAGGCAGTTCTGGAGAAGGTCATATTATAGGGTCCTTGAAAACGTTTTTGCGAAACCCAAGGAATTGTGGTAGCGGTAAGATCAAGGTTACAAGGAATTGAGGTTATGCAGAGGGAAAAGTTACCATGCTCTGTTTTCCATGTGTTCACTGTTCGGAGGTGAGGTTTCCACAGCTGTGTAAATTGCTCTTTTTACCCTCGTTGCTGGTTTTTTTACGCTTTTGTCATCCTTAATTGCTGCGTAGTGTGTGAGCCCGGACAACAACAGCAGCAGTGTTATAGAAACAAAGAAGTTAGTAGTTCTAAGGCGCCCGCCGTGATGGAGAACCAAGTCAGTTTTCAAAATTTTATCGTTTGCTTACCGTAAACATTAAAGCTCTCAAAACTAGATTTGTAGAAGTAAACTAGTTTTAATTAATCCTGAAAGAGTGTTGACGTTGTATTGTGTTATTGATGATGTTAAATTGTGTGAAAGTAAAATTTTGATTTATAACCAGGCATTTGTTTTATAGTTCGAAGCAGAGTTCCCTACAATTATCAAGTGTTATTTGCGATATGTTTTGAAGTTAATATTATTTTAAAAGTCACAGATTTACAAGTACCATTTATTTATTTTATATGCACAGCTTTATTCAATATTTGGAAATTACACAGGTGAAGAATATACTATATTCAAATCGATGTAAAGTGTATATGAAATAATTATTATTTCATATACACTTTAAATCAATTCACTCCTAACGGGAGATATGAACTCATTAAATTGACCTTGCTTCCAATGTGTGGCTTCATCACAGCATGAAAAAGCAAATTTACGTTGGCATAAAGGCCACGTAAACGTGACGTAAAGTTTGGATATACGCGACTTTACGCTAACTTTACGAAACCTAAAGTTGTGCTTTACGCTACCTTTAATAGATTGCGTAAAGTTGCGTAAAAGAACACTTTACCGCTTGACGTTAAGTTAGCGTAAATGTATCATCCTCGATGGGATTTCTTTTGTTTTATTCCCCCAAGCCTTGGAGCCATGTTAGAATTTTAATATATCGAAAATGGCCTATTTACCATGAATCTGGCTCAGAAAGGAAAACCACACCACATTCCTCAGAAAGGAAAACCACATCTGTCGACGTGTCAGTTGGCTCTTATGTATGTGATGTGATACTCTACGTTATTGGAAGCGTATGTAAAGCCCCGGCCAAATGATCGAAACATTCCAACGCAACACATCGCAACACTAGAATTAACTCTGAAGTGTAAATTTTAGTGCTAATTTAACCCATGAATAACCCACTGGGCGTTAGCCCTAGTAAAGGGAATCAGGGAACCACACGAGGTAAACAAAAAATCTTTTGTCTTTCTGTCCGACCTCGTAGCTCAGTCGGCAGAGTAACGGTAGATCTGTT
>CM042751.1:15727164-15737252 GCA_022496165.2 Catalaphyllia jardinei | reverse complement strand
ATCATAACTGTAGACAAACCTGGGAGTGGAACTAACCGAAAGCAAAGTGAGCTAGACTGATCTTGGTCATCATAACTTTTATATAAAATGTCACGAAATGTTTAACCTGCTTCCAGCCCTTGTTATGTAAGACTTTCCGAGTCCAAGCTCGAATCCAAGCTCGAGTCCTGGCTCGAGTCCTGCCTTGGTATTTAGACATCCTCGATTGACAATGAAACTTTATTGACGTGTCGGTAATGTGTAGAGGGGGGAAACCCGCTCTGCTATTTGTGGCCGACACTTAAAAATAAACAACATTGAGATACTCCACTCCTCCATTCTAACCTCACCAACCTTTTCTACTTATAACAGACTTACCATCTTGAAGTCATGTAAAATATTGCTGTGGTTCACGAAGTTATTATGTGCAGGAACTTTAAACAGTACTGTTTGCTTCGATGGTCTAGTTGGACTGTTCCCTTGACTCGCTGATTTCAACGTTATAATCCGTGACCTATACCATACAACGAATATATCTCATGAGTCAGGGTGAGTTTCACTTCAACAGGAAGAAGCTGAACGCCCATAATTTGCACGATTTGTCTTGAGCTAAAGTGAGCAGACTTCGATCTGTGTCTCAGGCTTTGGCTGTTTTGGGCGGCTCCGTTCGGGAATGAAGTATGGAGAATGACTTTGAATTCAACTGAACAGTTAAAAGAAACCGTTAATTTGCAGTGTATGAAAACATCACCGCATGTTGCTAGGTGTTGCCATGACAAGTTTGGATATCCTACTTTACTATCCAACTTTTTAAAACAAGATGGCCACGTATGCAACTTATATATCGTGAGCCATAGTGTTGCAACATGGCTGAAAATTGAAGGAACAATAGCTTGAAAAATTAAGACGAAATCCGATAGAAAATCGAGCAATTTCAGGTTTTAGTCGACAAAACTCAGTAATATATAGATTTAGGCCAGCCTAAAAGCGTAGCTCCTTGGCCACGTTGTTAAGAACCCGATTAAGCTAACCCAGGAAAAGGTACAATTTTGATTTGAGTTCTGTACCTTTGCGGTGAGGTTTTCTGTTTTGAGTTTTATAAACACAAAACAAAGCAGGAAAAAAATTTGTATAAAGAAAACGTTATAATTCGGTTAAATTTCAATCCTAGGCTAGCGTTAGCCGGCTTCTGAACAATTCTGAACTGTTTTCAACAAGTTAACCTGACATGAGCCCGCAGACCAATCGAAAACCAGCATTTGGTCAGCGGTCAACTTCCAAAAAACACATGACCTTCATGAGTTGTAGACTTGAGCTCGCGATATGGTCACGTGATACCGGTCAGCAGATACCTTATTTTAACAGGTGTCAATTGCTCATAACATGGATGTCCAATATCAAAGAGGTACACGGTAAACCAAGGCTTCATGTCTCTATCAACCTATTATTTTATTTGGAGTATGGCCGCCATATTGCGCGACTTCGTCGCCGTCGTCGTCCGTACGCGCCCACGAGCAATACCGCTGCCCATGATAACCATGAGAAAATCAATACATGGGTTTCTTTTTCCTATATGGTTATGGGTCTCCGCTTGGGGGCCCTTCGGGCCGCCGGAGCTCCGCTACTAGAATAATTTTAGTATTTTACAGTCATTTTTGCATTTTCTTAAAGCTAAATACATAAGTAATTGCCTGCAGTAATACTGAAAACAATATCCCATGGAAACGAGAGAAAATAAATTCCAAAGTTCAGAGAACGTGGGCAAATACAGGAAATATTTAATCATCAGTTTCATTTCACCAGTACTTTCAGGTGTTTCATACGAAGTTCAACATTCTGTTTTCGACGTTTGGTTTTTATCAGCACATACTCCGTTATCTGCCTCGACATTGCGTCGTCACGAAAAATCCCCGTTATATTCATTACAAAGCTTACTTCATTTCATTCTTTGTTGTGACTGGCATGAAAGAAATGAAGTAAGCTTTGTAATAAATGCAACGGGGAATTTTCGTGACGACGCAATGTCGAGGCAGATAACGGACACTGTGCTGATAAATAAGGTTGAGGAGGGCAAGCTGATCAATTCCAAAAGCGAATGGAATTACGTCAGCATCCCGAGGGCTGTTGTGACACTGTAGCAAGTCTTTGTTCTGAGTTGATATTTTTCGTGTGTTACTACACGAAGCATGCATTTTTTTCAAAATTTTCATTTGCAATCAACTGATGAGGTCATAGACGAAACTAGTTTTGAAGTTTTGAAATTTTCGCAGTAGTGTGTTGAAAATAGAAATAAGTTTGAGTTTTTCATTTCCTTTGTCAAGATGGCTTTGTGTTGAAAGTAGAAATAAGTTTGAGTTTTTCATTTCCTTTGTTAAGATGGCTTTGTGTTGAAAGTAGAAATAAGTTTGAGCTTTTCATTTCCTTTGTTTAGATGGCTTGAAGTACTTAACTGTTTGTTTATAAAACTTCTGGTACAGCCAAAACTTGTTTAATAATAAACAGTTAGAGCTTGTTGTACTGTGTCATGTTTTATGTCCCAAGAGTTCTGGCCAGGTGTTGTATGTCCAGATTTTTCGAGTCAGTTGAGATACACTCAGGTCATAGTTATAGTTACAGAAATCCTTCTTTCAAACACAAAAGCAAATCATCACAATGCTTTTGAATGCTGAAATCTAGATCAAAGTTATGCAGAATGCCAAATAATGCTAGCAATTCTTTTTACAGAAAAAGTGAGAAAAAATTGCTTGTTTAACCAAATAATGCCAAACAATGCTAGCATAATAGGGAAAGGGCCAAAAGCGAGTTGCTTAATAGTGTAACTGGGTTTTGACTGAAATTAAATTCCCGGCTTTGCTAGCACTATCACCTTCCAATTTATATTTAGCAATTAGATTATGAGCTCGAGATTTCTTGTTTTAGTATAAATCTACTAGTCTTTCAAAACTTTATCCAAATCCTCTTTACAGACACTTCAAAAACACAAAGAAGCGGCCTCCAATGCACACTGCTATGCTACTCACTATTACAGAATAGATAGTGAGTAGCGTAGCCAATCAGAGAACGGCATTCGTGATAGAACGCTGGTAGATTTATACTAAATCTTATTAGTATAAATTAACCGTAGTCTATTGTGAATCCGTGAATTTGATTGGGTATATTACCATTTTCTATCTGCTGATAGAAAACAGTAATGCATCAGTGCACATCGGCTGGGCCTTGTTGACTATCTGTTCGTTTAAAACTCGGGCTCGTAGTCTAATTGTTAATTAGACGTTTTGTTGTGTAGTATCGCTGAGTATTTTTACGAGTTGTGCCGTATTTTGACGAGCCCGTAGGGCGAGTCAAAATACAAACAACGAGTAAAAATTATCAGCGATACTACACAACAAAACGGCTTATAAGAGATTTATTAATTATTATCCAACACTAAATTGTTATCCCGTGCGGGCGAATTTCGCGGATCTTTATTTACGGGTAATGCGTGACAGAAGTATGCGAAGCGGAACGGAATTGGCGCGGGAAATCCAGCTAACTGATTGGTCAACGGCAGGAAACCTGTCTAAACGGTCCTCTGGAGTATAATTGTACTCGGGTACAAATATATATATATATATGTTATTTACCGGGCGGGAGGTCCGTATGGGAAAAAACTGTGACCTGTGGACTCCTGTGGCCTCGGGCCGTACTAAAGACCAAGGGCACAGTTTTTTCCCATACGGACCGACCTAGCCCGGTAAATAACAAGTTTATTTTTCCCTGCAGTAAATTGGTTTTACACAGTACTGATGGGTTTGTTTACGCAACTCTTGTCATTGAATCGGCCTGTGCGACGTCTACTAACGATTTGTAAAAAATAGTGGCAACAAGCGAATAATTCAGATAGTAGGCAAAGAAAGATGTATTAAAGAACATATAGTTTACGAACTACTTTATGTTAGTTGCATTTGTTTAACCAGTTAAGTTTTCCAAAACAGTTTTCCGGTGTGAAATTTCGTGCGAAGTTTGAAGTTTTACAACAAAAGCAATGTCTGTCAGTCGTCACTTTTAAAAATCACTTGAAATCAGACTTTTCTACGGTAAATTGAATAGCAGAAAGCGAGGAAATTCGTTAAGTGTATTCTACAGAAATTCTCCTAAATACAGCAACGATCAGAGACGTAAATTTGACTGAAATTGACTCAAATTCTACGGCGAGACTCAAATTCTACAGAATTAAACGCCATTACAGCCAAGCAAACTCTCACAACTTCAAAACACTCAACTGAATTTACTTACAGTGACTCCCCTTGCCATTTTAAAGAGAACAGATAAACTCTTGCGGTGACTAATCGTCGATGGATGTGTAGAAAAGGCAAAAGATTGACGATTACCGCAAACTTTTAGGAGCGAAATTTCAGCAGCGGGGCCGGCAGCGGGAAAAATTCCGGCCCGTGGGCCGTATCGTAAAAAGCTGGACCGGTCACGTGTGTAAGATTAGCCAATCAAATTGGAGGATTTAAGCATCCGGTCCGCTCAGATGCTTGAGAAAAAAATAACAGGCGATATTTGTACTCCAGAGGACAGGTTAGACAGCTTTGTTTGCTGTTGACCAATCAGTTAGCTGGATTTCCGCGGCTAATTCCGTTTCGCTTAGTATACATCTGTCACGCATTCCTCGTAAATTGTATCCGCGAAATTCGTCCGCACGGACATATCAATTTGGCGTGTTGGATAATAAATCTCTTATTAGACGTTTTGTTGTGTTGTATCTCTGAGAATTTGTACTCGTTGTTTGTATTTTGACAACTCGTAACTCGTAAAAATACTCAGCGATACTACACAACAAAAAATATATGTTGCTGCCACATTGCTGAGCTCCAAACTGTGCTGTCAGCAGTTCGAAGGAAAGCCAGTTAGATACCATGAACTGTTTCAACTTCAAGTTGTACTTCTAAGTTATTCTGCTGCCCGGGAGAGGGATACTCCTTTACATGGGCTATAGTGGTTTTTGCAGCCCCAAAAGCCTAAAGGCGAGTATGGTTTTTCAGTCATTTTGCACTCTGGTCTTAAATTTAGTATGTTTTTAGGAGAAGCTCTTTTTTCATTAAAATCGGTAAGTTCAACAACAAAGCCCTCCATAGATTATGTTTAGGGCTACTGTGCCAGCCGCAACAGCCATACAAAGGGTATCGAATCTTTGGTCAGGTCATAATTAAGGAAGGGAAGATCGCAGATTTTGATCATAAATAGGGCAAGGGTTTTTGAAAGCGAGCCGCCCACTCCCACTCAATGTTTCTGGGAGAACAGCTCCCCAGGGGTCTGCTGTAACAATATTTCAGTGCGCTTGTCTAGGTTTCTATTTATATTGTAAGAAACGTTCTTATTAATACGCTGCTGATTTTAATTTGAATCAAAGTTTCCTATATTACGTTCCTGTTACTTGATGAAAATTCTACGTTTTTTTAACACGACGTAACACTAACTGATGAAGCACGAATTGACATTTCACAACGCTTCGTGGCATAAGCGATACCTTGCCTTTTTGTAGAATACCTTAAACCAAGTTAGTGTACGTTTATTATATAGACAGGAATTCATAAAATTCATAAAAATTACAATCGGGACCCGAGTGATTTATTTTCCATAATCCCTCACACGTGAGTTTATCGATGGTTTCATTGATATCAAGTTTGTCTCTTGAATTGTACTTAAATTCGTTGGTGTATCATCGAAACATCTTCGGGTCTTCCTCGAAAGTCTTAGGCAATCTTCGGCAATCTTCGGCAATCTTCGGACATCTTCGGAAATTTTCGGAAAATGTTCGGGGACGTTCATCTGGCCTTCGGAACAATTTTGGAAAATCTTCGGAAATCTTCGGAAGGTGGTCGGAAATCTTCGGAAAATCATCAAAAACGCCGTCATCAGTATGTCTATATAATAAAAAGAACATTACACGTTAGCTCGAAGAAATGAATTTTATGTTCTCGCGGCAACGACAATTTTTCACGAGTGAGCGCAGAGAACGAGTGAGATATTGTTCTTGCCACGAGAACATAAAATTCATATCTTCTCGCCACCGTGTAATATCCTCTCTATTTTTACCTGACTATTGATTGGAAAGTCATAAATATATACTACCAGAAAACATGGGTCTCACTAATTTCGGGGAGGTGGGGTGGTTGGGGGTAGGCTCGCTACTTTCGAGATTTATTAATTGGCAGCTACAGTTTTTTTGTCACTTTCTGTGATTTGCTAGTTTCGGGGGGTCATTACTTTGGCAAGTTTACGGTAGTTAACTTAGAGACTTTTTTAGAGTGAATAAAGCATTGTTGTTGTCGATGAAAATCGATGATCACAAAATTTTGTCGTAATCGATCGAAATTGATTTACAGAAATGAAGCGCTTTACCTCAGGTAACCACAAAACTTACTTCAGTTTGAAGCTGGGATGTCCGGAATGAATATTGCCAATTTCAAACTAAGTATTTGCTCCCAAAATTCCTCCTTGAACACGTAAGCCAAAGTTATGCGTATTAGCGTAAAATGGTCACTGAAATTGTTCACCGATTGTCGAGCTTTCTTTTCTCATTGGCCGCGCAGTAGAGGGGAGGGGGCTGGGGAGATGCAGTCCACCCCAAACGAAACTATGGAGGATCAGCCCACCCCGAAACCCCCCCCCCCCTTCCTCACATACACACTACATGTGGGATCACCGATCCTTAAGCGCATATTTTCTATTTTACGAAGACTAAAAACCTACCTTAGAAGCAGAAGCACCATGAGGTAGGATCGTCTGATCATCCTACTGCACTATCATAAGTCTATTACGGGCACACTGAACACTGTAGACATCGCAAAGAAGTGTGTTCATGCAAAAGAACAACGCAAAACACAATAACTTGAAAAATAGGAGTAGAGATATGCGCTTCAGGCTGAACAGTGAGCCCCCTTATGTTTCATAACGTTCCACCTCCTCTATATAACCCCCTCCCTCTATCCCTGCCCCTGCCCCTGGTTAGTAACTCCGGAAAAAGGGGAAGGAGGCGCGGTTGATTCACAGAATGATGCAGGCTGAATATTCATAATTCTTCAGCTCCTTCTTTAAAAGGAATCGAACCTATTTCACTCAGTCAGCGTTTGCTGGTCCCAGTTGCTTCAAAATATCGCCTACAAGCGCCGAAAGCAAGCAAAACATAACAGGCGACTTACTATGCAAATAAAGGGACGAAAAGCTTTTCTGTATAACACATTTTATATAAAATAATTAAATCAATGCGCGTGCTCTGATTGGTCAGCTATGGTTTATTGTGGCAGTCTCTCGCCTACGGCGATTTACGAATTTTTCTCGTGTTCTACCAACATCCCGCGTGGTTTATCAGCCTTTACGATAAAGTTTCCGAATAACGCGCGCTCTGATTGGCTGAAACAGCTAGCGTGCTTTATCGCAGAACAGAGAACAGGTTGATTACATTAAGCTGGCTTTCAAATTTTTGCTTCGGAATTTTAGTGCATGTCTCAGACAAAAGTAATGTAAACGAGCTATTTTTCAGCAGTAAATATGTCTCAGAGAGACCATTGTTGAAAACAGTAGGGTAAAAACTGTACGAAAATAGCAACTTTTGCTGGTGAACAGGAAGATAGCATTTTCTGTAATAAATGCGGCAATCAAAGCTTTGGGTTGCTCGATGGGGCGTACTCTCTCTGTTCCTCCACAGGTCACTCGTGACTCATGCATGACCGTGATATAAAATACCGTGCTGTTTTAGCCTTTACTGGACACGGTTTTGAGGTAAAAATTGATACTCTACTTGATTTAGTAACATAGTGCTATATAGAAGAAGATGGGGAAGGAAACTTCATTTCAAACTAGATATGAAGAAGGTGGAAAGATGAATTAAAGATCTCCTCTTAAAATGCTAATTATCATCATAACTGCAATTTCTAACGTTTGTTCTTTAGTTTTTAACTGTTTGCACCACGACTACTACCTGATTGAGATATAAGCAGACTTGCTTTACTTTCAAACTCAAAAGTTTCTTTATTTAATCTCACATTTGCAATAACTATAAAGTTCATACATTCACATGAAAAATAAAGCTCACTTAAAATACTTAGGTTACAAATATATGTTGCTTAAGAATACTTCGCAGATCCACGCTTCCTAAAGCTTCCAAATTAATTGAGCCTCTGCTTTTTGCCGACGACACTAGTATCTTTTTCTCACACTCTAATCCCAACTACTTGGAGAATGTGCTTAATAATGAGTTACTAAATATTGATGTTTGGTTAAGATGCAATAAGCTCTCGAGTAATGTCCAAAAGACAAATTATGTTTTTTTTTTTGTCTGAATCAGAGCAAAGTCAATCACAGTTTTCTCTCTCCTTTGGAGATCAACCTCTAACTCAAAGCAATGTCAAGCCTTTCTACCTTTAAGAACAAAGTACTAGAGTTATTATTAAAACAGTTTCTGAGTTAGTTTCTGCCGCACTCCTTCGCAGCCTTGATCTCGTTTAATATTATGATATCGAGGTGGCCTCTCCTATAAGCCTGGTGGTTTCCTGAGGTCTCCTCGCCTACCAACCTGCTATGTTTTTGTAAAATTTGTTATTAACATAAAGGCTAATAAATGATGATGATGTTGATGATGCTTTCAAAATAGTTACCTGAAATAAAATGGTGGGGCAGTCGGAATAGACGGTGCACGTGTGAAAAATATTCCGTCTTTGTGGTCTAGGATGCAATATCATGATCTGCCACTCCCAACATTGCTTAAGTTTCTTAATTAAATTAATTTCAGAAAAAATGAGAAGCCCAGTAAAACTTATATTTAGCTGTTTTCCTGCCAGTATTCTTGAAGGATAATATCAATACAATCTAGATGCTATCAAACGTTACCTCTAAACGTAGCGAAAGGCGAGTGTAAAAAAAATATAAAACAGTTTCTCCCTTTTGACATGACGTGCTTTTTTGAGTTACTATATCTCTTAGTTACTACGCACACTGTGAATGGTCAATTTAAGTAAAGTCTGCATTCGGGCCAAATGTGGCCCATCAGGCCAGAGCTTATCCCGGTTTCTGTAGCATGAAGCGACTAGGAGTATTTCTACTCCCCCCTGGATGGGATGCTAGTCCATCGCAGGGTTACCCCCAGCATTAAATTTGCCGGTACCCATTTATACACCTGGGTGGACAGAGGCACCATGGGAGTAAAGTGTCTTGCCCAAGAACACAACACAGTGTCCCCGGCCAGGGCTCGAACCCGGACCGCTCGCTCCGGAGTCGTCAATTTAGCGCGCCGTATTCTGCTGACGCCCGCTAAAATTTAAAGCTGTCAGTTTGTTGCCAAAGTGTTCACGATTTTTCGTTAAGTGTGTTAACTTTTATAGCACGTAATCATTTTGCATTCGACGTGCATCAGAAATTTGAAGACATTCCGCGTGAATAGAAATCGTTTTCTAACTCGCCAGTCAAACAGTAAAGATATAATAAATGTCTTATTAACCGAGTTCGAGGTCGGTTCTGCAAGTTACCGATCCTCGTTTTTCCCCATTCGATTTATGTCCCGCCCGTTTCCCACTTGGGCCATAAATCGATGGGGAAAAAATTCGGTCCTCATCGAACTCGGTTAGCTAGTAAGAGTTATATATAGCCTTAGTCTTTTTGTAAGAAAACAGTGTTTTTAAAACCATGAAGTAATGCAACATAACTTCAAGAGACATTTTATCAATTAAAAACATTGGGTTCTGTAACCTTTCATTTAAGAGGATGTAAATCAGTCAGTGTTTGGGAGAAGCCTGAATGTGGTTGTTTTAGCTCAAGATAAAGCAGTTCTTCCAGAGTGATCAATGTTCTCAGCAAACCGAATGCTCCATTCCTTTTTTTTTCAGAATAATTATTTATGATCAATGCTGACTCACGGTTGTTTGGTAATAGAACAGACATTCTGACATTTCACGTCAATGAAAAATGTCAGTTCACATGCAAAGGATATGATGATGATATTTATTCAGTATACGCGAGATGTTTTCACTCATTTAAAGCGTACACAACATAGTCAAGTCCATATATAACCACCACGTCTTAGTCTAATTACTACTTTAAAATCAACTAAGATGTTTTTAGAAGAAAAA
>CM042751.1:15705722-15719689 GCA_022496165.2 Catalaphyllia jardinei | reverse complement strand
AACAATTGAGTCTGAAGACATCACTATCACTCTGCTCAATATATAACTGATCTAATGATATTTTACAGCGGTTATCAATCACACGCGACCTTCAGTGCAAAAAAAGCCTAGACAAAACTTAAAAATAATCAAATTATTTCTACACATATTTTTCTTGGGGCTACGGACTGAACAAGCTAGCCTTACATGCCGAAAGTAAAATGATTATTTTTACGAGTGGACCGCTGCAAGGTTTCACTTATTTTTTCAGGTAAATCATGATTTTGTATAGTAATGTATACAGTCGGCAAGGAGGCGGAGATGATTGACGTCCACCAAAACTTCAGTTTTGTCTAGACTTTTTTTGCGCTGAAGGTCGCGTGTGATTGATAACCGCTGTAAGAACTTCTCAAAAAACAAAAACCTGAAACACGAAATAACTTCTCTACACATGCCTTACATGCCGCTTACAATGAAAACTGAACTCATTGAACTCACCTTTTTAGAGGCAGAATCTGCGGTGTTGTTCCCACATTCGGTGCAGACAGGATTAGCAGAAGCCAAGTTCACGGAGGCAAGAAACAAGACAAACAAGAAAGCCACTCGGCTACTGACAAGGAAAGCTTGCTGAAACAAGCAACAAACATGGTTCAAATAAAAATAAAAAGACAATAACTTGTTTTATTACACGACTAAGTTAGTTCAGAGGACCGATAACTAAAATCTCAAAAATCAGATTGCTCCGTTGCCGGTCCAATATTCTCCATGCTCAGTCGGCAGAGTAACGGTAGATCTAATCCGGAGAACGTGGGTTCGATTCCCACCGAGATCAAAAGATTTTTTTCTTTAGCTCGTGTGGTTCCCTGATTCACTTTACTAGGGCTAACGCCCAGCGGGTTATTCATGGGTTAAATTAGCACTAAAACTTACACTTCAGAGTTAATTCTCTGTTACATCATCAATATTCTCTAATTATTTATTTCTTTGATCGTGAGCGGGCGGTATCCTGAGAATCCTGCAATCTGATTGGTTCCTGCAAACTGATTGGTTCCAGACGTGAGTAAACGTTCAGTTTGCTCTACATAAAAATTGCGCGCTTGAAGTTTATGATGTCTTTGCAGTCTATCATTTAGGCTTTTCTTCTAAACAATTTCAGTCGTGTAATAAATCTCTTGTTAACCAAGCTTGCTCGGGACCGTACTGGGACAATATCGGCCCTTGGTCTTTTTTGTACGGACCTCGCTGCGCTCGGTCCGTACTGTCAAGACCTCGGGCCGATATTCTCCCAGTACGGCCCTCGCGCTTGGTTAATAAGATATATATCTTGTTTGATGGAGCGAATCACTTGCGTAATTTGCAACGATTAATTTTAGTAGAATATCCTTGCGGGAAGTCTCAGTCACGAAAAATCTGATTGGATATATATATAATAACTAAAGAGATCACCGTTAACTTTTACACAGTGAACACTGTTAGTTCAGTGTAGCTTACGTTTTTAGGAGAAACAAAAATGTAAAGAATCTCAGTTTGCGGAGATAAATCTTTCACGATTTCTCAACTACCAGATGAAGAATAATTAAGATTCAGTAAGCTAAAAGCTTCGGTCACATCATTAATTAGCAAAAGACTGAATTCGAACATTTGAAATTGTGTTTCGTTGAAATCAATCGCCATGGATAAAACATCAAATACTTGATATAAGTTTTGTTCAGTTGATGGGACCCGACCCTGTTTTAAGGCCGATCTTTACCGTTCTCTGTTTACTTACATGTATCATGGTTCAATCGCTTCTTAGCTTAGCTTCTTTTCCTTCTATTTTCTCTGCCTTCTTGCTCTTCGTCGTGTCGCTCGTTTGTCGTTGACCTGCTGCAGTTGTGTTGAGTTTCTTCTCTTTATATGCTATGCATGATGCTTTGCAATGCCATGGTTACGTGTGTGGAATTTGATGTTTTAGCGCAGTGGTTTCTATTTTAGCTTATTTTGGTGAAATCTAAATCCGGTTCTTACAGTAAGCTCAATCCTTTCAGCAAGCACGGAAACTGGAATGTTGGTGTTGTTTACCCTGAAGCAGGCCAAGTTCTGTAAAGATTACTAAACACTCACTAAACTCCAGATTAAACATCAATCTGTGACTTTTTAGCATTTGTGACTGAATTGCAAAATACTAAGCAGTGAGCGCTGTGATCTTGGTGGATCACACCTGAGGCACTAGTGAGATAACCTTGTACAGTTTCTTTGTTTTCATTTCACTCTATCAGTTGTAAAGAGTGTCAGCGCACCCTCACCTCGTCCTTGCTACTTCCTTGTTTAAATCTCACGTCCCATTGTAATCCACAGGGGTAAGACTATGCTGCTTTTGCTTATCAAGTATATTACACCCATCTGGTGTCGTAAAGCAAAGATGCATGTTTAGTTTTGAACACAGCTGTTTTAGGTTCCACGGTTCAGTCAATTTGTCTGCTTTTTTGTTCTGAAAGCTAGCAAATTCTCTTTTTGTTCAGCACCAATTTGAGTGCGCTGACAATATGACTCAAGAATTTGACTCAGAACATAAAGAAAACATCCAGTTCCTGTGAGTTGGTCCTATATGTGAAATGATACATATATCGGTGTTCAAACGAACGTGTGTAACATGATACTTTCGTTCACGTAATATGACACCTTTGTTTACTTGACAACGTATCAGTTTGACACAATGTTTCTGATTCTTGGAAACTGCCTCACTTTACTGTTACTTCCTTCAGCTCTTGTGTACTGATTAAGTTGAATCCAAAATTGATAAAAAACAAAACAGACTTTTCAGATAAACAATAATACGATTATCAATTAAATTGCTGTGAACAATATTTTAGAAGTTTCGTTTGATTCTTGGTTCTACATGAAAGGAGGAAACATACCAGAAATGAGTTGGTCAGGTTTTGTATGCGACAGAAATGCGGCAAAGAGTTGTCGACGCATTTTATGTCAGGTCAGCGTGATATTTTTTATTCTTTATTTTCGTTCGGCTCTGTTAGATGCTTTGTGTTTGAACAAACACTTGCTTTCTTTCGTTCGCCGGAGAGATTAAAAGCTGGAATATTAACTTCTAAATGTTTTGTTCTAGCCAGTTGGAGGCCCAAGATTTAAACAAAGAAGTTTAAATGAGGAAGTGTCGCCGGCTAAATTTAGTGTACACAGAAACTAAAATTAAGCAAGTGATGGATAGAGAAGAGTAAGGACGCTAAGCAGAAATATCCAGTTTAGGACATCAAGCTCGCCGGCGCAACTTTTAACGGAACAGTTTTTTCTGACGCAGAAACGGAACATTTAGATACTACCGTATTTATTTGTTTAGTTCCAGTTTGGGTGTCTGCTAAAAGAAAGGGGAGCAAAGTTCAAGCACTGTAAAAGCACAGTAAAACATTCACCTTTAGCTGAAACTATCAAAACTTTATTAAAGAACTCCGTCATTGTCGATGACATGACATAGGCAAGCAAGGCATACATACATACATACATACATACATATACTTTTTAATAAGGCAGGTCTAAATATGGAAATCTTTGGGCTGATGTGAACCTGCCACAGACTGCGACTAACTTATATTCAAGTTACAAAGAACGAAATATGAAAAACCTGGGTTTTTAGAATTAATTAAACAAGCTCCTTTTCTAAATTGTATCTGATCGAGAGACCTAAGTTTTCCTTTAAAAAGCTGTCTTCATCTGTCTTCTTGTTCTTCATCGTGTTGCTCGTCTGTCGTTGAACTGCTGCACTTGTGCTGAGTTTCGTCTCTTTATATGCTATGCACGATGCTTTGCAACGTTATATTGTACGTAATTCAGTCTTACGACTGTAATGTATGACGTTTTTAATAAACGAGTTTGCTACTGCTATGGTTACGTATTTTAGCTCAGTGATTTCTATTTTGGTCAAGTCAGTTTCAGTGCTGACAGTAAACTCAATCCTTTCAGCAAGCACGGAAACTGCAATGTTGGTGTTGGTTACCAAGCAGGCCAAGTTCTGTAAAGATGACTAAACACTCACTTAACTCCAGATTAAGGATCAATCTCTGAATTTGTGACAGATTTGCTAAATACTATTAAGTAGTGAGCCCTGTAAATCTTGAGCCCCGATTACACGGGTCCGGACAAATATTTGCACGGACAAAAACTTGCACGGTTCCGCACCTTGCGTTTACACGGGACCGGCGGAACTAGACGAATATTTGAACGGCTAAGTTTGCAAGTTTATGAGAAGTACACGTTGCTGCAGTACACGTTGCTGCAAATGGCTATTGTTTCTGATCTTCATCCCCTGCTTTTCCTGCTTTGTAGTTTATAACTACATGTAGTAACAAATCAATTTCTTCATTAGACCACGAAAAGTTTTTGTCTGCAGCCATGCTTGATTTGCCGCGTACTGCATCAGCTGCAACATGATTGGCTTAGAACATTAGCGATAACCAATCACAACAGAGACGTAAAAAATCCATTAAAAGGCCACGACTAGACTAAAATGTGGACGGATGCGTGTGAACACCACTGCAATCTGTAAGAGAATTTGCACAGATCCATGTAAACAGGCGGTCCAGAAGCAAAATTTGTCCGTGCAAAAATTTGTCCGGACCCGTGTAAACGGGGTCTTGGCGTATCACTCCTGAGGCACTAGTGAGATAACTTTGCACATTTTCCTTATTTTCATTTCATTCTATCAGTTGCAATGAGTTTCAGCGCACCCTCACCTCGCCCCTGCTACTTCCTTGTTTAAATCTCACGTACCTTTGTAATCCACACAGGCAAGACTATGCTCCTAAAGCTTATCAAGTATATTACACCCATCTGGTGTCGTAAAGCAAAGATGCATGTAAAGTTTTAAACAGAACCGTTTTAGGTTCCACGGTCCAGTCAGTTTGTTTGCCTATGTGTTCTGGAAGCTAGCAATTCTCTTTCTTCTGCTCAGCACCAGTTTGAGTGTGCTGGCAGTTTGACTCAAGAATTTGACTCAGAACATAAAGGAAAACATTCAGTCCCTGTGAGCTGGTTTTGGATTTGCATGTAAAATGATACTTATATCGTTATCACAAACTTGTGTCATATGATACTTTCGTTCATGTAATATGAAACCTTTGTTTACTTGACAACGTATCAGTTTGACACAATGTTTCTGATTGTTGGAAACTTCCTTGTTTAAGTCCCACATAGGCATGCCTATGCTGCTATAGCTTCCATCTGGTAGCGTAAAGCAAAGACACAGGTAAAGATTTAAACACGATTAATACAACACTGTTTTTACAATAAACTGTTTGCTTGTATGTTCTCCTGGAGGCTAACAAATTCTCTTTTAGTTCAGTACCAGTTTGAATGTACTGACAATTGAACAGGAATTTGACTCAGAACATGAGAACGAAAACTGACATTAAGTTCGTGTCAGTTGGCCCTTGCATTATGAAATAATAATAATGATACTTATGTCGTTATTACAAACGTGGGAACCCAGCTACCACAGCAAAGACAAACAAAAGTGCAAGAAAATATTGACGATTGTTTCTCCCGCGATAAACTCATTATAAAAGACAGGCCAAATGGATCGGGAGCTATGGCTTCCTATTCTTCGATCTCTGGTTAAAATAATTTACTGACTCGTTAATCCTTAGAACATAATGAATGAACATTGTAACATCTAAGCAAAACCAAACGATCCCTTGGGGCAAATACCATAAATGGGTGAACAGTAACCATGGAGCAACTCAATGTTGTAATTGTCATCTCTGGAGCCATTATAGATACAATGGTCTAACCCTTGATGACTTCTAACGTCTGCAATTGAATATGGAGGAATGGTTCTGTAAAATATGTATTTGTAACATTTTCCCTTTACATCTTTATGATGAATTTGAATTTGACACTCCGCCTTATGTATTCTAAGAAACACTCAGACATTGTTTGAATGATTGAACTATCACCCTCTGTAAAAGTAATGTTTGTGAGAGTTTGAATTAAAAATCGAATTGAATTGATTGAAATTGTGTAACATAATACTTTCGTTCATGTAATGTCAGTAACACTTTTGTTTACTTGACAACGCATCAGTTTTTCACAATGTTTCTGATTCTTGGAAACTGCCTCACTTCACTGTTACTTCCTTAAGCTCTTGTGTACTGAGTAAGCTGAATGCAAAGTTGATTAAAAACAAAATAGACTTGTCAGTTAAATAATACGATTATCAAATGCTGTGAACAATATTTAGAAGTTACGTTTGATTCTTGGTTCTACATGAAAGAAGGAAACATACAAGAAATAAGTTTGTTTAGGTTTTTTATGCGGCAGAAATGCGAAAAGCTGTCGCATTTAATGTGTCAGCGTGATGTTTATTTTGTTATTTATTTTTGTTCGGCTCTGTTAGATGCTTTCTGTTTGGTCAAACACTTGCCAACCTTACCTTGCTCCCTCGTCAGTTGAAACCGTCCACACACACAGTTTGTTACCAAATTTTCGATCATATAATGATTTATCTGGATTGTGCACTCGTCTTTTAGCAATGACGGAAAGTGCAGTGTCAAAGCGTTGACTAATGCTGTTGTCAGTTTTGCTTCCTTTCGCCGGAGCGATTAAAAGCTGAAATATTAACTTCTAAATGTTTTGTTCTAACCAGCAGGAGGCCCGGGATTCAAACAAAGAAGTTTTAATAAGGAAGTGTCATCGACGAAGGCTAGTGTACATAGAAATTGAAATTAAACAAGAGATGGATGGAGAAGAATAACGGCGCTAAGCAGAAATATCCAGTTTGGGACATCAAGTTCGTTCTGTCAGGGTGTCAGCAGAAAAGGTGTAACTTTTAACGGCACAGTTTTCTCCGACGGAGAAACGTAACATTTAGATACTACTGTGTTTAATTTTTTTTAGTTCCAGTTTGCGAGTCTGCTGAAACAAAGGGGAGCAAAGTTCATGCATTGTAGAAGCACAGTAAGCCAAAACATTTATCGCTTGCTGAAATTATCAAACCTTTATTAAAGAACTCCGTCATTAGCAATATCAGTGATGCGTAACATGACATAGGCAAGCAAGGCATACATACACACGGGTAAACTGTAATGCAAGGACCCCTTGCACAAACAGCAGCGAAGTGAAGCCGGATCTTGGTTTAGATCAGGATCAGCAGTGAAAAGTAAACTATAAAACCAATTGAAAGGCTGACCGAACGGCTAAAAATGATAAATTTAATGTGCACTATTTCGGTTAGACAGAACTAACCTTCCTCAGTGTAGCCCCTGAGGAAGATTAGTTCTGTCTAACCGAAATAATGGGCATTAAATTTATCATTTTTAGCCGTTCGGTCAGCCTTTCAATTGGTTTTATAATAAATACATACATACTTTTAATGAGGAAGGTCTGAATATGGCAGCCTTAGGGCAGGTGTGAACCAGCCATAAAATTTAACTTAGCTAATATTAAAAATATAAAAATTCTGGGTTTGAGAATTAATTACACAAGCCTCTTTTTAAAATTGTGTCTGATCGAGAGACCTAAGTTTTCCTTCAAAAAGCTGTAAGGATGAAGCGTCCCTGATGGGTTTAGGGATGGCGTTCCATACCATGGGACCCTCATACCTTACGTTATTTCAGCCGAGTTTACTGCTATACCGTATTACGAAAAAGTCATTTGTGCTTCCCAATTTGTACCTATTATAAACAGTGTTACGTACGCTTTTTCCCAGAGGGAATATGACTTGCTCATAAACTTGCAGAAGGCGGAGAATCAAAACAATAACGTTTCCGTGGTATTGTTTTTGCTATTGCTTGGCCTATTCGCACCTCTCAAAAGTAAATTTACCGCTTCTCCCTGACAAAGAAGGTCGAGGGAAAACAAAAACCGGTAAGAAAAATTTGTTATTGATCCGTATGAAAGAAATGAAAACACGCGAGCAAAACAATTTGTGTGTCTGTATAACACCTGGCATAGGCAGCCTGGGCCATTTAAAAAACGCTTTCCATGGTTTCGCAATGCTTAATAATGAGGTGTCTGTACTCCTAATAATATGCATATCAAAAGAACTGCGGAGATGATTAAATTTTTAAGTTGTCGGGCTTTTCGAGGATAGGAATCAATAATAATATATATTCGTCTTATCAGCCGGGTATTAGGAAAATTCAGTGCCGTGAATTGAAATATCCCACATCTTTCCCAGACTAAACGATTAAAAACACACAGTCGATGTTGTAACCTCATTCCCAGTATCTTTCGTTTTGCTCCTTCTAGGATTTCTTGATCACGAGGAATAAGTTGCTCTCGAGGCACATCATTTGATTATAAAGATTCTTTGAAAAAACCCACTGGTTGACCTCATAACACTGTCCCATTACAGTACACACAGTCCTCAAAAGATATTTCATAGAGATTTCAATACAGCACGGCAGCATATGTTCACCTGTGGAGAACTTCAGCGAAAATTCTCCTTGCAAGCCATTTTAAACTTCCTAAAGGTGTGCAGATACTGTGATTAAACACTTTTAGTTAAGGATCAACCAGGAAGGAAAAATTGAATTAGTAAAAGTCTTGGCAGATCATGCGTTTGGCTGTAGAGCCACTCACACCCCATGGTCCTGCCGGGTAAGATAGACAGGTGCCTCTGGAGATGACGTGAGGCAGGCCTATTGTACATTTTTGTTATGGCGCCAAACCTCTCTTCTTTGCGTCCTTCCTTGATGAGCTACTGTGTAATTATGATCACGTGACAAAAGGATATTTTACAATAAGACCCGTAGCCAGAAAGGGCTATGGGTCAATAGCCCATGAGGCGAAGCCGAATGAGCTATTGACCCGTGGCCCTTGATGGCGAAGGGTCTAATTGTTTTATTATCGCCTAACTATTCGGACAAAAAAGGCAATAATAAAGTTAACAAATGCAAGTTGAAGAAATATTTATTTGGGAAAAAAAACGAAAGAAAAACCGGCGAATTTCGCTACTCGATTACTATTACTAATAGTCCTCAGCTATTACGATTCTCCGCCTAATGATTGTGCTCTCGCTCTTTTATGCCGACCTGAACGACACTTGTCAATCAAGTATCAAACTGACACCCAGGCTTGCGTAAGAACTTACACAGACCTCGCATAACGGCACTGCGCTTGCGTACGAGAATCATTACCATATTTCCTTCGACCGAACACGAGAGTTGAAATCTTTTTCATTTCCATTTTCTCTATGATTCCAAAGGAATCTCGCCAAAATAAAACAACGAGAGCAATATAAAGATTACAGGAAAGATCTTTACGGAATAGAATGAAAATATTGTTACGGCAATGTACAGAAAAAACTCAAAGATTGTTGTACAATCGTTGTCAAACAACAACTCTGGCTTACTTATTGAAGAAGAAAGGCGGCCCACTGGTTCCGCCTTTTCCTTTACAGGAACCATACACACAGATGGCATCTGTACAAACTTACGTGTTACAAAGTTCTTAGGAATTAAACCGACTTTCACATGGTTTTCTGCGCGTAACACCTTTGCTTTCTTTAATTAGCGTGTTACTAGGAGATATATGTCCATTCGTGACCTTCGCTAAAGAAGTAAGGTTTGCTGTGTTTTTACATTAAAGAAAATAAAACTTTACATTTAAGAATAAAACAGATCATCTGACTAACAAAAATTATTCCAGGAAAAATGGTAAGGTACAAACATATCTCAGCAATTCGCCTGGTCATTACAATAAGCCTAAAGAAAGATAACCATTCTTATTAAAATAACACCAGCTACGAAACTTAATGAAAACGTTCTCTTGTTAGGTTATTTTATTCTAAGCACATAAAAATTAAACGTTTGCCGAGTTTTTTCCATCAAGAATTTCCAACAATTAATTTTGTTTTCTAAGAAAATTAACTACCATTCCGAAAATCAATCTGTACTCAATAGGATTTTATATGTCAATGACGCTTTTGCCCGTCAAACTCCATTTTCCTTGATACATAGGCATGGTATTAACCCCACTGAGGTCAAACTTTCATTGGCTCGTGGGGACTCCCAAATTTCCTTTAAAGGGGTAATAACCTAAGGGGATTTGGTGTATCGGCAGTATTGCCTACTTCCGGCACCTAAACATATTTAAAAAAATTAATGGTATTACCACTTCATATTATGATATGCAATTCTTGAGGATCCCTGGACTTTGATGAAGTACGCATTGCTCGTGTTACGCATTCGCGCATAGCACCTGGCAAGATTCTGATGCAGTGGTACAAGACTCGGATAACTTGAGATAAAACAGCAAACACCACAAGGAAACAAGCAACAGAAGGTAGCAGGCCAAGCAAGACAATCTCGATCCACAGGAAAGCATGAAGAAGGCTTTTACTTGGCCCCGTGGGATTTATTCCCTCGGAGATATACGTGGCTTCCGCTAAATTGACCGTGCAGATAGCAAACAAGCTAATAAGAGAAAGGTTCTCCCAGATATTCGCTTTACGGTCGCGGAATGGCCTTGCTCTAAGGTGATGCAGCAGAATTAGAAAACATGCAAAATCCAGGCAGACGAAACGTATTATGGGATCTGTGGAGAAAGTATGGATGGTCAGCAAGATCAACCTTCGGCCAGTCAGTACACTTTCCCAGTATAATGTGCCATGCTCGCCACCAGAGGAAGGTCGAAATGGATTATGAAGAAACTTTTTGATCTCTTCTGCATCGTCGCGGGATTCTACCCCAGCTGGGTAAGATTGGTTTCCATTTAGTTTTTTCTTGAAATATCGAAAGAGCCAGATAAAAAGAAAAGGCAAAGGAAATGCACAAGATATCAAGAACTCCTTGGCTGACACTTTGTCTTTGGAAAGCATCAGTGATCCCCAGAAAAGGACTAAAACCATGGGAATGACAAACACCACTATGAAGACAATAAACAGATATTGCCACCACTGCCAACACTGAATGTTCCCTTCTATAAACAGACGCCAATCTTGGCAAATAGGAATGCAGTGCATAAGCTTGAGACTTGTATCTGCAAGTGTTTCGTATCCAAGTAACAATGTTTCCAACGCCACAGCCAGGTACGATGGCAATGACGGGACTGGAAAGTGAAACGATTTGCTAATAAAACGATGAATGGCGTAGATGAAACCAATGGAGAGCAATGTTGCCAAAAACTTAAGACACATAAACAGTTCTTTGGTGACGGCATCAAGACCAGGAAATGGACAGCCAATGCTATCATCCATAGTTTTCACTTGGAAATTAAAAAATGCAATCACTGGTGGAATGAAGGGAACCATGTGAAAAGTATTCTCGGGGGACCTAACCATAACCAACTCTACAACTTGATAAAAATAGAAGACGATCTTCAGGTACCCAGCATCGTGTTTATCACGGTTGTCTTCGTTTGCTAAGGACTGTTGACGAACATTTTCGGCTTTTTTCATAAACCACAAACTCTGTTGATATAACACTGAGAAGATAGGAGGCTTAAAGACGACGTAAAGTGCAAAGAATATGACGTAGATAAATGATGCCACCCAAAACCAGTGATCATTACATTTCTCTATTTTTCTGCATGACGTGGAATACAGGACTTCACTGTACCCAGCAGAACATTGGCCGCACAGTACGCCTGATCGGTTACCATGACAAACATTGTAAGCATGACGAGAGGAATGGGTTGGAGTTTTGCAGTATCCTACTGGACATGAAATGAATTGCAGACTTGGTGGTCTTGTTAAAATGTTGTAACCCCAAAAGTTCTCATTGGCTTTAATGTTTCCATTTTCACATGTTGCTCCATAGGGACATTTCAGGCATTTGGTGTCCTTGATGATGTTGGAACCTTTGGTTGAGCCTCGCTGTAAGTTATAGAAACCATCGGGACACTCATTATACAATGATGTGATGTAACTGACGTTCGTACAACATGTCTCATCACCATCCCAAACACGTTTCGTATCGCCATCCTTGAAGAGTTCAAAAGGAGTTACCAGTTTCTCTTTTTTCATTTGCCATCCGTGCTGGCGTCGAAGAGTAGAAGAGTCATCAATATCTATTGAGCTGCATTTAGTAACTTCAAACACTGGGTCATAGAATTTCCTGTCGACGTTAGCTGTAAAAGAAGAACTTTTAACCGTGACGGGACCGACACTCTTAGAGCACAGAAAACAGCCATAACTAGAAATTGGTTGTTTTACGTTAGATGGTCGTTTAAAAGTTGTTTGAAGAAATGAACTATTCACAATGTTAAGTGCACTATAACCTGTTTTCATGAACACGTGACCTCCAAGTATTAATCCCTCGTTGTCTTTAAAACGACAGTTTTTGATGGTGACGTTGCCGTTCTTGAGGTCTAAAGCTCCAGAGACACCCACGTTACCTTCAAATATGCTATACTCAATTATGACAGGGAGCGTAAAGTTCTTCTTCCACATGAATTCATTACTATTGCTCCGTTTTCTTTCGTGACATTTAGGCGGATCTTCGTCTTTAATTTCGATATGTACGGTAGCTCGATCAACCAAACGATGCATTAACTGAGAATTGTTAAGAAACTTGCAGTTTTTAAAGGAAATTAGCCCATGAACATTCTTCTCGGCTTCAAAGGACAGGGCACAGCCGTGTAATACGCGAAAGGTAACGTTTTCAAGAATTATCTTTGCTTCAAAGTCTGACGACAAATAAAACTGTTGATCTGACTGCATCGTCGCCACATCATGAAAAAATTGTGTTTTTTTCCCACTAGGTGCCGGCGCGGGACGGTTTATTGCAAATCTGATTGCATCACCAGGGCCTCGTGTTTCGTGACCTAGAAATAGGCTGTTTCTTACAACAAGTGTTTGGTCGCTTGTAGAGCAAATGTGAGCATTACCTAAACAAGAAGTGGTTGACATCCGAATACCAATCCTGTTGTCTGCCAAGAGACACTCGTCCAAGAGAACTTTTATCCCCGGTGTTGTGGGTGTTAGTTTGGGAGGCCCACAGGCCGTGATGGCATACCCATAGTTGGAGTTTATAGTCACTTTGGTTAATCTTAAGCCAAATCCACCATGGACAAAAATAGCATTCTTGTTATTTATAAACGAAGTGTTTGATAATGTCAAATTTCCGTAGCCTAAACCGTGCCGAATTCTCACCGAGAAAGTGACGCCATTGTTCTCATGACCGAGCTCCCGAAAAATGGAATCGGCGATAGACGAAACAACATACATCTTCGATTTGAAATATATATGAAATAATTCATATGTGTACTGCGGTTGTAGATGAATGTGAAGAGTGATCATCGTGAATTATTTCATATATATTTCACATCATTTCACTGCACGGGAAAATATCATCATGAATTATTTCATATATATTTCACATCATTTCACTGCACGGGAAAATATGAACTCAATAAATTGACCTCGCTCCCAATGTGTGGCTTCATAGCTCAGTTGGTAGAGCATCGCACCGGTATCGCGGAGGTCACGGGTTCGAATCCCGTTGAAGCCCTGATTTTTTTCAGGCTTCTTCTTTCCAATTGCTTAAATTGGAAAATTTACTGCGATGATCACTCTTCACATTCATACATCTTCGATTGCGCTTTCAAAACCGTTGAATGGACGTAAACGGCAGCTGTTGTTTTTCTATCCCCTGATGTTACATTAAATTGTCCCTTTCTGCCCTGGAAAAGGCATCTAGATATCGTCAGATTGAAGAACTCGTTAAATAAGTGGACTATTATAGAGTTTGTATTGTTCCAGAATTCACTGTCGTTGACCGCAAGCGTCGACTTCTGGCAGCTACGTGAAAATGATTCTTCTTGCCGCCCGCCAACTCCATACTGGCAGTTCATAAACTTGCACTTAGTTATTGTAACATTAAAGGAACACACATAAAGAATGTGGACATTAGTAGCGTTGAATACAAGGTTAGAGAGAGTGACTTCAAGAATGCCACCGGTAGTGTATGTGCCAAAAATTAGATTTTCGCAGGAAATGTGGGCCTCGGAGAACTGACCTTGTATTGTGGCACTTTTGAGTATCTTTATCCTTTGTT
>CM042751.1:15693614-15705622 GCA_022496165.2 Catalaphyllia jardinei | reverse complement strand
AATTGTCCCTTTCTGCCCTGGAAAAGGCATCTAGATATCGTCAGATTAAAGAAGTCGTTAAATAAGTAGACTATTATAGAGTTTGTATTGTACCAGAATGCACTGTCGCTGACCGTAAGCGTTGACTTCTGGCAGCTAGGTGCAAATGATTCTTCTTGCCGCACGTCAACTCCATACTGGCAATTCATAAACTTGCACTTAGTTATTGTAACATTAAAGGAACACACATAACGAATGTGGACATTAGTAGCGTTGAATACAAGGTTAGAGAGAGTGACCTCAAGAATGCCACCGATAGTGTGTGGGCCAAACGTTAGACCAGCGGGATTTGCGCAGGAAATGTGGGCCTCGGAGAACTGACCTTGTATTGTGACACGTTTGAGTTTCACTATCCTTTGTTCCCCATCAGGATCGTTACAGCTGTATGGATGAAATTCACTTTTCCTTCCATCAAGGCAAATCTTGCCGCCATCACGAACTAGTCGTAGTGCTTGTGGAAGACTTTGGCATGGCGTGAGAGAAGAACCGCAACGAGGAAAATCTTGGCCAGTAAGGTGGGAAACAAAGAGGCAATCATTCTCTTCTTCAGCAGCAGCTGAGGAAAATCAAAATGTGAAAACCTTGTAATCTGCAAACTATATTGGTAATTCCCTGAAAACCTTACGAGGTGAAACTTACAGTAAAGCCCCCCCAAAACGAAACACCTTCGTTTACAGATAGCACACAAATGAAACAGCCATCTTCTCATCTCATGAATCCTCGTCTTCCCCCTCCAATCCAAGGCCGAATATCACGGATTTAATGTCATGGTTTACGCATCTTAAAAGTGTAGCCTAACTTTGTTGATTGCAGTCCGTGTTACTAAAGCGCCATCCTTGTTCCTCTATCGGTATTAAGATTGGTATAAAAACTATTTTTATCATTGCGATGAAGGTCGATGGATATCGCTAATGATTGTATGACTAAAGAGCTTTGTTTCTTACTTTGAAGATGGCTAATGTATCTAAGAATTCTTTTATTTATATCAAAGATAACAGGATATCGGCCAAGTTCAGCCCAGCACGCAATATTAGAGTGATTCACTTGCAAATGACGTCTACAAAACTGTGCCCCAATACTTGAACTCTGATTTGATAAACACCCCAGGCTTCGCTAATATAAGTAAGAATAGACGTCATCATTGTGTCAAAAGTTTTGTAAGCAAGGGATGGTTTCAAGCTGCTGAAGTCGATGCGTCGTCTTCAGTTAAACATTCCCTGCTAGCAGAGGCTATTTTCCTGGTGGTCGCTGACGGGAGAAAAGAGACCTCTGCCATGAATCGAAAATGGCTTTGATTTAACCGCTGTCCACGATCTTCGACGGCTGTATAACAACGCATGCTCCTCGCGTTGTTCGCTGACTGCAACTTGAGCCCATTGCGTCTCGTGCATTTCTTTAAATTTATTCTGCTGTCTTTTATTGAACCCACATTGTAAAGATAGCGTGCTCGTTTGTTCGAAAGATTTCGATCGTAAAGAGTTGCAAAGTTTGCTTTTCTTCCGTTTTGGATTACCTCGACGATGGAAAGATAAATAAAATTGAGTGACGAGCAGTTCAAGGCCTTGTTTAATTTTTAAAACCTGGTGAGACACGTTTGCATGCTTGGCGACCGGGCATGAGAAATCTCTCATCTACCACACTGCTGTCCTTGTTGCACGTAAGGTGAAAATTCTGCCATCGAACCCACTTGTTGTGGTTGTTTCACCGTTAAACGCGCTCATATCTGACCAGCTGGAGTCCTGCCAAAGGCTCAAGCTGAAAGCTGTTGAAATGGAGCAGGAGCTGTTCAACAACGACGATACACTGAAGGAGCTAAAATGAGCCGAAATGCTTTACTGCACTCCGAAAACCTTGGAAAACATCCGATCAAAGAGGTTATTTCTAAGGATGGACGATCGGTTGATTAGAATTGTTGTGGAGGAATCACATTGCATGGTGAGCTGGTAGGTCCAATCTCGGTTTGTCGATGTTTCCTGTTTGAGTGAAAGATTTTATTTTCGTCACGTGCAACGAACATTATGTGTGATGGCTTGGTCACTAAGCCGGGGAGCATGCTCAATGTAGCCACTTTCGATCCATGCCAGAGGTCTCTTTTCTCCCGGCGTCAGCGAACACCAGGAAAAGAACCTCTGCTAGCAGGGAAAGTTAAACAGAGCACGAACAGCCTTTTTTCTAAAGTGTTCGAGTGACAGTGTGAAGTTCCCAGTTGAAGAAATTTGAGTTCCCAGGTAGCTATAACTTTGGACAATGTCAATCTTTTCGTTGCCTATATGAAAAAGGCTGCCATCTTTTTTCGCTCGAAGTTGAAAAATCATATCTTTATTTGTTATTATGTTTAACATCCACGATCTGCAGTACTGGGCCAAAGTATTGAGACAGTTTTGCAGTCCTGCCTTTGGTCGTGATGGTCAGATCAAATCATTTGCATATAAAAGAGAGCTCAATTTGGTACATTAGGTAAAATAAGAGGATCCGATAAAATGTTTCCAAAAGAATAAGGTAAATCATTATTGTATAGGTTAAAGAGGAGTGGACTTAAAATTGCAACTTTGACGAACACCTCTTACATACTAAAAAGGTTGTGTCTGAGAATCTGCAATTCTCACCGAACCGGTAGTTTTTGATTAAGTCATAAAAATTTCCTCCGACATTTATTTGCAGCAATTTATAGAAAAGCCCATCATTCCAAACTGAGTGGTTTATTCATGTTGCCATGGCAACATGAATAAATGTAAACAGGCGTTTAAAATCGGCTTTGTTTATTTGCAGAAAATCTAGTTATTAGATTTAGTTATCTAGAATTTCCTTTTCTAAAATTCAATTTTTTTTCAATATTCTAGTTTCTTATTTCCGAAAGTATTTACGTATCAAATTTCTTGAAATTGTAATGAGTGGTTCTCAAGAAATAGGTGTATTTCCGAAGAAACCCATTCCGCATTTAATCGCACTTTTTTACATACTACTCATGCGCTGCATTTAACTGGGTTCTTTTGGTAACAAAGAGATAGCTGAGGATAGGCTTTTGTACATTGTGTTTTTATTTCCCCACTAAAATGCTCCACCTTAATGCTTCATTTTTTTCCACTAAAATGCTCGGGTGGGGGGGCCCCCCCCCCAAAAAAAAAAATTCACTGATATGCTCGGTTAATGCTCATGCATAGGGGTTTTTAAATTTTCATAATTTTAGCGTCTCAACAGTTCAGTGTGTTTAATAAAAACGTTTACTTTGTAGAACAAGTTAACAACGTCGTATTTAATAGTCTTAAAACACCAGAAGATAATTCTCAAAATGATCTGTTGTTCTGTCAATCCTTTGTCCCCTTTCAGTGATACTGAAGAGGTTAAGTTAAGTCTTCGTTATCTCGTAAAAAATAGTTTTATTTCTATATTCTGTGGAAATAATATTAATTTTCCTGGAAAATGCCACGAAAATGCGCTAATAATGCTCAATGCTTTTGCCTCACTCAAGTGCTCGAAAAAATGCTAGGATAATGTACAAAAGCCTAGCTTATAATTGTTGGGTAACGGAGTGAAAAATAGCAAAAAATCGTTAATTCGAAAATGACAAGAGCTACTGGCAAAGACAAACGCGCAGATAAATACACAGAATGAAGCATTAGTCGTTACAATTGTAACCTAACCTAGGCATGAGTGGACCGCACCAAGAAGAATTGAAATTGGCACTGGAGAGCCAACATATCCTGTGACCGCACAAGACTATTACAGGCGAATATACTTTAAAGCTATTGACTTGATGATGAACGCTAAGGACCAGCGGTTTGACCAGCCAAGCTTTGATACGTATGCAAAGATGGAGTCTCTCTTAATTAAGACCCTCAATTCTCAGGACAAATCCGAAGAGCTAAATTTTATGGAAAAACTGTACAACGATGATGTTAATATTTCAGTGTTAACCGCCCAGATGGAAATTTTACAAGTGCTGCTGAAGGATGGTGATTATTTTTGTTTTAACGACATCATAGTAAAAATTAAAGGGCTACCCAACCCAGGTCCCGGTTGTTCGAAAGCCGATTAAAATAACCCTAGGTTAGCGGTTATTCCGCAATTAAATTTCTTATTCCCGGGTTAACTAATCGGGGGATAAAATGGTGTTCCTCAAAACAGATTTAATCTTCGATTAACTATCCTTCGATTAAGGACGTTCGCGCGAAAATTTTTCAGTCGACAGATTTTTTTAAATTTTTACTGCAGGCAGATAATGAGTTACTTGTCCCAGAAATGCAAAAAAATGGGGGTCACCGTCTTCGTTTCAGAGATAGAGCGCGTGGTAAACTATACCGATTTCGAAAAAATGTCCCATATAACTGAGCACGGTCTACAGGGGTTTATAGTTAAAAATATCGAAGGTGAGCCAACGGAGACAAACGATCTTAGTGATACTGTGTAAAAGTGGGTCTGTGGTGTAAATAGTTCCAAATGTTACTAACGTTTTCACAAAATTTAACCCTTTAAGAGACATTTGAAACCGCCGCACAGATGCACCAGGAGCTAATAAGAACGGAATTTTATGGTGCATTTTGCCAAAAATTCAAACTTCTAGTCAATAGATCTTCTTCATTTTTTCCCAAAACGTAGAAAATCAGCAGAGAAAATGATCCATCGAAAGCAAAACTGGGGTCACCGAACGTCCAAGATCGTTAAATCCAGGCAAAGCTCTAGCAATGGCCATCTTCCCTATCATTTGTTTATTTAATGACTTAGCGCGCGCGCTCATGCATGACGTGCCATGTGAATTTGCGTGCGCAGCAAGGATGCGCAGAAATAATTAGCGCGAACGTCCTTAAGCTCACATCAAGCCGGTAAAATCGGTCTGTGCTGGGAGAAAATGGCGTAGCACTAGGGGAGGGAAAGGATAATTATGACGGCTCCTAAAAATGATTTGAAACTTGTTGAATAAAAAGGAAAAAAAGCCCAATTTTTATAACTCAGCTCTATTTGCTTGCTATAAGAACCAATACAAATGCTTAGATTAAATTTAGAGTTGTGTTGAAAAAAAACATTCTGAGCAAGATAAACGCTGGGAGAAGCTTACTGAATCATGTATCAGTCGGAAAATCGGTCGGCCCTTTAAAACGCTTACCGGTGTAATTTCCAGCCTTACTTCTTTCAGCTTCTTTGTAAATTAGAAATCTAGAATAGCCTTTATTTGGATGGACTAATGATGCCGTTAAGTTTGGCTAGGGGAAAATACTAGAAAACAAAGCGAAAGCGGAGATTTGTTATTTTAATCTGCCGAATGAGACAAACAACTTTTTGAAGAACAAGCAAGGTGGACAATAATCAGAACTTTAACAACATTTTGTCGATAATATATTCGCCTTTATCCAGCCAAAAAGCCTTAATGCCATCAATAATCTTCCTTTTACATTACAGCGGCTAGTAAGCGACGTTTTCTACCTCTGAGAGTGGAAGTTGATGTTGAATTTCTTGCTTCGCCCTCGTCGTATAAAACATTTTCCGGATCGTCGAACAGCGGTCTGTCCGTGATGTGAAAAACTCGATCGCGAAAAAGCGCGGGAAAACCGAACGAGGAATGGCTCGTTTGTAGAGAATTCGGAAAAATCGTCAGGTAGCCTGAATTGCTTTTCTTTCCTCGCCGGGCTCAGGATTAAATCAAAATCAACAAAGTGTGAGTCCGCCATTTTGATTTGTTTAACTGCTTTTTCATCCGATTAGCGAGTTAATCCACCTTATGATTGATCGATTGATTTATTGACCGTTCTTAAAATCATTAATAGGTGTGTTAAATTTAAACCTTAGTTTAATCCTTGGATAGTACTAATCGAGCTTCAAGAAACAGAATTTAATGGAAGGATAAATTTACTCCGTGGATTAGGTCGATTTAATTGTGGGTTAGCGCTAATCGGCTTTCGAACAGCCGGGGCCAGAACGGGAAACGATAAAAGAAGTTATCACGTTATGTAAGCTGATTCTCGAGAATCCGGCAGCCAGCGCAGCCGGTGAATTTTCGACTGGCGGGAGACTAAAAACATGGCTTCGTTCAAGAATGAACCAGGAACGATTTAGTAACCTGACAGTTTTAAACACACACAAAGAAAGAACGGACAGGCTTTCCCCCATGGACATCGCGAACGAATTTACCGACTGCAACACAAACATAAAGCGTAATTTTGGCACTTTTCGAGTAAATGATGTACAGTTACTTTAGTATCATTCACTAAATTATTGAATGAATAATTAAACAATTATTGAACTCGGCTTTCGTATGATATGAAGATATACAGATCTCGGAGGATGCTATCCACCAGGCTAAAGCCTTCGGCTTTGGTATATAACCCCTTCGATCTGCATAACTCTTCTTATTATATAGACAGGAGTGTTTTACTGGGAACTAAACCACTCGTAGATTCCACACGCCACTTCATCCGGGACCCGAGTGGCGTATTTTCCGTATGTCACCTTTGTGAGTGTCGTATCGTTCACGATTCCCGTCTTTTGCTTTTGTTTGTCTCTTAAATTGTACTTAAATTCGTAGGTGTATCATCGAAACATCTTCGGGTCTTCCTCGAAAGTCTTCGGAAATCTTCGGAAATCTTCGGAAATTCTCGTAAAATGTTCGGAAACGTTCGTCTGGCCTTCGGAACAATTTTGGAAAATCTTCGGAAATCTTCGGAAGGTGGTCGGAAATCTTCGGAAAATCATCAAAAACGCCGTCATCAGCATGTCTATACAATAAAGAGAACATTACACGGCGGCTTGAAGATATGAATTTTATTTTCTCGTGGCAAAAACAATATTTTACTCACTCGCTACGCTAGTTCGTAAAATATTGTTTTGCCACTCGAAAATAAAATTCATATCTTCGCGCCACCGTGTAATATCCTCTATGTATCATACTCAGCCTCGTGCAATAATTGCTCAGTAATTATACAACGTTGAGTTCAAGGCAGCTCAAGCAAAATCGTTGGATTTCTGGCTTATTTATAGTAATTAAAGGTTGATATCAGTAGTATAACATAACAATCTATGATATTTCAATTTAGTGATGGTGAATTTTCAGATCCGATAGCAACACCACTGAAGATGTGGGAAAAAATCAATAGTTTTATCGTTATAACAGCATTCTCCGTCACTTTAGAGAAATTGAATAGATATCCACAAACATGCCCCCCCCAGCCCCCCCACGAATTTCCTTCCGCATTCTTCCATTACATGACTCACGCCAGGAAAAAATATTTGCTACATTACACAGCTTCTATGTAAACTCCATTACAGAGAATGTGTGGACATGTTCACATATCTGCGAATTTCTCCGCTAAACAAAAATAATAGCATTAATACCAGCCATATAAAGATAGTTGTCGCCAAATATCAGAGAAAAGGTTTAAACTGGAGCTATACGAATTATTTAATCATTTAGTTATTTAATTTTATTTGTTTATATCTGTTTGTGTAATTATTTATCTGATGTTAAGCGCACAAGCAAAATACGCTCAGTGATTTCTGCTTGTGTCTTTTTTTAATTGATTTCTTGTTTCTATTGAAGGGGAGGAATGGTATGACTATATGAGTAACAAATAAAATAAACAAAAAAGTTTTTTTTTTCTGTGTTTTCAGCCAGCTGGTCATTAAGGTCGGTAAGGTTAGAAATGTCGTGAAAGTCAGTTTAAAGCGGGCGCTATTGACCCCAACACTGAACTGAATTACATTGCCTTGTTTTGTTTATCTGTTTATAACATCCCATTGTTCTTATTTGAGTATGTACTCATTCAGCAAACCCAATTTACACTGAGATTCGGATAAGACAGCCGTGTGCGGGAGAGCGTATTTGGGCTTAATAGAACAAATTCGATATATTAAAGTTCAGCCTAAAACAATAGACCTCTGAGGAGGCTCTGGAGAATAAACCCCCGAAAACTCTGTAGTTATTCCCAGAAACCTCTTGCTGAGGTCTGTTGTTTTACGCTGAATTTTAATATATCGAAATTGGTCTATTGGCAAATGAACTTCAGGCGTATCACATATATCCTTCCCTATAGCAGAAGTGCTATATTCAGATTAGTCTCCTATCACACTGAAGTAGAAACGTTTATGATAGAACGATCCCGCACCACGTGACCATCAGCCCCTGTATAGGGTGGTTGTCGGTAGGCTTAGACTGTGTAAAAGACGGAATTCATTCAACTTTAGGGCCATCCCGCTTTTGACTGGCTGCATAGAACACAGCAAGAATATAATGACCTCCACGAACTAATCTGTCACGAAAACCGAACTTTTCGAAACGCTCTTCTAACCGGACTTTTATTATTTTAGCAAGAGACTGATGGTTTTTCCCTGTCTTCTAGACTAAATGGTGGCCTTCGGAGCATGCCCATAAAAAAGTCATCCTACCGCCCGCTAGTCATGCTTCGCGGGTGGGTAGCTCTCTTTAATTACGCAGGTTCAGCTGAGACCATCAAACTTAGTAATTTCTGGCTCTGATTTTTGATTTTATTAAAAGCGCGAGGTCATCGGTTACCAAAAGCGCAATGTCTCTGGGAACGAGATGCGATTGTACTTTATTTTAATATGCCTCTCACCTCTAATATGTCTCTCACCGCCTGTTTGCATCTTTGTGGTTTTCAGCGTGTCCTCCATCTTTCTGACGTTATAAATCGGATATTTTGCACAAAAATTGGCCAGCTCATCACTGAGTACAGACCGATCTGTTACTTCACCGACCACTGTCCACTTGTAAGACTTCTGCAAGATTAAGCATACACAACGTCAGAACCTCGTGACAATATTTAAAAAGCCTTTAATGGTGGGTGACAGGTTGGATGTTTTTCACAAGCCCTGGATTTTAAAGCAGAAGAGGGTTCTTAACAATGTTCTCACCTCTGCTTTCTCAAGATCACTCGGCAGTTCTTTGTCCAGGGGCAAAAGATAGCAGATCTTTCTTTCTGGTAACAACAGCAAACTCATATTCTGTGATGATGAAAAAAAAAATCGTTTTTAAAACAGATGAGACGAGAGGTAAAGATTCTGGATTCTGGTCTCGTTGATAGGCTGAAGCCTATATCTGTGGGCACCATGAAAAATTCCCTCCAGATCGTAGGCTATGTTACGTTCATCCTTGGTGCCTGAGCACGGTGCTCTAGTACGATTCTCACTGGACGCTAATGTGAACACACCTATTTTCCAAGTACTCACACCAGAATTTGCAGTCGGGCACTAACTGATACTGGGGTTTCTGGAGTACTGATTGTTTTAGCGGTCCCGGGATCGAGATCCACTCTGACCACTACCTGGATTTGTTTCTCGGTCGCCCCGAGTTCAAATCCTCGGCCACGCTTGCAAATATCCAACTGGTTTGCCTCCGACCAGTTGGGATTCAAGACAATGTTATGGTCAATTTGAAATATTTGTTTAGATTGTTTGCCCGACACCACGAGCACTTGTCACTATGGGGAGTATAAACACTGCCGAGGGTAATAAAAATTATTTATTTTTGTATTTATTTTGTTTACTACGTCTCAGGTCGTAAATTCTTCCAACCCTCCTCGCGTTTAGATGAGGCTATGTAAACACGGAAATAGTGCTGTATTGCTTAAATAGAAACACGAGTGGGAGTTTGGGAGAACGAGAAATGCTGTGGAAAAACGAGCAGCAGGCGAGTGTTCCACAGCTTTTTCGGCAGCTTTCACGGCACTCGTGTTTCTATTTAACAATTAGATTATGAGCTCCAGATTTCTATCGCGTGATCTAAATCCTCTTCACAGGCACTTCGAAAACGCCAAGAAACGGCCTTCATTTTGCCGAAAAGTGGAAATTATATTTTTACGTCAACAGATCGTGCTAGTTCTGTGTTTCCACAATTATTTCCATCCAGTTCTAGTATAAATCTACTAGCGTTCTATCACGAATGCCGTTCTCTGATTGGCTACGCTACTCACTATCTATTCTGTGACTGACAACGAGCCAGCCGAGCGAAGACGCTCGGCTGGCGAGGCGGCAGAAAATAGTGCCGCGCGAAGAATGGCTTATGCAAAATATTCTCGATCGGCCTTTGAAAGTGTAAGTGTAAGTGTAAGGTGTAAGATGAAAGAATGGCTCAGTTTAAGCCAATTGCAAGGACGGAGCTACTCGAGCCATTGTAGCTTTTAGCCAATCAGGAGGCGCGTTACATCTAGACTTGTCTGCTGTTGTGTTTATCCAACTGTGAACAATTTCATAGTCTAAAAACACATCAAACTAACTAGCGTGTTCCTCTCTCACTTTATTGAACTGAAAGTTCAATCGGGGAGGGTACCCTTTACAAACCCCTTCCTCTAATTCGAATATTGCGGAAAACTGTTAGACAAGAGCAAATCTAAGAGACAAAATCGACACGAAACCGGTTCACCACAGAATTGAACGAGCGTGTTCCGATGAATCGAAACAGTGTATTCCTTTTCTGTTTACCTATATCGACCTGAAAGTTCCATCGGGCAGCGTTTTTTTGAAAGAGTGTGTTATCCCAGTAGAACCACTAGAGCAAATCTAGTGTTCAAATCTAGCATATCGAACTGAAGGTTCAGTCGGCAGTGTTTCCGAACAGAACTGAACGAGTGTGTTTATCAGGCAGTCGAATCCAGTGTTCAAAACAGAAATCGGACCTGTTTGCCACAGAATTAAACGAGCGTGTTCATCAATCAAACTAGCGTGTTCACTTTCACTTTGACTTTGCCCATCATAATGAACTGAAAGTTCGACCGCGCAGCGGTACATTGCAAAACTCTTGATATTCAAGGTACTCCTCGAATTCTCAATATCCTACTGGATTGCGTGACGAAAGTTACCGGCTGGTAAACGCGTTATAATTTTCTCTCTGTAAAGTTTGCAACAGAAGAGAACCAAACATCCGTCATGCTGTATTAATAAACCCCTTACTATACCACAAATTATTTGCTCGTTGGTACTCTATCGATAGGTATACCTAGTAGATAGTGAGTGGCGTAGCAGTGTGCCCTTGTTGACAAAATGACGACCGTTTCTTGGCGTTGTCGAAGAGATGATGAAGATGACTTAGATAAAGTTTTGAACAAGTAGATTTATACTAAAACAATTAGATTATTCGCTCTCGATTTCTATGCGTGATAGTTGATGCACTATTACGCGATATAAATTTTTACGATAACTGCAGAAATTCTCGCGCGCTCATTGGCCAATTTTTATTGTCAATAAGCAGAGACACATGAATTTATAATTCATGCGCTGCGTCAACGGACGAGAGCGGTCGATTTGACAATTTGTTATCGTAAAAAACAAATTGATGTCAGTTTTTAATGCATCTGTCCTGTTATTGACAATGACTTTCGTCATAACATTGTCAAAGTAGTCTGCGGATCCACTCGGATATCGCCTCGTGGATCCACAGCTACTCTGACAATGTTATGACGAAATTCATGATCAATAACAGGACAGACGCAAGAAAAACTGACGTCAATTTGTTTTAACTCGAACTCATAATCTAATTGTTTAATGATCTCTTGTAGAAACACAATTTTTAACCAATCAGCGCGCGTGTTTTCTTAAGACTTTTTTTTAAAAAGACTAAAAATCATTGCAACAAAGCGACTAATTGATAAGTGACGCCAAACTTTACATGAAATTAAATATATCGATAACAATTTCTATCCTTTTGTTGTTATTTAAGTGCTGTAGCTTGTTGAAAATTATTTTAGCGAGCAAGTAGTACAGTTTAGTAAAACTGGTTTGTAGTCTCATTGCTGTTAAGGTTTTTGGCTTTGTTCCATTACTTCTAATTAAGAAAGAAAATTTAATCATAAAACAATTAATTCACGATTTACCTGAAGAGGTTGCCAACTTGCAGGAAAGAGGATTTGAGCCGGTTGCCACAGCCGCCGAATAATGAGTTATTCACTATCAACAGTTGATATATTCTTACTCCTATTTTTCCTTTTTTTGAAGTTACCAGGCTTACCTTCTTAAAATCATGCAAAATA
>CM042751.1:15683755-15686946 GCA_022496165.2 Catalaphyllia jardinei | reverse complement strand
TTTGTTTAACAACTCTTGTTTCTTATCAGAATCCATGGTTTTGTATTGTTCTGCCATTTTCTCTAGCAGGTATTGTTTCTTTACAGTATCCATTGTTTTGTATTTTTGGGACAGTTTTTTCTGTATTTGCTGTTTATTTTTCATATCCGTAATTTTTTTTTCTCCAAAAATATTTTCTTCTTTGGTTGCTCCATTGCTTCATAGTATTTTTTATTTCTCTGATTCTTCATCAATTTTTTCCTTTCATTTCTGTCAGTTACTTTACATGAACATGAAGCAAACTGTATTCTGTAATATCCTGGAATTTTATATTTCTCTTGTATTGTTCTAATTGCATCAACAAGTGAAGCTGTTCCATTTATGTTTTTAGTGTATTGAATAGGGGATGTGTCTCTTTCATTATAGAGCAGGAGAGAATACATATATTTTGATCTTTTTGTGGGTTTAAAGATACAACTGATGCAATATGAGGAAAATGATATCAAAAACCCTGTGCATTCACTGTTATTTATTATATCATTCTCAAGAATTAACTTGCTTTGAAATGAATCAGTTAATACTCCTTCAGTCTCAAACAAATTTTCGAAATGTACTTCAGTTCCAGAAACCTCTATAGTTCTTGGAAGATTGTCTGTTAATAGCTGGTTGTGTTCTAAACTTGATTTACGAAACATGTTTTTGCCATTGTTGACAATGGTGGGTAAGGATGAGTTGTAATTCCAGTAATTGCATGGTTTAATTACAGAGTAGCAAAGAGAGTATAGAGCTACAGCACAACTTAGATTAAAATTTGTGGTTTTATTCGCATTGTATTGAGAGACCATCCTATTTTGAATATCCTCAATTTGTACTCCTCTAACTTCAAATATATCATTGTTATGTATACTTTGAAAATAATGGACTAAACTATCAAGGGACGGTACTTCAAGAAGAACACATGTACCTTGAGGCTGCCCTCTACCATACAAATCTCTAGCATGAGAATCAAATATTTTGAACCCCATATTACCATTACAATAGATTGCAACAGCAGTACAGCTGACGGTTAATATGAAATTGGTGAAGTTTTCAGATCTAAGCAACTCAAAGGCTCTTTGTAAAGAGGTGCAGTACTGATATCCCTGTATAGCAGCATCTTGGTGTACAGTACCAGAGTAGCTTTCACTGTATTCCAGCTGATAATCAGTATCAAACACATTTAATGCAGTTGGTAATTCCGACTGCATTAAAAATGCGTGTCTGGCTAATCGTGACAAACTTGAATAACACTGATTTCCAATATTCATGATTTGTATAAGATCATTTGCAGAGCTGATCCCCTGTTTGTTATTGAAAATCAAAGAGCATAAACTCACTGCAACACATTGTTGTCCTGCATTCTGTCCAAAAACTAACTCACTACCTTGACTATATGGAGCTGCTATTGTTTTGTTAGGGTCAACATATATTGGAGGACCAGGATTTTTTTCTATGTTTCTACTCAATTTATACTTGCAATAATTTGCAACATGGGTCTCACTCTTGCAAAGACAAGTCAGTTTGTTACAAGAAAACAATGTTAAATATCGACTGACACGATATTTTACCTCTCTTATACTTTGGCGAAATCGACTACGACAGTTAAGCATAAACTTCTTTTTTTTTCAATATATTTTTAGCATTTACATAACAGTGCAATGTAGATGACATGGGAAAACACGAAAGAATACGTGCATAGACAAATTCTCTAACCTTTCTGCTTTTGTTCTTTAGACTTTTCAAACTTTTTATTGGTATTCTGCTTGGTTCACGATCGCGTCTACATACACGATTAGACTTTAATTTATGCTTCTCTCTATTAACATTACATAACTCAGTTGATATAGCATGTTTCTCGATGAAAGGTTCACTCATAAATGTTGATATAGCATGTTTCTCGATGAAAGGTTCACTCATAAATGTTCGCTCATAAAGAGAACTCTCGTAAGGTTTGCGGACCAACCCGTTCCGAAAGCGCTCCTCATCTTTTAGAGTCGGTCTACCGCGAACGCTGTTTGCACATTTTGTATCCGTTTTGTATCCGTACACAGTATTTGTGCTGATCTTCCTCCGCATAAACTCTTCTCCGTCCGCCATTACACCATGCCATGTGCTCATCAGTAAAATTTCCGCGCATGCGTATTAATAACAGAATTGCAAACTGTGGCTGAACGAAAAAAAACTAGACGCATATTTGCGTTCACTCGGGCTTTATGTTGGAGAGAAACTCTGGTTTTGTTGCTCGTAGTTTCGCAAGGTTTTTTTTTGTAATGATGGTTTATCTTGTAACTGTTTCTGTATCGGTATGTTGAAAATGCAGGGTTATTACTTATGTATACAAGTTGAAACTGATAGTTGTTATGTAGGCTGAAGACATGTTCCTGGGCTGGTTGGGGGAGATAATGCCCCCCATATATTAAGGGCTATTGTTTCAAACATTTTACTAGCAACCATTTATTTCATTATTATTTTTTTTGAGTTTCTACTTGAGTAAAAATTTTTTGGCTGGCTTAGAGAGTTGTGGCGGGTTAACAGATGGTTCCAGGTTAAGGTTGCTGGTAATCATCAACAGGTTTAATATAAAGTGTTAGGGAGATTACACTTTGTAACTTTGAAAACCAAATGCTGTTATTTCTTATCAGGAAAAGAATTGTAAAAGTCATTGGTCAAGGTTATTAGCATTTGAACTATGAATATTTTGGGTTGAGGATGTTTTTCATGATCCCTTGTAATATATTATGGCCTATTTTGTACAATTAGTCTCCAATTTGGTAGTTTGGATTTGGAGTTACAGGGCTAGTATACGTCAGTTTAAGAAGTTTTTATTGGTTAGAGTGATTGTGTGTTCTAGTTGGCTGTGAACTTAGAGTCTTTTGTCGTCTTTTGTTCTTTATCAGCTACTGCAGAGTGAATAGTGTTTTTTCTTCTGTGGGCATAGAAGAAATTGTCATCCATCATGAATGATAAAAATATTTTTATTTGTAAAGAATTAATAGTTCGTTAAATTTCAGATTATCTTTTGTGAATCATTTCATCTTATAAAAATTTACAACTGTAACAGGAACTTAACACGAAAGTTGAGAAATAAAAATACTTAATTTATCACTTAATATACTAATGTGTGACAAATTAAGAAATACATGTTGCTAAGAAAGTATCCTTTTGTGAATTTC
>CM042751.1:15671255-15678755 GCA_022496165.2 Catalaphyllia jardinei | reverse complement strand
AGAAAAAAATTCTGTCCTGTCCGGAACGAATTGGCTGTCACAGTGTTGCGACTGTATGGTTTTCCTTCCGCTGACTTTTCTGGCTTCTGCGTAAAAAAATATTTCAACACGGTTGACAATTCTGCCGGCTCCATGATTTCAAGTGCGACTGGAATTTTTCTCCCCTTCCTCCACGCTACAGTCGGACGTGAACGGTTGGTTTATTTTATAGTTAGTTATCACATTGTTTTAAATCTTCATTTTGCAAAATGAATCGGTTTAAATTAACATAGGACTAAATATTAAAAGTCTACTCGTGACTTTCTCCACCTTGAAAGACATTGCCAGCGTATTTTGGTGACTTTTTTGTACTTTCCGGAACAGCACTTGCCATTAGCTTTTTAATGTCACCATCGCTAGACAAAATAACACCAGTTTGGTTTCCTTCCATATTAAATAAGAGAAAAGAAAGGTTGAAATTCTTGTGCTGACTATGTTTCTCCTCGACGGAAACAATCGGAGAACAAATATCGAATCGGGCGGGGGTTATTAACTGTCCGGAGATTTATACCACGTGACGTAAAGTAGCCAATAAAATCACTCAAAATTAATGGGTGGGTTATAATCTCGGATATTCCCCAGTTTTAGTTGGGGAATAATCGGTCACGTGTTACAAACATGCGATGAAGTTAGCAGTTGACCGAATAAAAGAACCTGGGAACAAATCTTTGACATCTGACCCATCTTGCTTGAATTTGGACTGATAAATGACCCGTTACTGTTCGTTACCGGTCGCCAGTAATGCAAATCCTTGGCAAAAGTGACCAAACGTGTGACATTTGATAAATCAAAGCTATCTTTTGTCATCCCTAAAACTGTTTTAGTTATCCCTTATCCCTAAAATTATTTTGCCAGTTATCCCTTATCCCTACAATTATTTAGTCAGTTATCCCTTATCCCTAAAATTATTTTGCCAGTTATCCCTTATCCCTACAATTATTTAGTCAGTTATCCCTTATTCCTAAAACCCCTAACACGGCCTCGAACAAGCCTAAGGCAAACCGGGATGAAACTAACTACAGACAAACCTGGGAGTGGAACTAACCGAAAGCAAAACTGGAGGTGCTAGACTGGTCTTGGTCATCATGACTTTTATATAAAATGTCACGAAATGTTTAACCTGGTTCCAGTCCTTGTTATGTAAGATTTTCCGAGTCCAAGCTCGAATCCAAGCTCGAGTCCTGGCTCGAGTCCTGGCTCGAGTCCTGACTTGGTATTTAGACATCCTCGATTGACAATGAAACTTAATTAACGTGTCGGTAATGTGTAGAGGGGGAAAACCTCCTCTACTATTTGTGGGCACTTAAAAATAAACAACATTGAGGTACTTCACTTCTCTATTCTAACCTCACCAACCTTTTCTACTTATAACAGGCTTACCATCTTGAAGTCATTGCTGTGGTTCAAGTTATTATGTGCAGGAACTTTAAACAGTACTGTTTGCTTCTGTGTCCACTCCGATGGTCTAGTTGAACTGTTCCCCTGACTCGCTGATTTCAACGTTATAATCCGTGACCTACACCATACAACGAATATATCTCATGAGATAGTGTGAGTTTTACTTCCACAGAAAGAAGTTGAACGGCTGTAACAGTTCACCCATGATTTGCACAATTTGTCTCGAGCTAAAGTGAGCAGACTTTGGGCGGCTCCGTTCAGGAATGAAGTATAGAGCATGACTTAAAATTCAACTGAAAAGTTAAAAGAAACCGTTAATTTGCAGTGTATGAAAACATGATGAACATGAATATCCTGCTTTACTATCCAACCTGTTGAAACAAGATGGCCACGTATGCAACATACATATCGTGAGCCATAGTGTTGCAACATGTCTGAAAATTGAAGGAACAATATCTTGAACAAAAAAGCAATTTTGGGAGAAAAAAAAAATACATCTCTTTGATTTTATTAATTATGTCAAATCATGAAAAAGTCACCTGTTTAGTGGGAAAATCTGCATCGCCGTTGGTAGATACCAAGTTTGCCGAGGCAAAAAGCAGGACAAATATGAACACTACCCGATTTCTCCTAAAGGACGTCTGTTACGATTCAAGTTAAATAAAAAAAAATATTGGAATGGGTGCAAGTGCTGGCAAAACGTAAATTTCCAGTACTGCCTAGCAATTCAGCTTTCTTTCAAAATATACTCTACTAACCATGAAAATATGTCCTTTAGAAACTCTCGTGGGACCTTTTGAAATCGAGGTGCTTGGTATACCGATTCACTACACTGAACGCAATAAACAGTAAATAAAAAATTGAAAGTTCGGTAATTGGACTCAATTCCTTGATTAAGGTTCATCCGAAGTAATAACTTTAAGTTGTTTGAGTTTGATTACGGAACTTCTAGAATTGAATCGAACTAAAGCAAAATTTTAAATGACAAGTTGTGTGCTGTCTTCGACATGCACTAGATTAACGATATTGCTAGTAAACGGTTAATACGCTCGACTTCCTAAATACCCATAACAATTGGCTTCACGTTCGGACGGTATTTTGAATAACAGGCACGATCCCAAACATCGTTCAATAACTTTGCGTAAAAGCCTGGCTGATGTCTTAAACGCTTCGACATGTTAATCTTGCAAATTAAAACTGAGCCTTTTATATGTTTTGATTAGTCAAAACGGATGCAAATATGAAAAATCACCTTACTGTTTCTTCAAGCGTATGTAGCGTTGCAGTTGTGTCCTGCGTGGCAGATATGTCTTAAACGTTTTGACCAATTGTATGTGTCGTTGTTTCCAGTTACCAGTCTTATGGCTGCGTATTATTAGATAGAACCCATGATATGATTGGCTCAGTATATCCTATTACGTCAGAGGACATGTCTGCCATGTAGGACATAACTGCAACGGTACAAGCGTAAACCTGTTTTAGGTTCTCTTTACTATTCGGACTTCAAAACGAAAAAAATCCGGTAATATACTCTCGGTCAGTAATGCATCAACCGGCAGTATGAATTGCAAGTGACTGACCTGTGCCTTGCCCTCGCACTTTGAGCACAGTCCTGTTATAAACATGAAACGATTTCAGTGTATCAATTTTCAGATTTTACGGTCTCCTTTGAAGCCGATGATTTTGCAATCGCTCAATTCATCTCTAGGAAGACTAAAACCTACTCAGTTATTAAGGCGACCATCAAAACATATCAGCGGAGTATAACAACACGAGTGCGAAGTAAAAGCGAGTGACACTTCTGAAGCCCGAGAACACACCTCGCTTTTTACGCGTTCCGGAATTAGAGGAGAAAACGAAGGACATGCATGATTTAATCTTGTTTAGGTAGAAGCAACGATTAATTGCCGTTCAGAAATAAACTCCGCGACAAGGCCCACTTGCTCGGTGCCGATTGTTTTAAAACTGAATTTGCATCATTTCTGTTTCGCGCGAATCAACCACAGGGTGTGAACCATCCCTCATAAAGACGTAGACAGGCTCATCTTTTTCAGTTCAGGAAATAGAAACAACAGGCCTAAACTAAAGCAAAAATAAGGCATGGTTACTAATAATGGTAGCCGCGCGAGTTAACTCCGTTGGAAACAATTATTTTTCTTTAGTGGATGCAGTCTGGAGCGAACTGCATCGTGATCGAACAGATAGCATAACCACATGTAATCAGCTTTGCATCATAGCCTAGCTGTGAGCCTTATTCTACCAGGCCCCAGTTGTTCAAAGGCTGGATAACGCTATCCACCGGATAAATCAATATCCAGTGGATAACAAACCATGCTATCCGCTGGTTAGTGATTTATCCAGTGGATAGCGTTATCCAGCCTTTCAACAACTGGGGCCAGGTCTGTTACCAAACAGATTTAAGATTCGCTCCTCTGGACTGGAATAGTGCGATAAGAAGAGTCAGCACACTTGAGATCAGCTTGGCAAGTTTATTCATAACTAGACGAGAGTCAGGCTAGAAACCAAATGGCACGTACAACGCTAAATGACGCTGCGATTGGCTGGTTTACTTGGACTAAGTGCTGGCGTGGTTAATCAAAAGGCGTCGGCGCCCTTAGAAGAATTAGAAAGTCATGGACACGTTATCAACTAACCCCGAAAAGGCTCAAAATGAGATTTACAGGAACCAGTAAGGGTTACAGAAACCTCTCCTAACTAAAACTCTATCGCAGCCAACTACACCGGTTACGGGTTCGATGTCCGTGAAAACTTAGAACGCGTCTCTTCATAACTAATTAAGTTATCGGAACAAAGGGTAACTTAATGAAACAACTCTCATATTTTTGTAATAAACAAACGAGTTCTTGTTAATGGTACAAAATAACACTACGAACCAACCCTTTGTAAAAGAAATACTTCTGATGATTCGTGGAACACGCGCGCATAAGGTTCACATTCGGTGAATCTGACTTGCGCCCGTACGGAGATGTGAATGGGGAAGTCTCTTGCTTGGATCACCAGGATTAACTGGAATTTCTGTTTGGCGTAATTTGACTCACGACGTGCTTAACTCGCAAGTCGAGAAACAAAAGCCTTTTGTGCAACACCTAACTTTCCCACGGTCTAGATTTTAGTAATTAAAATAAACAGAACCTAGTAGGTTCGGTAACCTTGCAAGTTGCCCGAGTTCCTCTCCTTTTGGGTCAACGCCTATAACGAAACGTTGCCGCTAAGCGAGTGACTTGGTCATTGGCCAATTGGCGAACAAAGTGAAATGCCAAACTTATTTAACACAGACACACACGATATATCAATCCACAATTTAAAACACACCATAAGTTATTGCATAATTAACTAAAGTATTCCATTGTTCGTAAATAAATGAAACCAGTAGGTTCCACTGTTCTTGTTGATCACTCGGCCGAGTATTACGGACCGCACTAACTAAATTATCATTTCAACTACTAAAAAGAAGTCACTCTAAACGGAAACCAAGCTGCTGTTAAAAGATGAATGTTGTGCCGCGTAGCACTATGAACACAAATGATGTAACAGAGAACTAACTCTGAAGTGTAAATTTTAGTGCTAATTTAACCCATGAATAACCCACTGGGCGTTAGCCCTAGTAAAGGGAATCAGGGAACCACACGAGGCGCCTAGGTGCGAACGTAAAAGGTTTAAAGTCGCGTAGTCGTTCATTGTAAAATACCAGCAAATTTTTTGTATTACCTGCTCACTTATCACCAAGAGACAATGAGGGTCATTTTCTTTTGTTATCACTGAAGAATTTTGAATTAAAAATATAAATTCAATTCTGGAGGGAGATGTAACGGCACTAATCCATGTAAAGAGAGTTATGTTATTAACATACTAGACATAATAACGATACGGCAAAGACACAAACAAATCTGTCTAAATGCACAGACCTGTACCAGAGTGTGAAAGCTCAGTTCTCCGGAACCGTTGAAACTGAACAAGGTACGTACGTAAGGTTAACGAGGACATGCATGTATGTTACCGTTGTCCTCACTTTAGATTGATCCATTTTTTGATGACCCACACGACAACCGAGCTCTTACAACTTATGATAAGCTCGATATGCATGTCTGTAAGGTGAACGCTGGGGATGCCAAAGTAATTACCACTACACAGAATTGAGGTTGATAACCCAGTTGCTTTAGTCGGAAGTTGTCAATTTGAATTGACAACTTTCGCTTCATTGTAAATTGCCACCCAAAGAAAAAAAAAACCTCTGGTAGCCAGAGTAAAAAATACAAACGAATAAAAATGGGCTCTGTCAGAGGCTTGCAAAGTGAACCTATTTGGCCAATTCAGGGATTTTTCGAAATTTCCGATTTACAACAAATACTCAACGAGGGATGTTAAACTAGTAGAATTCGTTCCTTGAAGATAGTTACACTGGGGCGGCTGGTGTGATGGTTGCTGTCATAAAGCAAAAGCTGTATCTTACAAATGTATCCGTCTTCATTCAGTTTTTGAAGTAAAATTTCAAATACGGTGTGGTTTGAAACTGTTGGATATATTCCACCTATTTAACCAAACCTTCCCACCAAGTACTTCAATCTATCAATCAGTCAAAAACTTTATTTAACTTCGAATTTGCCGATAGGAAGATTGCTAATATCTCCGAAGGGAATAAATCAATAAAATAATTAAAAGTACATCAGAAGGTGAAATAAATAAATTACAATTGAATTTGGGGCTTGCGAACTTATTCGAGGTTTTTCCGACGTCTGATTTACGGGCATCCCAGATAATTAAAATTGCAGCATTTTTTAACTCGTGATTGCATCGCAAGTTACGAGTTTTCAGTGAGAGATTCCATTATGTAAATGAGGATCGGTCACTTATCCGTTAAGTTGCGGTGTTGATTTATTCCTTCCGTCAGCTGGTAATCAACTAATGCGTAGCGTAGTGTGGGCTAATCAGATTATGCAAATGAACACGACTTTTCTTCGCAGTGCACCGAATTTTCAATTTGGCCTGACACTGAACAATCGCAGTTTGAGTCACGCAAAACCACCATGTATTATTGCTCCCAAATTCGCTGAAAAATCTCAACAATAGATATTCCATACTATTCCATATTAGTAGAATTCTACTTGTATACTAATGCAAATGCTGCGATTTGATTGGATGAGCTACTCGCATACTATCAGCCATTAGAGTACAGTTGGCTGCCGGTCGTCTACGAAATGCAATGTTTTAATAACTTTTCCGAAGTTTTGGAAGGAATTTAGATGTAAACGGGTAATTAAACTCTTGAGAAGACTAAAAGAAGCACATTTACGGTTTCTTGACTTTGAAAACTTTAAAATAATGAAAAACCGGGTACACGCGTAAACAACTGCAAATTTGCCAAGGACAGTTCGATACATGCAACTTTGTTTAAGGTAAAGTTTAATAGTGCGTTGGAAAATCATTGGAAACCGTTATTTGTCGGCTAATTTCAGTTAGAATTCTACTAAAACAATTAGATTATTCGATCTCGATTTCTATGAGGCGATAGTTGATTCCGCCTTCGGCCTCATCAACTATCACCTCTTATAGTTCACCACTAAATTTTCTCCGATTATTATTGGTTTAAATTGATCACGTGACGCGATAGTGTTCATCCGCGGAGGGCCACTCACAGCCCTTATAGTTCACCACTAAATTTTCTCCGATTCTTATTGGTTTAAATTGATCACGTGACGCGATAGTGTTCATCCGCGGAGGGCCACTATCAGCCCATAGTGCCCGTCCGAGGAAAAAACCCGGATGGATAGTAGTCGTCCGCCAAAAATACCCGGATGGATAGTAGTCGTCCGCCGGAAATTTTGTTTTAAACAAGCGGGTTTCGTCTAAAATAAACAACTGAAATTGTAGTAAGGGTTTTTGTCTGTTTTATTTTTCAAATTTTATATTTGGCTTTCACAGCTTTCGTATCGAAATCTTGAAAATAATTCAATTGAAGTCTAATTGATTTTTGAACTAGAGTGCGGAAGAAAATTTGGTGGTGAACAATAAAGACAATAGAGTGTTTATGTCTCGGAACTATCG
>CM042751.1:15655126-15670855 GCA_022496165.2 Catalaphyllia jardinei | reverse complement strand
CTATCAGCCGATAGTTCCTCGACAGAAACACTCTATTGTTTAAATAGAAATCTCGAGCTCATAATCTAATTGTTAAATAGCGCCCCGCTATAACCAAAGCCACGCAGTAGTTTGTGCGGGGCTTGGGCAAGTCTAATTTGATCTCAGAACCTCTTTTATTATATAAACACCAGTGAAATACCAAGTGAGCTTTCGCGCGAAAACTCCATATCTTCACACGTGAAAATAACATGTTAAGGCGAGCTCGGCCAGGACCACGCGTAGATCACATATTCATCATTGGCGGCCATTTTGCGTTTAGCTGTATCGTCAGTAAATCATGATGTACGAAGGCATCAAAGTAAAGAGTCCGAACTACTGAGCGAAGGAGCCAGGCTTTCCCCTTCGTTCTCCAGCACTGCTTGGAATCCTGCTGTGAATGCCAGTCGTTCAGCAGTTATAGTGTTGGCGACGATCAATGAAACACTGATGCTTGCTACTTACTGCGCTGCTTGCTATTTACTGCGATGCTTGCATCGCAGTGAATTCTCCAATTTAAGCAATTGGAAAGAAGAAGCCTGAAAGCCTGATCACTCTTCACTTTCATCTACAACCGCAATACAAATATGAATTATTTCATACATACTTCACACCACTTCACTGCACGGGAAAATATGAACTCAATAAATTGACCTCGCTGCCAATGTGTGGCTTCATAGCTCAGTTGGTAGAGCATCGCACCGGTATCGCGGAGGTCACGGGTTCGAATCCCGTTAAAGCCCTGATTTTTCAGGCTTCTTCTTTCCAATTGCTTAAATTGGAAAATTTACCGCGATGATCACTCTTCACTTTCACTTTAACCTCTAAAAAGGCTAAAACACCCGAGATAAGTATATATATTTAACGACAAACACGTTCAGAGCTTTGTCACGCACTGCAATAACTCTGAAATTTAAAATGTGCCTGTTTTCGGACGAAGCATGTTCTTGAGCTGAAACGTTGTTCACAAATATAAATTTACGCCCTCTCATGCTATTTGAATTTGAGCGCGCGCAAATTCAAATGGGTAAATCAGCCGAGAGCGAGCGGCCGCTGTCGCTGTCACAAGCACAGTTGGTTTTATTGCGATTCTTGACTTTTTTTTGAGGAGAAAGCGATTTGTGGAGTGACGTGTGGCCAGCGATGGATGGAGTGGTCTGCCTTTCCATTCTTTTAGAAGGAGTAACGGTTTCAAATAACTTCACTAAAAGGCGTCAGAATAGCTTTAACATCGGCACAAGAGACAAGTTTGCGACACATGCGAGGTAGAAAAAACTTTATTTGAAATGAGATAGTTATTTACCGGTACACATTTTTTAATTCTGGGTTTTCATCTGACGTCATCATATTCCAAAATTAAAACAACTCGACTCAACTCGACGAAAGTGGCGGCCGAAGAAGGCTGTCGCATAGGTCAAAAGATGAGTTATCGCTTTAGTTTTTGCTATCTAAACAGTGCTTGCTCTAGAAGACGCATTTATTTCAATGTATAGGATCGCTAGACCAATCATTTTTCGTTTCAATAGCAAAACTCAGTGACAGATGTTTCTGTTACTTTACGGGCGCTATGTTTGTGCCCCTCAGAAGGACACAGACATGGCGTCTCCATACAAAGCTCTATAAATTTGGGTGACACACTTCTGAACGAAAAACAGCAGCGACCTGATTCTTGGCGAGGTTGTTTATATATCAATCATCTATCGTATCCAAGATTCTTGACTTTATTCATTGAACGGTTACGATTTTTAGTTTTGATCACATGACTGGTGAAAACCGAGAATTCTCTATATACACAAGCTGTCGCATACTCTACGTATTTTGAGCTTGGGGAGCTAGCCTGTGGGCGGATGTGGCTCCCGAAGCAAACCCTTAGCAAGCATCAGAGTTTCATTGATCGTCGCCAGCACTATAACTCCTGAACGTCTGACATTCACAGCAGGGTTCCAAGCAGTGCTGGAGGAGGAAGGGAAAAGCCTGGGTCCTTCGCTTAGTACTTCAGACACTCTACTTTGGTGCCTTCGCACATATTAACTGACGATACAGCTTAACGCAAAATGGCCGCCGATGATGAATATGTGACTTACGTAAACGCGTGACCCTGGCCGAGCTCGCCCCAGGAAGATTAAATGAAATTTCACAGCTTAAATCAAATACAAATTCGCAAGTTTACATCATATTTTGAAAGTTTAAATTTAAATGAATAAAAAGGCCTAAATCAAACTCAAGCAAATTAACGAAATATTGCAATAAGGTTTAAAAGACATTTTAAAAGTTAAAATTTAAATGGATAAGAAGATTAAATAAAAAATGAACTACAATGAGCGACAAGAGCAGTTGAGACACTTTTAGAAAAAGACGATTTTCGATACTTGAGCATTTGCTCTATGTTATTTGCATCTAGCGTTGAATCTCTGATACCCCCGGCCCCCCAATTCAATGTTGTGTAGGCGCTGTGATCTGTTCAGTCGAAGAAATAGAAAAATCAACATTGTTTGGGGGGAAAGGGGGAGAAATGATTCCAAGACGCAGAAAATCGAATTTTACTGCCAAGTGTCTCAACACTTTTGTCGCTCATTGTCTGAAACAGTAAACTTGTTTCTGGTACAATAGCCGGTGTAGTACTTAATTGAAATTCCTGTCATCGCTTTATTAAGGGATTTGGGTTCTTCTTATAGGAAAATTATGGCAAGCTTGCTCATCAGTACAAAAATGTAAGGAAATTATCACTTTTTTTGGAAGTGTAATCTTCATGTCATGACTTCTCAATGTCTTATCAATGGTGAAGCGTTAAAAATAGAATAAATTAATTAACTTTTCGATGCAAAAGGTTTACCAATGGGAAACCGTTGGAAACTCGCCCAGAAAAAGCGTAAAATCTCTAAAACCATCGGTTGATATTAAATTTGATGTGTTCAGTACAATGCCGTTATCAAAATGATATGTACATGTTGCTGTGGCGTCATTCTGAGGTCATCTCTATTGGTAAAGTATGGTATTGAGGTCAGACATAGAGAGATTTTTGCAAAGAACGATGCAATTTCTGTTTTTTTTTTTTGTCAAAATATGACAACTGAGTAGAGAAATACTTGTAGCCATAATGTCATAGTGAGAATTGTGTTGAATGAAAGTGAGGTAGACACTCTTTGGATGCTTTAAAAGAGAAAAAGTGGCGATAAACACCACCTTGAGGGCTAAATATGGATCCATTTATTGACGGGATACACCAGGTTTCATCTTTGTATGGGAATTTTAGTCAGGAATCATTCTGAACCACGCATTTAGTCGCTTTTGTAAAAATAAACTTGCTATAGCTTAGATATATAAAGGAAATCGCTACAATTTGAATAAATAGCCTCCAGACAAGTCTGAAACAGTAAACTTGTTTCTGGTACAATAGCCGGTGTAGCACTTAATATCATTTACCTAAGAGTAGGAAGCCCTAGGAAGCGATAACTCGCAAAATCGTTTCAAACCTGCAGAAAAAGCCAATGGACATTAAGCAAAATCGGAGACTTTCCGAGAAGGCCAGACTTAATTACGTTTTATTCTGCGAGCCCGAAACATTTTCGTACCGCCTAGGCGCGATTACCAGCCGCTGTTCGGAAAATGAGCCCGCGCTTCCCTCCTCGGAAATCGAGCCTAGATTACCAGCCGCCGTTCGGAAATGGAGCCCAGAGACCGCCGAGACTTCAAAGTGTTTCAAATGCGAGCTCGGGATGTTCAGCTTCTAAGACGTTTAGACAGACGTCATTCATGAATTGAAACTTCGAGACTTTCCCAGTTAGCCTTGCAAAATACCGAGACTGCGAGACAGCTGTCTGAAAAATCGAGACCGAAAGATGCACATAACCGTAAAGAGTAGAGACTGCATGACCCGCCATGAAATTCGACGAACATATCGATAAGAGACCCATTGTTTTTGAAGTTCCATTCACTGCCCCTAGCTGTGACCTTTGCCAGCGAGGTCTAATTTCAGCACAATTTTCGATAATTTATGTGGTATCGACAGAGTAACAACGTTTAGCATTTCTAGAGGGTCTCAATGGGGGGGGGGGGGTGGGGTCCCTTTGACGGCTGACGGTTAAAAATAAGCCGTTTTGACGGTTGACGGTTAAATTTTAGGTCATTTGACGGTTGACGGTTAATTTTTCGGGATGACGTTTATCACACGAATTTAAAGCCCAAATTTGGCTGTAATCTTTGATAAAACGATATAATTTTGCTCATATTTGAATACTGGAATTAATCAGGGGCCCATTACAAATTAATCCTACAATTTGTCAGCCTCCTAACGCCGACGTTAAAAAAACATAACTTCATCACACATAGTGAAGATACCATTTTTATCTTTCACATGTGAGGATATTGGTGTTGCCATAGCTACTAAAATGATCACCATTGCTATGGTTACATAGTCTCTTAAAAAGTACTTAGATATGTTGCTGTATGATCGAAGCATCATCGGTCCCTGCTCGGAAATCTTCGGTGACCTTCGGAAAATGTCCGAAAAATGTTTGAAAACGTTCGTCTTCCTTCGGAACAATTTTGGAAATCTTCGGAAAGTGGTCGGAAATCTTCGGAAAATCGTCAAAAATGTCGTCATAAACAGAATACTACAAGCCCGCTTGTGGCTATGAATTTTATCTTCTTGGGATGAACTCGACATCTCACTCGTTCGCTGCGCTCACTCGTGAGATATCGAGTTGAACACTCGGAGATAAAATTCATATCCGCGCGCGGTCATGTAATATCCTTTATAACTTGACCCCATCTAAGTCAATCGGTCTCGATCGTTTAGGATATCTGAGAAATTTGACGACTAATTTTGGCTCGCTCATTTGACGGTTGACGGTTAAAATATTCCGTTTTTGACGGTTGACGGTTAATTTTTTGGCCATTTGACGGTTGACGGTTAACCCCATTGAGATCCTCTTTCTAAGCTCGTGTCGTGCCCCGTCGTTAAGTGAATTTTGACCGAGTTCAATGAACAACACAACCAGAAAAAATAACTTGTATACTCTCGTGCCACCACATGCCCAGTCAATAATCTGCAGGGATCTTCGGTAAATATCCTTTCTCTCCGGAAACAAGTCGTTTTGCCCCAGGTCCGTTTCGCCCCAACTCAAAGTCGTTTCGCCCCAACTTAAAGTCATTTCGCCCCACCTAAAGTCGTTTCGCCTCAACTTTAAAGTCGTTTCGTTAAAAGTAATTTGTAATGTATTTCAGTACAAGTTTATATTACTAGAGGAATAAAATGTCTCCTTTGTAAGATGTGGTTGTTGGTGGCGCCCACGCCATGTTGACGATGCGTCGGTTGATCGATGGCCGATCGTATTTGTAAAACTTAATAAATCTTCCACGGCTTTTACCAGTAGAGTATCAAACGCTATTTAACCCTTTTTATTAAACATTTACGTGGTTAAAGAGTCGTTGAGTCTAAACTGATGTATTTGTTGGACTCGCAGAGCAACAAAGTTAAACAAAGTCCGTTGATCGATCGATGGCCAATTGTATTTGAAAACTTAATAACCCTTCCACGGCTTTTACCTGTAGAGAGAATGGGGTCTCGACAGTGCTTGTTGTGAAAAGAAAGTTCGCACATCGGGATTCAAACCTACGAGTGATTCGTAGAGAGGGCTACTGATTCAAATTGCAGTTGTTTTCCGCTGGAAATCACTCAGTTTTCTCAGCAAATAACTTGTTTTTTCTGGCCTTGAATTTTGATCTCTACTGATTGGTTACTTTTTAGGTTAAAAGTCATGGCCAGGACTGGATACAGGAAAATCTCCACGAATGAAGAGAAAGAGGCTGTCAGCTTCGTGTCTCTTCTTCTGTTTCAGTGGATGAATAGTATCTTTAAGATGGGCAGTGAACGACCATTAAATAAGAATGATTTTTTATCGCTTTCAGAAGAGAATTCTGCCTCTTTTCTGATGGATCAGCTTCAAGAAAACTGGAACAAAGAAAAAGCAAAGTCCAAAGCAAATCAAAAAAGGCCTAAACTATGGAAAAGCGTCATAAAGTTGATCTCGGTAAAGGATGTCATGATTATCGTATTCACGAATGCTTTATATTCAATTTCTCGCATTCTTCAACCATTGTTATTGGGATATCTTATTTCAATACTGATGTCAGCTGAGCCACAAAAACATAATCTTCTTTATGGTTGTACACTTGCTTTGTGTGTTAATTCTGTCATCGGAGTCCTTGGTATGCACCAACAAGATTACAAATGTGAGCTGTTGGGGACCAGAATGAGTTGCGCCTTAAAAGGTCTAGTTTACCATAAGGTAAGCGTCAATAGTGTAGAATAGCCTAGCCTGCAATCATGCATTCTTTGCGCTCTTGGCGAAGCACAATAAAGAACTCTTGATCGTAGGTATGAAAAGCCAGCACAGACTTAAGAGATTTGCAACTGCTGCCGGGAAGTTTGTTAGTTAACTCCCTCTGGTTTTTCGACATTCAATATTATCTAGTGGGGTTCAGTAGACTCTGATTTTTAGGCTCCCAAGGGTATGCCCAGTTCTACGACCGCTAGAATTGAATCCTACCAACATAAAGGAATCCACGATTTATCATCTGACCAAAACAGCTTCCAAATACCTTACCGGACGTTGGGATGGCACATATTCAAAGTTATATAGCAATCGGGGAGTACTTCCCGGATTGTTCACAAAGTTGTTTATCTTTCTACCGTCCGGTGCCATCTCGGCTATGCAACCCAAGTATGGTCGCCACAGTCCATTGGTTTACTAAAACGAGTTGAAAACCTGCAGCGCCGTGCAACAAAACTAATTTTAAAGCTTCCTTTCCGTTGCTATGTAACCTATAAGACCCGCCTCCAGCTAACAAATCTGTTACCTATTTCATACTGGCATGAACTTTTGGACATAGTCTTTTTCTATAAAGCTGCCAATAACTTAGTTTCCATAGATTGTGAAACTCTGCCTGCATCTAGACAATTAACGCGATCTACCAGGTCTTCGAGCAGTAATGCTATTACTTACATCCCTAAGCGATGTAGAACTCTTACTTGTCAACGGTCATTTTTCATACGCGCGTGCCGTACATGGAATGTTCTGCCTGCTGAGTTACGCATAAGTTACATCTCTCTAGCCTCTTTTAAGCGTTCACTACTTCAATACAATAAGACGCTGGACCTGTACGACGTTGACGACATCAGAACCTGGAGAACAATATGTCCCAGGTGCAACATAGTGAGGTCTCTACTGTGCCCGCCGACGTGCTGCTTCTAGTAATTTGAACTTCCGTTTGTTTCCTTTTAATTGTCTTATTTATATATTAGTAGCTTTAGTCATTCTTATGTTTTAATTAATGAGGGACCCACTGTAATTGGTTATGCTGTAGTGGTCTCCCTGCCTAATTATTTTTCTCTTTATTTACGTAGTCATGTACAAAGATTGTAGTTAGGCGAAGCTAAATAAATAAATAAAGTTGTTGCAGTGTAAAATAAAGCAGCGATTGTCTTTCTTTAATCCTCGTCTCGGGAAAAACCTAACAATTAGTTTTTCTTGTTTGGCAGACGCTACTTCTCAGCAAGGATGTTTTGTTAAAATTCACAACAGGACACGTAATCGACCTTATATCAAACGATGTTCAGCGGATGGAAGAAGACACAGTCATGTGGATGTCTGTTTCGATTTCTTCGTGCTTTGTCCTGGTGACGTTAGCAGTTTTACTCGTGTATTTGATTGGCTGGCAATCTCTTATGGGAGTCTTTTTCTTATGTTTCCTTGTGCCATATTTCCTTGTGTTCTCCTTTATTTACGCTGCACAACGCGTGCGCGCAGCAGCGGAGACCGATCGACGCATCTCCTTGATGAACCAGGTGGTTTCTGGGATTCGTGCCATCAAAACACGTGCGTGGGAGGACGAATACAGAACAAAAATTCAACACACACGAAGGTAGGCCAAAACCGAAATGCGGTGCTTAATGTTGACTCAGAGTGTCTGGATGGGGTTTAACTAATAGCTGAGAACTGAGCAGAAGTTAAGTGTCACTTGAAATATGACACGTGTTTCAACTAAGAGATTTAAGATCTGTAAAATTTATCGATACAGAAATCAATGGGTTAAGGTTTCAACTTTAAGCTAATAAAGTATCGAACTGAGTTCCAGCACCCCTGGCCCATCCAGATGATCCTCGATTTAATGACCTTTTGGGCAAATAATTTGATTCACTGCAGTTGCAGTTTGATTATTTACTCTATCGTTTATAATTACTTTCTGCTTATGGAACAAGATCACGCCAGTTAACGTAGTCTTCAAAGGGATTAGTGTTATTACCGTGCCCCAATCTTGACTAAGTGATCATGACATCGTTGCCATATCAGGTCAGTTACTTGATATCGCACGATATAAGAACAGGACAATAGACACGGCTTCTGAATATTCATTTGGCTGATTGCGAATTTGTATACAGTAAATCGATCCTGATAGTTCTCTTTGGTTTTGTTTTCAGAAGTGAAATTAACATCATCTGTAAAAAAAGTGCCATTCCGTCAGGTTTTCTTGCCTTGTGGGACAGTTCAGTACCAATAGCGACCCTGATGTCTGTCGTTACTCTTGTGCTTACTGGTCAACCCATCACACCTGTAAATGTTTTTATGTTGCTAGGTTTTATGGATATCGCAGCAAGAGCAACATGCCTGTATATTTCCAGTGGTTTGCTACAAACATATGAAGCTTATGCATCGCTTAAGAGAATAGAAGATTTTCTTCTTTTAGAAAATGTTCCCGCCATCTCACGTGATCGGTCTAAAGAGTACATCAGTGATGCACAAAGCAGTTCAACCAATGTTACGAGTGGTCTGTTAGATCGGCAGGTTAAACTGGAAGTAGTATTCAATCCTGACCTGGAACAAAATTTGCAGGACAAGCCCAGCACTTTATGTGTGTCGAATCTGACGTACAGACAAATCGAACGACAAGATGAATTTATTTTACAGGATATTGAATTTTCCACAGCATCACAAAGCCTAACAGTCATCACTGGACCAGTAGGCAGTGGAAAATCTACTCTTCTCTCAGCGATTGCTGGCGAGATCTCTGATGTTACCGGAACAATAACCTTCCCAGGGACTGTTGTTTATGTTCCCCAGACACCTTGGATCTTCTCTGGAACCCTAAGGGAAAATATTTTGTTTGGTCAACCATACGATCACATAAAGTACAAAAGAGTAATAGAGGCATGCGCTCTCACAGAAGACATCCAGCGGTTTCCTGACTATGACCAAACAGTTGTTGGAGAGCGCGGTGAAGTTCTGAGCGGAGGTCAGCAGGCGAGAGTAAGTTTAGCACGTGCAGTTTATGCTGATGCAGACCTTTACTTGTTAGACGATCCTCTCAGTGCTGTGGACTTTAAAGTAGGCCAACATATCTTTAAAACATGTATCAACGACCTGCTGGGCGATGAAACGCGAGTGTTAACGTCACACCAAGAACAGCACATGAAGGAAGCTGATCAAGTGATTGTGCTGTACAAAGGCCGCGTGTTGGAAACGGGAAATTTTACTGAACTACAAGAAAAAGGTGTTCTCAACGCAGCTGTTGACCCACTTTATCAAACAGTTGGGAACGATGAAGAGCTAACTAAGAACGTCGCTCGGGAGATTGAACAGGAAAACAAAGGTGGCGATGGCCATGAAACAATGGCACCACTACCCAATGAAGCTAGGGGTCTAGAAATATCACAAGAAGATCGTTCCATCGGAGTGGTTTCATCAAAGCTTTACTGGAACTACTTTAGAAGTGGAGTACATTGGTCAATAATCTGTGCAGTGATTTGTTTGTGCGTCGTGACGCAAGGTAAGACATAATATCGTTGTTACTGGTCGTCCTGCGTAACAGTCGTATACAATTAGTTTGTATTTGGCCAGTAACTGATCAATTATTATTTCAATGTGATTTGCTTCATGTCAGGTTTTTTGATCATATTATTTTTATTTCGTCTCCATGTTTTCTCAGCAATGATTGTTGCTCCTGACGTCTGGCTCTCGTCGCTGATAAAGAAACCTCCAGAAGATCAGAAAGACAACACAAACTTGACTATCTATGCTTGTCTCGTCAGTGCGTCTCTTATTTTTTCCGTCGCTCGAGCTTATGGATTCCTTCTAGTATCCTTAAGATGTTCAGAGCGTCTTCATGACAAAATGGTTTTAGCTATCTTACAAACACCGGTTCATTTCTTTGATTCAAATCCCGTGGGAAGATTACTCAATCGATTTTCTAAAGATGTAGGCTGCCTTGACGAGTTGTTACCCAAGACATTTCTAGTATCTATCCAGCGAGTCTTGGTGGTGTTTGCATCAATAATCGTACCAACTGTTGCAAATCCTTGGCTTCTATTTCTTGTTATCCCGCTGATTGTGTTAGTCTTGTATATCTCCAAGTATTACTTGAAGACGTCCAGAGAGCTGAAAAGGTTAGAGTCAATATGCCGCAGTCCAGTCTTCTCCCACTTTTCCGAGACCCTACATGGACTGGACACGATTCGAACAAGAGGCAGACAGAGGGATTTCGTAGATCAGTTTTACAGGTGAATTGGTTAAGTTTTTACGACCTTGTGAGCGGTTGTCACCAGAGTTTGGAACGTAAAGCGCATCTGCTTTGATTTTTATTACTAAGTTAAGGAGGCTCGACAGGGTTTTTAGCTGTACGCGCGCGCGCAAACACACGCGTCAGCTGAATGAATCAAATTAGGGACTTTAAGATGTGGTACGCCGAGGCTGTACTACGGCGGCCAATTGTGAAGATCACTTCCGGTGACGTCATGTCGCGTGTTCCACTACGGCGGGGGCTTTCCCGCCGTAGTCTTGCTTTCTACTACGGGAAAGTGCCTAGTTTCACGTACTCCTCACTGCGTGAGTATAAGCCTGCTGTTTACTTCTCATTTTAACGCTTTTTTCACTGTTTGAACAGCCTAGTTCGAAGATAAAGTATTCAATCATTAAAATCCGTTCGAAAATAACTGTTTCTTTGTCATTTGTACAGAAAATTTGAAAGATTTTAACACCTATCGCAAGCGACAGTCTGAGTCATATTTTATTGATCGGTCCGAACTGCCGCAGATAAGAAAGCTTTGTATCTACTAAGCTGAGCTGTTCAAAATGCATTTTATTAGAATTGAAAGTTGTGTATTTTCGGACTTATCACATTGTACGAACACCCTACCTGTGCTGAAATCGAGCTTTTAGTCAGTGTTAAGCTTATTTTGTGTTGTGGTTGGAATTACAGCGGTTCTAAAAGCAGCTGAGAGGCAAATCTAAGTTTTGGGAGATGTAAGATCGACACAAAAGAAGGAAATCATTGTCATTGATCAAGCCTTTGTCCTATGAAAGTAGACTAAAGTCAAACGTATCCATTTTTGTAAAGACACGTGATGCTGAACATCCCGTTGCCGTACAGCGACATCTTAATCTGTTTGAGGTTTGCGGAGGGAACGGAGTTCTCAGCCTAGTCCCTCACGGCCGAAGTAGCCGTAGTAGCAGCCCGCCGTAGTGTATCTTAAAGTCCCTATTAGCACACCTGGGCTGGGTTGTTCAAAGCCCGATTAAGCTAACCCAGGGTTAGCGAGCATTTTGATTTCAGTTTTGTAACTTTTTGGTTAAGTAATCTGTTGATATTGTTTGCCCTTTAGTTTTGAGCAGTAATAATCTCAAACTGCACCAAACTTTAGAGGTGAAAAACATTTATAAACTAGAAAAAAATAATACTTCGGTTAACGTTTAATCCTGGGGTAAAGTTAAAAGGCTTTCGAACAACCCGGCCCGGAAGTTAAATCTTGCGCAAAATCGCGCGAACCGGAAATAAAATCTGCAGAAAATATTTGTTTCTAGCTCGAAATTTTGCTCAGTGACCTATCTTGATTTTTTGCATACACGCACCATTCACGATGGCACTTCAAATATAAAAGTTTCAGAAAAAATTATCCAGTAGAATTTTCTATAAGCCATAAATCGCATTTTCTTTAAGTATATTTAATTCTACTAGATAATTTTTTCCCAAACAGTCTGAAAAGTTAAAGAATTTAGGGAACTTTCCAACAAAGAAATAAAAATGGTAGGTCACCGAATTAGTTTTTCAGATAATTTACAAAAACTGAAATTTAGTGGACGTTTCTGTGTAACTTGTGCGTTGCCATGGTAACTGATATGACGTCACAAGTAGCTCAACAATAGAGTTCCAAGGGAACATATAGTTTGCCCACACCATTAAATATCCTTCTTTGTAATCTTCCATCGTTTCACAAACACTGCAGCAACAAAAAACTCTTTCGAGCCTCCCGGCCTCCTTAAGTGATTGGCATAAAAATCAGGCGCCACTTTATCATTCTTTCACAAAATAAATGGACATTTCCCACTATGAGGCGTGCCGGCAGGGAATCATGGTATTTGTATTCATCATGTTGGACTTGTTTTGATGAATGCAACTCCCCCGATTCATTGCGGGCGCGTCTCAGCGACTGAATAGTCCAGTTTCGAATTCGCCTTGACCGCTGATTAAAAGCACTGAGAACGCATTTGTACAGGGTTAACCTCGACTTAAAGTAAAATATTCACAAATTCCAGCGAGAAAATGACCTGTTTACAGCTCTGTGTATTGTTTAATATTCAAATTTGTGTCACCTTCCCGCTGGTATTTATGAATATTTTTTTAAGGTCGAGGCTAACCCTGTAGAAATGCGTTGTCAGTGCTTTTATTCAGCGGTAATGGCGAATTCGAAACTGGACTATTGTCCTTTGTGATCCGCTCTCATAAACTTCCTGAGCTACAGTTGATGCGATTTAAGGTCGTGGTTTTGTGATTAGGACTAATTTCATTTATTGGCATATGTAGTCTTATGAATGCGAATGCAGTTAGCGATTTATACGGCTACGAGTGATCTTAAAAAATTCCCAAATATCACAAATAGTATAAATTATTAATTACTCAAACGTTTTTAATATTTCTCATTTACATTATACGGCAGAGAAATTTACGAATGGCGCGGGTTTATTTGCACTGCAATGCAAATTAAAAATAAACGATCAATTGGCCTTCTCTCAGCCAGTCATCAATGAAGTAATTTGTCCAGTCAAAAAATAAGCCCATTTACTTAGTGCAGTTTTACTCCGTTAGATATCAAAATGTTCATAATCAGTCGTATATTATGGTGAAGGCCAGTGCACGATGGTTTGGTGTACGTTTGGACCTTCTTGCATCCATGTTAATTGGTGCTGTGTCTCTGGCGGCTGTTTTGGTGTCTCAAGATGCTGGTAGGTGCATTTGTAAGGTAAATAAATATAGGCATAACCACGGTTACTAATTCTGAGGGTCTGCCATGTTGAAAACATGCTTGCCTGGCGGAACACTTTGTAATTCACTATCGGTTTGCTGTTCAAGTTTTATAGTTTATGGTGGCTCATCGCAGGGACTTGCGAAGATTACAATTTTGCTCAAACGAAAATTGAAACATGAAAAATTACACCACTAGAGATATTCGCAACCTGTAAATAGAACAGCCTTTCATCGCTCGTCGCCAGTTTGCTTTCCCTCCCTGGCACAAGCCAGACCGGATTGCAGCGATATCTGCATGATAAGATATCAGAGTTGATTTAATCAATTATATGATGGGGGTGGGCGTGTCCTAGTGGTTAGGACGCGATGTAATGACGATTTGTAATCTGAAGGTCCTTGGTCTAAATTCTTCTTCCTGTTTGGATCAATGATATGATAACCTGGGTCAATAATTCTTTTATTCACGAGTTGGTTGCACAACTCTTTCAGTACAGTGAAGACCAAGTGACGAGCGCGCGCTGTCTTGGCAGATGGGGCGGCCGTGATAGAACTCCACACAAGTAGAATATACGAGTCTACACCTAAGCTTACAGGACACGATTGAGCGGAATAGAGAAGAGTTATTTAAGGCAGTTTATTTACAGTGGCATAGCGGTAAAAAGAAGGGGATTATCCGTCAAGCGATATTGTGGAATACAAATGGTAGAACAGAGAATTAACTCTGAAGTGTAAATTAAAGTGCTAATTGAACCCATGAATAGCCCTCTGAGCGTTAGCCCTAGTAAAGGGAATCAGGAAACCACACGAGGTAAAGAAAAAATCTTTTGCCCTCGGTGGAAATCGAACCCATGACCTCCGGATCAGATCTACCGTTGACGGATTCTATTCCCACCGAGGTTTAAAGATTTTTTCTTTACCTCGTGTGGTTCCCTGATTCCCTTTACTAGGGCTAACGCCCAGTGGGTTATTCATGGGTTATATTAGCAATAAAATTTACACTTCAGAGTTAATTCTCTGTTCCACCATTTGTGTTCATAGTGCTACGCGACACAACATTGATATGGTGGAATAGTTTACTTTGGGGAAAGTTGTATCGTAGGGCGGCATTTCATACCCATAGGTGTGATACAAGTAAATTGGGGGTTTTCAGATGACTTCAAACTTCAAAACTATCGATCCTTCTGAGATTGTATTTTCATGATGCATAAGAGCAGGTGAAAACTGCTATTGATACCCATTTTCGCTTCAAATGGGTCCTTGGATTTGTGATAGAGTGCTACGCTTGAATTTCTAAGCTTTTGAGTGACGTGGCATTTACAAGACGACCGAGAGAGCTGTCATTTTGGTTAAAAAAGTGACTTATTTCGGGGAATTTGGCTATTGGAAAAGTTCTTGTATTAGAAATAGTATTAGCTTAATGTTTTTTAGTTCCTCGAGAGATAAATTAACGCTTTTGTAGCAAACTCAGTGACGGATCTCTGTTGGCAAATCTCTATAAATTTGGGTAAAACAATTTCTCCTCATATCTTGCTTAACAAAAGTTGCTGTGACTTGAATCTTGGCAGAATCTTTGCATATTTACCTTCTTTCTTTCTCAGATTCTGGACTTTACTTATTGAACGGTTTTGATTTTTATTTTGATCCATTTTGACACTGAAAACCGGCAATAATCTGAATAATCTCTTTCCTTTATCTTTTGTCTAAATCAGCATGGGCAGGACTTGCGCTTGTTTATGTCATCCAGACTGCGGTAACTACTCAATACGCTGTCAAGAAAACCTCGGAAACCGAGAATTTCATGACCTCAGTTGAACGAGTAATGACGTACACCAAACTGGACTCAGAGCCTGGATACAAAGTCCATAGACTTCCCCCGGAACACTGGCCACACGAAGGAAAAATCACATTTAAAGATGTGTCATTGACGTACTATCCGGGGGGACCTCAAGTACTGAAGAAAATCAATCTTAACATCAAAGGAGGAACAAAGATCGGTGTTGCAGGTCGCACAGGTGCAGGGAAGTCATCTTTTGGGGCAGCTCTAATGCGCATGCCTGACGCTGATGGAGACATACTGGTCGATGACATTCCAATCAGAGAGATCAATCTCCAAGTGGCTCGACGATGTATATCCGTTCTTGGCCAAAGACCTGTTTTGTTTAGTGGATCACTGAGAAAAAATCTTGATCTTTTCGAGGAGTTGCAGGATTCAGATTTGTGGCGAGCTTTAGAGGATGTGCAACTGAAAGCCCTGGTAGAGAGTCTAGATGGCCAATTAGATCACGAGCTGCTGGAACATGGAGCAAATGTCAGTGTAGGAGAACGACAGTTAATTTGTTTGGCTCGAGTGCTGTTACAACAAAACAAGATCGTCGTCTTGGATGAGCCCACTGCACATGTGGATCCAGAAAC
>CM042751.1:15628599-15640126 GCA_022496165.2 Catalaphyllia jardinei | reverse complement strand
AAAAAAAGTCCTCCTAAACTAACCAAAAGATGTCGCAAATAATTTTTCCATGTACCCTCGTTTTCGCTGAATATTCTTTTTAACCAGCCAAACGCAAGGATTTAATCATACATTCCAGATCTATCATTCCTAGGCCACCCTTCTCAAACTCATTTATTGTTGACAATCTAGTAACCTTATCTGTACCATTCCATAAAAATTTATACAGTAATCGATTCAATTCAACGATCACCTTGTTCGGGGTTGGCATTAATGAAGCTAAATAGACAAACTCAGGGATCACCAAACTTTTAATTATGGTAACTTTACCATAAATAGATAACCCTCAAGAGGACCAGACATTAAATAGCTTCTTTATCCTGTCTACGTTTTCTATAAAATTGTCTTCAAGCAGCAACTTTTGATCATAAAATTGTAGAAGACCCCAAGGGCCTTAATTGGCTCGCTGGGCCATTTAATACTAAATGGTTTTGCTTTATTATTCCTGGAGGACCCAATCTATATACCTTCAGTTTTGGTGAAATTTTTTGTTAAGCCGGATGCTCTTTTAGATATTTCCAATAAGTCGAAAAGTGCTTGAGCTGAGCTAACATTAGCCTGTGTTGCAGACGGAGATTTACTAATAACCGGCGGTAGTTAGCGTCTGCGACGCAGGCTAAGCTAACGTCTGCAAGAACTGCAGTCATATCGTTGGCATATTGAAGTAATTTGGTCTCTTCTCCTACTGAGATAAGAGAGATACCTTTTATTGTCGCATATTGACGAACAGCAACTGCCAGAGCTTCTGCTGCCAAAACAAAAATATATGGGGAAAGCGGCCCCCTTTTCTAACACCGCGTTCTAAAATAAAGTAATCGGATGTGGTGCCATTATTTATTACCCAGCTATGGGCATTTTTGTAAAATGTTTCAAATCCATTGAATAAAGTCCGGGCCAAAGTTAAAGGCCTCAAGGCAACCTAATTAATATGAAATCCCATACAACGTTGCAAACGCCTTTTGAAAATCTATAAAGATCATCAAACCAGGAACATTGAAAAAGTATATTCGATTGTGTCAACACTAGATCTTATTGTTTCACAATGTAACGGTCTTTAACGAATCCAGTTTGATTATAGTGAATAATACTAGGTAAAACATTTTTTATTCTGGAAGCTATGACTTAGGATATAACTTTTGCGTCCACGTTAACCAAAGAGATAGGTGGCCAATTTTTTCTTTCTTTTCAATTAGAGTAAACACAGCATGCTTTTGAGAGCAGGACATTTCTACTTTCTCAAAAACTCGTTTGCACCTCTGTACTTCGAGAAATAGCACGCTATATTTGGAAACCTTAATTTTTTTACGTTAGTGAATAAACCGTCGTAATCTACAATAATTATTATTAAGCTTTCAGAAAATATATACTATAGTAGGGTTTGCGTTAACCGTCCGACCGTAAAGCGGCGCCTAAGAATGATGATCATTTGGGGTACACTGATACCTTAACAAAGGGTTCACTAATTAAAGGCCAAAGCCTTTTATAAAATTCAATGGGGATTCCGTCATTCCCAGGGGCTTTGTTGTTAGAGAACGTTTCAAGGATCAACTCGCATTTTTCCAAAAGAAATTTCCCTTCATAAGCTTGCTTCTGCTCTTCTGTTAATTTAGGAATATTTAAAAACGACTTGGCAGCATTATTCACAATCCTGTTGCTACCTGATGAATACAAACCTTGATAGGACCGCTTTTGTTCGGGTATAATAAAAGGATCTGTTGTTATAGATTCATGAATATTCAGTTTTCGTATGTGTTTTTTTTACATAATTTCTCTTCTCTAAATTAAGAAAATACTTATTACTTCTCTTGCCATGCTCATGCCAGAGAGCTCGCGCACGAATATTTATTCCCTTAGTTTTTTGTTCATAGAATAGCTCTAACTTTTCTTTAGCTGCAGTCAATTGATTTGCATTGCTATCACGGGTTTGATGAAATTTCAAACTTTTGGCTTGCGACGGTATAGTCATTTTGTAGAACGATCTCTAGTTCGCTTCTTTCTTTTGCACGCCGTTTTGAATATTGGATGGCATGTGCACGTATATTATATTTGATCCAATCCTAAATAGTCCAATTATCGGATAATTCTCTTTCCCCATCAGCGATCCAATTCGTCGTCAAAAATTAAGCAATTCATTTTCCAAACGCCAGGACCTTTCATCTGGTTGTCTCTAGTTCCAAATTCTACAAAGGTTGTAGCGTGGTCTGTTTTTATAGCAGGGATTATGCTAGTTGATATTACTAAATCTTGCAAATCGTTAGATATTAACCAGCAATCAAGGCGGGGAAAAATGTTTGGAGAGTTTTTGACTCCGTGTAAACAGGATTTTTGACACGCCATATATGAGCTAAATCTAGATCTTCATGAAAACAGCTAATGCTTGCAACAACTAATTTACGCGGTAACAAAGATCCCCCTTTCTTGTCAAGAATCGGATTGATCAGACAGTTAAAGCAGCCATCTGCAATCAGATTTGTCAGAATTTTTTAAACTGGAAGCAAGCCCAGTAGAAGGTAAACCACCACCGTGTAAAGATAAGAAAAGGAGATAAAGGAAAGGCGAAAAAAAAACCCGAAAAGCCTAAAGACGTAGGTCACTTTCTAGTCCAAAAAGACTACTATTATTAATACCCGAAGGAACTGTGACATTAAATTTATTTTTTGGGAAAAGCGAGGATCCAATATTTCCAGTACCGATTGAGAAGTCAATATTTACAAGATATTTATTATATACTCAAAATCTCAAAAGTTTGATTTCTGCATATGCCCGAACAAAAGTGTCGTAAATCGCAGTGCTACGAAGTGGCACGAAAGGGATGCTGTCATGTTGCAAATGCCTTTAGAGTAGATTGGAGCTAATCTGGCTCACATCCAGGCAGAAAATATAAAAAATGTCCAAAAATGGGTTAAAGCTCCAGGATTCAGTGGGTTAGTAATCCCAGTGTGAGGAACATGTACGTATATGGCAAGGCTCCGCCTGGATTAGTTCTAATACACAACAACACTTATTACATACCGTTCTTTAACTCGTGTTATGACTTCCAGTGAGACCGGATCAAACTTGATGACATCAACATTGATGGCAGAACCAATCTGTTTTGTAATAACACCACATCAGAAAAAGTTCTTCGTATTGCTTACGGATTACAGAAAACTGTAAAATACGTTATCATTTAGACTGGTTAAACACATGTGGAGCTTGCAATAATTGTTCATTTTTTGCATATTAAAATAAACATAGTAAAATATCTCTATTCGTTCCATAGATATTCACGTTTTAATAATATGCAAATTAGCCAAGTGATGACGTCAAATACTCAACCAAATTTTCATCAAATATGATGAAAAAATATTTCTCAACAAATTTGTATCAGAGATATTTGATTCTTTGCAGTAAGATTCTACTAAAGGTGCTCCACAATACGAGCTTAAAATTTTTGTTACCATGGCAACATACTGGGTACCAGACCTCCCAATATTAAAGGCATTTCTGGTCACCTTCAGCATTTAATTTCCATATTAACAAATGGTGCCTCGTATGCATGATCCAGCAGGTATTTAAATATATATTAGCTCGAATTTGTGGCCCCATTTAGCGTTTTTCAAGCTATAAATCTAAATATATTGAAATCAAGTAGGTGGGGACTGAAAGAGTGAGTTGCCATGGGAACAGAACTTTTATAGCTGCGGGTGTGTTTCCTGTAGAACTATTAGCCTGCCACGTTTCAATGGTCTGCGCTGCAAATTGGCCACGATAGCTGTATTTATATACTTGAGATAATATTGGGCTGAGTGTATGACGTCATCAGTCATCTCATTTGCATATTTCACACATTTTTCAAACTTAAATATCTCCAAAACTAATGCAGATGTTTGCAAACGGTAGTAGTTAGTAGTTAGACCGTTGGGTTCCTCGTGGAACAAAGGGCGGACACTGTACTACGCCAGCGGACTCTGTTTGCGGCTGTTCTTTTGGCCGTGTTCCAGGCGATATTGGCTTTTTTGAGTTCCTCTTCTACTGACCTCCTCCAGGTTTTCACTGGTCTTCCCACCTTCCTTTTACCTTGCGGATTCCACTCCAGAGCCTGCCTGGTTGTGTCAGATGTTGGCTTCCGCAAATTGTGACCGATCCAATTCCATTTGTGCCTGGCGATCTCTTCTGGAACACATTCTTGCCCTGTTCGTGCCCAAAGCTCCCTGTTGCTGGTTTTTTCTGGCCAGTATATCTTTAGGATCTATCTCAGACATTTATTAATGAAGGTTTGTAGCTTGTTGGATATGGATCTTGTGACTCTCCAGGTCTCGGAACCATAAAGGAGAACTGACTTCACATTGGTAGTAAAGATTCTTAGCTTGGTTTTAGTGGATATTGATGTTGAGATTCCACACTGGTCTTAGGGTGTCAGAGGCCTGCCTTGCTTTGCCTATCCTGCTTTTTACATCCTCATCCGCTCCTCCATCTGATGTCACGACGCTCTCTAATTAGGTAAAGATATCAACATCCTCCAATTCTTCATTTCTCAGCTTGATCTTCTCTAGCCGTTTGCTGTTAGCTCTCATATTTTTGGTCTTTTCTTTGCTGATCCTGAGGCCGGTTTTCTCTGCAGCTAGTGCAAGGTGCTCGATCTTGAATTGCATAAGCTGCAGATTCTGGGATAGAAGACATATGTCATCTGCAAAGTCCAGGTCATGGAGTTAAGTTGTAAGTGTCCATTGTATACCTGTTTTTCCCTAGCTCTCTACCTTTCTCATAATCCAGTCAACAACCATTATAAAGATCATTGGTGACAGCAAGCAGCCTTGTCGGACTCCCGTGTTCATTTCAAATGACTCTGACAGCTTCCCGTTGTGGATAACTTGACAGGACGAGGTTTCATAGAGCTCCTAGATCAGTTTGATAAATTTTGGTGGAACTCCATAGTGACCCATGAGCTGCCAGATGACGTTTTTGTCAACACTATCGAACGCTTTTTCGAAGTCGATAAAGTTCATGTATAATGGAGTCTGCCATTCTGTACATTGTTCGATTATTATATAAACGGTAATCGGCGTTTCATTCTTTCATGAAATTCTATGTGATACACCTAAAATATCAAAGGGTAAAAATTTGATCATAGTATCTTGTATTTTATTTCCTTTTGTTTTACATCATCTGTGGACCCAAGACTTCTGTTGCTTTAGGGAAAGACACTATATTACCCATTGAATGTATGCAGTATTAATTTCTATCATATCTCTCAGTTACTACACACACTGGGATTGGTCAATTTAGCAGGCAGTATTCTATTGCACAGCCCCCTAAAATTTAAGGCCGTTTTTGTTGCCAAAAGGTTTCGGGATTTAGTGAAAAGTGTTCTTAACTTTTACAGAAAGTAAAGGTTTAAAACTTTCTTTTACTTTAAAATGTGTATGAAAACATGCTAATGACTGACAATGATTTCAAACTGACTTGTTTTGCGTAGTAACACAAGTAATACAGGACACCTACCTAAAACGAATTAGAAAACCTCAAGAATAACTAAAAAACTGACAAATTTCTTGGAAAAAACTATTAAAAAAGATAAAAGCATTTTAAACCTAATAGATTGCAGCCCTGGCATCCCTCATCTAGTGGAATTATAGATTGTATTCATGTATGTTTGCTTTCAAGGAAAGAACAGTTCTATTCAACTCACCTCTCTTTAGATTATAGCCTTATCTGGTATCATACTTAATGAGCCTCCTGTACGCTACTGGCTTGGACTGATTTAACACCAATCTGACCAACTAGTGAGCCAATCGCAGATTGTCACACAGATCCCACCCCTACTCAGTCGCAGTTTGTATTGACTTTGGAAGTCAGTTTGGGGTTTTTCCATTGCATAATATGAACGGATGAACGGATAGAAATCTTGATAAAACATAACCTTAGTACATGTTTTATGTACTCAGTGACTGTGCATTTTCATTCAAAGCACAAAAACTGCATGCAATACTCTGTTTGAGATTTGCCTATTAAGTGCCAAAACTGATGTACTATTGACGCGAGTCAATGAAATAGTGCTAAAATTGTAATTTGTGGCCATTTTAGTGACCCTCTGTGTCAGGTGTAAAACGAAGGGGAAACAGGGATTAAGCGACTATCACCTCTCTTTCCCTTCTAACTGTTCACTCTTTACTCTGCAAGAAGTTGCTGACAGCACAGGGTACAGATGGACTGCACTGTCATCGTAACGGCCAGCACATGAGGAAACAAGTCCCTGCAACTTTTCGTGCAATGGGTCATGAGAATAAGTCCCTTCATGTAAACTAACTATTTTTGTAAAAAAACCTAGTCCCAGGGATCAAACTTTTGTCCCTGGGATTCGTTGACTGCACCTTAACTTGTCCCTCAAAAGCCTTTGTATCAACTCTTTGGTTCATGAGACCAAATTGAAGTAAACAAGGGACAATTACTTTTCTCTTCCTTTAAGCACTTAGTGTCTTTATTGACTTTATTCCATTGCAAACATTGCTAGGCATACATATGTAATTAGCCCTGTGATTCCTTGAATTCTTCTTTACAAATATTTTTGGCATCTTTGTCTGTTTCATGAAAACTGTAAAAGAACATCTCAGTGATCTTTCAATTAATCTTCAAATGTATGATACTTCAAATATTAATTTACCTGCTGTTTGAACCAATTTGCTAGGAATTAATCGTTCATACACTGTAACATGATTGGTAAGTTTATTTAAAGGTGCCTAAAGTGAATTGATCATTTAAGGGAATCTTGGTTGAAATTAAAATAGTTTTGTTTAGAATCATATTGTTAGAGTTCGAAATCCACTTGCCCAGTGGGCTAGTAAATTTCAGTTTTCACTTCCCCACTTAAATAAAGCCAAACCTGTATTAGGTAGACAACTCGCGATCCATGCTTCTGTCTGCTTAATGCAGGGTGTGCGTTGAAAGCTACAATGAGCGACAAAAGTGTTGAGACACTTGGCAGTAAAGTTCGATTTTCTGCGTCTTGGAATCATTTCTCCCCCTTTCCGGGCCCCCCAAGACAATGTTGATTTTTCTATTTCCTCGACTGCACAGACCACAGCACCTACACAACACTGAATTGGGGCCCCGGGGGTATCAGAGATTTAACGCTAGATGCAAATAAAATAGAGCAAATGCTTAAGTATCGAAAATCGTCTTTTCCTAAAAGTGTCTCAACTACTTTTGTCGCTCATTGTAGTGTTTTGTTTATAAACTGAAATCTGAATGCTCAGCTTTTGAACCAATTACAAAGATTTCCACTAAATTAAAGAGAAAACTGTTTTATCAACAAAAAACTTTCTCCAAAATAACCTAACTTCAAATCTATACCTTTCCATGCAAAGATCCCAAAGCCTGTACTATTAAACTTCTGAATGCCACTGAATCAATCGCAATTGGTGGTAAGCCATCTTCTTTAGAAATGTCTCTACAAAAAATTTAAAAATATAAAGTACAATGAGCTTACTAAATTAAATTTATTCATAACATCTACTTTTATTAGATACCATTTTCTAATAACTTCACTGTGGAATAGTGAGATTAAGATGGTTCAAGTCTGGATTCAACCTCGCATATACTGAAATCATAACTGTACTCCTCAATCCAGAGCGTGGGAGGAAGGTAAATTTATACAGAACAACAGATCTCCTCCACCAAATGTTGGCTGACAATCAATCAAAAGTTGACAGGCTGTTGACCAACCGTTTTTAAGGGGATGGAAGGTTTCTGTCCTAACAGTTACCCAGATCACTAGGGCTTACATAATTGTGTTATTCAATTTAGAGTCTCTATACACCTGATTTTAAAATGGCCACAATTTTGGTATTCTTTTGTTTACTTGCAAATTAGCCCTTGTTGCCTCATTTAAGGAAAAATATTAATTTGAATTTCGAGTTTAAGAACCAGGCAACAAGGGCTAATTTGCAGAAACAAAAGAGTACTTAAATGGTGGCCATTTTGAAATAAGGTGTATAGTATTCAATTCAAAGGGATAAGATGCTTCCATCAACTAGTAAAAGTCCCTCAAACTATCCGATTAATTCAAAATGTGAATACCACTCTTTTAAATACCTAATTTAGAAGGAACAATAATACCAATGGAAGAATCAAAGTATTAGGGTACATTTTTAACACCTCAGAAAGTTAGGTAATTGTGTTTTCCCCGATCAAACCCCCTTTCCATTGAGGGAGCTGGGCACCAACTCCCCTTTCAAAATTGTAGACAGATGCAAAGAAAAATGATAAGTTATTGAACACAAGGAAAAATCACAGCTCAGTACAAAGAAGTAGTAAGTACAGTGTTTTCTTTATTAGTTTATAACTTATGGCACTAGCATTCGTCATAAATATTCCATTTTTGTTCAGCAACTTAATTTATTTTATTTCAGAAAGATTTTCCCCAAAAAACCTGAGATTGGGAGCCATGTCATTAGACCGTGAGAAATAACAAAAAATCATGAGTTTTATGGCAGAACCGTGAGAGTTGGCAAGTCTGGATTAGTATTTCTACTCCCCCTGGATGGGATGCTAGTCCATTGTCGGTATACAGCCAGCATTACGTTTGCTGGGACCACTTACATACCTAGATCTCATGACCTGTAAAATTACTTAATTGCATTTGGTTCTAGTCCCTATACCAAACCCAGAGGGATACCCCCTTATATGGGTTATATGGGTATGTGCATCCCCAAAGGGTATGGTTTTTCAGACATTTTGGTCATAAAAAGTGTATGGTAAATAGGGTATCGCTTTTGCACTCATGTTAAATTGAGTATGTTTTTTAGAAGAAGCTACTTTTTCGTCAATATTGATCAACAAAAACCCTGCATGATGCCTTTAACATCGGTCTGAACTAGGAAACTAATACAAGGCAGGTCTGAAATTAACAGGGTATTGATTTAGGGATAGGTCATAGAATATCAAAATTTTTGGTCAAGTCATAAACAGGGAATGAAAAATCGCAGATTTTGGCCAAATAGGGTAAGGATTTTGGGAAGGGGGCCGCACAACCACCCAATTTTTCTCGGAGTACTCCCCCCCGCCCCGCCGCCCCTCGGCCTTAGAGAGGAATCGTGACTGGAAACAAGTTTGAAACAATTGCTGTCCAGATTTTTGATACTTGTCAAAGCCATCTAATTTTCTGAACATTAGTTTATAAAGAAATAACTTAACTTAAGCTTAACCTAGGCTTTAAGGATTAAGCCTACAAGCTTCACATCACACATGCCCGCGAGGTTCAGTCACTGTTAATTAATAAGAGTTTTAACATGAAATTCAAAATTCCTGCACGTTGTAGCAAGAAGCTTAAATATTTATCGACACTCACATTTTTAACCTCACGTAAAAGAACTGTGCTCTTTGGGGCAAACTTATTTTTTCCACTTTCTGCATGTCACGCTGCTGTCCGATCTGTGTGTGTACGTACAGTTGTGTGTACTGGACGAAACTGATGTGAGCCCGCGCTTGTTACTGATCTCTGTGTAAGTTAAGCGTTGTTGCGACCGTTGTTGCATGCGCATTGACTGTTGCGTGTCCTGTTGCGTTAGATTATAAGGGTTTGTGAAAAAAATCTAATCAGCCTGCTCCTTTGTTGCATTCTTTGTTGTCTTTGTTTTTTGCCAGCTTGCCATCCTTGTATTTTACACGTGTAAAAACTACAAGTGTAATTTCTTTTATCCCGGTTTTATTGAGCTGATGCAGTAGCACGACGTTTGGTATAGGCCTTTAATACGAACTGTACTCCCTCGTTTGTTTTCTGATACTTTTCACTCTGCATGAATTAGGGATCAGTGGAGACCCGGTAGCCTCGTCGGTTTTGACTTCAGAATACCCGGCCACGATTGCGTGACATCGAACGCTTGCTCCCGTAGTCCCGCAGTCGTAGTAAAGCTATTGCTCCGCAGTCCCGCAGACCCGAAGTCGAATAATAATGAAAGTAAGACGAGTGAAAATATTGCTCCCGCAGTCCCGCAGTCCCGTAGTGGAACAAAGTGAACTCCAGGTTTCGGCTCATGGATTATAGAACGAGGTCTTTTCATGTGTAGCGCGCTTGTTTCGGCTGATAGATTTTAGAACGAGGTATAATTCATGTGTAGCACGCTTGTTTCGTCTATACATAAAGTACTTCTCTTTTGTTTCCATATGTAAATATTTATTGACTGCGGGACTACGGGAGCAGGCATTTAACGTAACGCAATCGTGGCCGGGTATTCTGAAGTTTAGCCCACAGCCTTTCTGTGTTCTTGGGCAAAACACTTTCCTCTCACAGTGCCTCTCTCCACCCAGATACCGGCGAATTTAATACTGAGGGTAAACATGCGATAGAAGCATCTCATCTTAATGGATTAACATCTCAATCGGAGATAAGAGCTGGCCTGGTGGGCCACTTGGCTCGTATGCAGTGAAGTCAACAGAGTTATGAATAATTCAGAGACATTGTCGAGTGCATATAAAGCTCCAGGAGCTCCCCGCGCTCATTGCAGCCCAAGCGTACTTGTTGGTATTTCTTACTTGTACGTACCTAGCTGATTCAAAGGAATCAGGAAGTTCCGTGATTTAAAACCCAAAGCGATATTTTGGCCGAAAACTGTGCCAAACAAGTTTCAAAAAAGGTGAAAGCAGGTCGTCAGAAGGTAAACAGCAGTGATATGTTCAGCCGTTCTATATGGGAGGCCATGTCAGTCAAAAGTGATGGTATGAGTTCACGACTGGTGATCCAGAAATAGATCGCTTTGGAGGAGTTAATGCACCAGTCAAAGTAAACCCTGATCCCCCGTCCCCCACCCCCACCCCGGGATATAGGTGTGGGGACTAGTTTTAATAGCGCGCAAAAAGCGACAAATGCCCCACCATACCCCACCCTGGGGCAACTGAAAATGTTCCTGATGAGTTTGTAGTTGAATAATTCACAAGGCGGCAAAATTAAATTTTAAGAATTCCAGTTTCTGAAAGGCACATATCTTAAAATGCAAGAAGTTCCTGCATTTTGAGATCACAGTCAATGGAAAATAGTGGACTTTTATTCATAGACTTTCTCACTGAATAAACATAAGATCAACGAAGAAATCGAGCTCCACGAGAGCATGCCACTAATAAATGCAAACCTTGCAAGGAGTTGACGCGATCCAGTGCATTTCCTCACCCAAAACTATCGCAGTCTTATGCTAGGAAAAATGGCTGAGAAACCACAGAAAAATAGCTAAAAACAGCAAAGAATCGTGCTAAAAGACTGGTTAAACAAAGACAACATTATCTTTCTTTGGCTAGGAAGAGTTTGAAAAGCCAGGAGAACAGGGTCTGGAAGGGGGGGAGGGGTCCTGATCCCGCATTCCCGCTCCTTTTTCACGAGAATCCCGCCTCCCGCACTTTTTCATCACTTTCCCGAATCCCGTTCACCTTTTCGAGAAAAAAAATACATTAAACAAAAGTTAATAAATGTAAGATACAAAGTAGCCCTTTCTATTGATATTTTGAATTTACGCGTGTT